>SRMA01026924.1:27545-78024 GCA_007224835.1 Danionella cerebrum
ATTTGTGGAACTAAATTTAGTTGTTTTAGCGATTAGCTAATTACGACACATCTGGGTGGGCAGGGATTATTCTTGTGATGTGATCTGAGATGGGCGTGGCTTCTACACCACGACCTGACTTGATGTCAGTTGAAAGCCTGTAGCGAAACCCCCTCTCCATTGATGAACATTCCCAGTTTGTTTTAATATGTGGTTATCTTCACGGGTGTCCCTCAGAATTCAGTTCTGGTTCTTTACTTAGATCTTCGTCTTACATTTTGGGCGATTGTCACGAGAACGTTGTTTTTTAAAAAAAGATTTATGTTAAAAAAATGGCGTTCACACGAAAACCGGTGGAATGGCTCATGAAGCTTTTGTGGCTAATTGGCTCATGATCAAAGAGCCAAAACATTCAGACCAGATACAATGAGATCACACAGCAATATAATCCATGTTTTCATCCATACTCCAAAACCACAAGCTGTTATCTTCAGTGTAGGCCACTGTAAACACAATGAGGTTTGGTCCCTGAAAACAAATGACCTCAAAGGTAACCAGATGGTAATCTTGTAGTGTATCTGAAAATAACCAAATGAGTAATGCTTCAAATTCAGCTGGATTAGTGTTGAACTCCTATTGGCTGAAGGAGATGGTCCAGGTCAATAAAAAGCCTTGAAGATCCACTCAACGCTAGGATTTCCCCTGAAACTGGTAAGTGATGGTGACTTTTTCTTGAAAATAAAACTAATATTAAACAAGCATTATTCCCTCAGATTCAACTCTCCGTTCTACTTGGGTTACACGATGAAGACTATTGCAGCAGTCGTTCTGGTTCTGACCTTAAGTGTTCATGTAGGTTCACTTGTATTCTGTCCATGTGCTCATCAAACCAATCCCATGTTTCTGTGGATTTAATATCTGTGATATCATCTTTTTCAGGACACCTTCGCCAAGGTAATTCCCATTTGCTGTTATTGGTTTTACCACTGTCGCATGCTTGACCAGAAATGTCCAGGTCATTGTAGCAGGGCACCTTTGTCCGTACTTGGGCAGTTTGTCGGTACTGTATTTAGAATTACTCACAAAGATCTACATTGAAGCATATATTTATTTGATAAACTTCCCAGGAAATTCAATGTTTAGCTAGCTATCAAAATGGTTTATCATTGGGGAAAGTGATAAATTATTATTTACTTAACCATTCATTTCTGGAATGGTTCAGTTTGATGATACAGTACTTAAAAAATCTGTGTTATTCTTTATTTTCTAGTCCATGTTCCATGCATTTCTGATTACAGAAGCTACGCCTGATTAATGGTCTGAATGGAGGTCTAGTGACTGGTATAAATGGAGTTAACCCTCTGCTGGTGGGAGGCCTGAACCCCCCAGTGCTTCCTGGAGGGGGTGCTGTTTTAGGACAGCCACAGATACCTCAAGTACAAATATATACAATATCTCAATCAGAAATGATCCACGGACTCCTAACACTCGGATTTATTTCCAGTTTTACCCTGCAGCGGCTCTTCCTCCATACCTCCTTCAGCAGCCTCCAGTTCCCGCAGTTCCCTTCGGTCTCCCAAACCCTGTGCCTCAGATGCCTTTCCCCATTGCTCCTGCTAATGGGGTATGCTTTTAAGTCACATTTAAACAAAACAGTTTTTTTCCTTGTATAATTTGAGATGTTTTGGGTGAGCAGGGCTTGCCATATTTCATCGGTGGAGCTCAGAATCCGCCGGTCGTAATCTCTCCTCAGCAACAAGTTGCGGTGTGAAACAAGTCTTTTATTTGCTAGATCTTTATATCTGAAAATGCAATGCGCAGAGTTGAATTTTGCCATTTCTATGTTCTTAGCCTGGACAAGGACCTGCTGCAAATAATCAAGGTGTGCTACCACAAGGCACCCTGACGAGATTTAAGGTATCTGTTGCCATCTTACTATACCATCCCAGATTACCACAGACGCAACCCAAACCAACTTTTTCAAATTCAACAAAAGGACCTCTCATCACCCCTCCCTCAAACATTTGAGTTTTTTCCATGGTGTTCTAATTAGGAACAGTATTTTGTGCAGCGTCTGATCAGTATAATCTTAAATTAGTAAATTCTACCTTTGTCTTTCTCAGCGCTCATTCCTCAGAAGAACCACTGCAAAGCCAGTTGCTCCAGTTACTCAGGTGCGCTTGCAAAAGAATGATTGACAAGTCAAAGTTAGCTTTATTGTCAATTCTGCTACAGGTACAGGACAAATATAAATGAAGGTAATATGTAGTAAAATAAAAACAAATTCTAAAATGTACAACATACAATAAACTTATACACATTATAATAAACAACACGATGTAAAAAGTAATGATAACAATGAGGCACTTGGAATAAATAGTAGTGTGCAAAGTGTGAACCATAGTAAAGCAATTTGTTTAAACTGTGCCAGTAATGTACCCGAGCTTGTTGGCTGAAACATGAAGAGGTGTATATTGTTTGTTTAACTCTGATTTTATCTCTTGCAGATGCCGACTCAGCTCAGCCCCACTGTCTCTGGAAATACTGTCGGCTGAATCTGACTCAAACATAAAAGACATCATCAGTTTAATTAATGTGTTTGTTGTAGTTTAGTTTAATTTCAACGCTTTTACATCGAATGATTTTAATGTTGTACCTTTGTAACACTTCAGACAGACACAAGAAGAAACTTTGTTATAGATGATTTCTGATTAAAACTGCATTTTTGAATGTTGGTCTTTTATTTACACTGTTCATGATGTGCTGCATGTTTTAAATGTATTTTTAATTGGTTGTTAACCCTTAGAAGTCCGGGCTTACTTTACAATTTGCTCTAATAAATTCACTTTAAAACAGTCTGTTATGGCAATGCTTGATATAATTTTTTTAAGTACAACCCCAACTTCTTTTATTTTTTATATATATATATATATATATATATATTTTTTTTTTTTTTTTTCATTACATTACAATATAATTCCACAATACACATTTTGAATTTTATACTGAAAAAATTGAAAACAAAGAATTTTTTATGTTTTACAACAAAAGTCAAGTGTTTTTTTTGTTGTTCTGCCAGAACTTTAAAAAACAAGCCACAAACCTCGGCCTTTCAAAGGTTATCCCTTCTTTTGACCACTAGATGGCAGTGATTTGGGGTCTGTAAAATGCAACTGAAAGACGATTGCGCATTTTAATATGAACTACGTTGCAAAATATGTCATAACTTTTGTAATGTTCGTTTAAAACCAGAAATATCAAAGCTAATAGCTTGAAATGAAAATTAAACAATAGGTGGGTCTCTGGAACGCAAACCTGTGCGTCCAGAGACTTCCGCATTAAGGAAGAGCAACACTTGTCTTAAAGTAGACCAATAAATCTTATAATTATACATACACACTATATAATTGTTGTCTTGAGGTTTTCATTACAGCACACAGTAATTTTGTCTGGCTATTTAAAGAATTACGTACACATTAAGTATTTCTGAAGCATGGCATGTGTACATAATTAATTACTGTTTTTGATAGTGGTTTTCCCAAATACGTGCTGTTGATTTTTATAGAAAACAAAACAAATACAGATAGGAAAAGCTTGTTTCTGCACATCACTCCTCAGATTTCTCTTGGGGGCAGTCAGAGATCATCAAAGTCGAGTAACTTTGTCCAGTAGATGTCACTAAATGCTCACGATTGCTTGCAGCATCCAGACTCTTCTCCAGTCAACCTCTTCTTACCATTTGATTCTCACCTTTACAGCATCGCCCTGCAACCCTACTTTGATTAGGAAGGCTAGAAAGCTGTAAGAAGAAATCTTGAATAATGTACCAATGCCTGCAAGACTCAACTGTCCAGCTCAACTGCAATAAAGATTTCTCAGCTGACTGTCCCCCAAGCTGACGGGTTGAAGCAATAACGCTGGGGCAGACTTATGCAATCTGATATAATAACTTTATTGAAATTCTCAAAGGTGACTGTTACACATTGCATTTCCTTCTCAGTTCCTCTTTGCAGCTTCTGCGTATTTCTAGGTAGCTGGATGCTGACGCCACACAAGGCCTGATTCCTACTTTACAAGCGAATGGTGATGTAAGAACCTTTACATTTGGCCCTTATATGCTATTTTTTTTTTTTTTATATTGTTACGTATTAAACCTGTGTTTGTTTATAAATATATGCAAACATGAAAAGTCTATAAGCAGATGTTGGTTTCTTCTACTTTTCTAATGCAGAGGAAGAATCTATCCCACACTTGTTTTTCCATTGCACATTTTCTAAGGCCATTTGGTCTGAAGTTACCAGTCTAATTGTTTTTATGGATCATTTATGAGTTTATTATTATTTATTGGATTTTTATGCAAATTATGGTAACTTTGAACAAACTACAAAATGTAAATACAACTTTTGATATTTTAATGTGATGTCAATAAAAAAATATTTTATTGGGGTGTTTACAAAGTAATTTTTTTGTGATGCTAACTAGAATGTTAATATAATCATTAAATTATTTCAATTTAAGTTCAAATGTTGAGTTGCAAATCATTCAAAACTAATCAAACAAATGAAATTTAGCTGATATTTGAATTTCTCTCAAGCTAAAAAAAAATCACCGTAGTTTAACTTTATATTTATTTCAACTATTTCTGTACACTCCAAAAAAAAAAAAAAAGATTCTATACAGAACAAAATCTCGTTATTTGGTTCATAATCACAGAAGAACTTGTTTTGGTGCCATTTATCTTCAAAGATAATATTTAGAACCAACCATCAAACATGTGAAATACATAATCTTTGGCACAATAAACATGACCAGGATCTATATATGGCACATTATATATAGAAGCACAAATACAAAAGAACTGTGAAGAACCAATGCAGAACCAAAAAGAGCTTAAGGGGTTCTAGCTAAAAGCTAATCACTCTGGCCCCGCCCACAAATGTAATTCTTCCGTATGAGTGTTAAAAACATCTACAGCGAATCTATAGAGTGAATGCCAGGTAGAGTGAAAGTGAGAAATACAAAAATCACATGAAGACAAACAGTGTGCAAATGTAAATTAAAATTCCAGAATTAAAAATTCTCGTTTTGTGTTCTATTATAGGAATGTTCACAGCATTTCAGTGTCAACAAAGTTTTCTTGCATGTAATTGAAGTTTGTAAGGGGTCATCAGGTAGTTACGGCTGTGCTCATAAGGTTTCTGATTTTTTGACCATTTTTTTTATGAAAATATGGATGATAATACACAAAACAATGTTTCTACTGGTAGTTAGTGGTTGGATGAAGTCATTTATTGTCAAACAACTGGTTTTTACTCACTTCAAATCATAATGACAACAGGATATTCCCACATTTAACTCATCAAAGGTGAGTTTGGCCTGATGCAAAAAGAAAAAAAAAACAAAATGGTTTGAGTGGCTGGTAAAGGTAACTATCATCACCTGCGACCTGTTTGCTTGTAATCAATGTTTCATTGAGTTTCTGGGCTCCTGATAGACCTTGGCCTCTTTCACCCAGTGATGCAGACATTTCTGAGCAATGGGGAAAGCAAAAGAGTTGGGAAAGGATCTACGGGAAAGGTAGGTGAATAGTATTTTAGATTTCTGAAAATTCAAACTTGACAGGTTCAAGAATATCTCTCTCTTAGTCTAATCTGGTAATGTTCTTTAAAGTTTTACTTGCTCTTTCCACTTGTTTCCGCTCTGTTATGTGAACTGAGAGCTTTTGAGCAAAGGGAATCATTAATTACACTTACAAATGACAGCATGAGGTAGAAAAACAAATAGAATTTGATGACCCTCGAGACCAATGAGACACAAACCAGCAAGCACCGAGCCTCTCGAGAACGATACTGTCACAACGGATCAGGTTGAACATTTATACTTATCTTAGAGGAACGAGAGAGGATGACAAAATGTGATTTTTTTTTTTGTGTGTGTGTGCGTGCATAGAGTAAGCTGAGTAAAGCATTCTTTTTTTAAAGACTAATGGAGAAATAATTATAAAAGAGATTGCCTACTGTGTTTTGTGTGTTCGAGTGTGGCGGGCACCTGAGGGAATATTCTGCAATTGGGTACGTAAAGGTGGATTTGTATGTTAGAGGAGCTGCTAAATTCACTTTTGCCATTTTTCTTTTTTTCCAACATTAACCCCTTAAAAATTTGGGTCATTTTGGAGTGTTTTTACCACTTTACAACTTCCTGTTTTAAATTACATTTGCATTGTTTTTGTGGTTGCATTTTTTTAGTACAACCTCAGCTTCCTTCCTTCCTTTTTTTTTAACAAATATTATTTCATTACATTTTCATTAAAATTCCAAAATTAATAAAAAATACAATTTAGAGGATTACAATGTATAATTTTTTTTTGTACAAAAAAAAACGAAACTGAGAGCTAACATTTTATAACAAAAATCAAGTGTTGAGGCAAAATAAAACTTCATGAAGCCCCCAAAAAGTAAAAAAAAAAATTATATATGTATATGTATGTTTTGTGCAAGACCTTTGAAAAACACAAGCCATATCACAGGTTTCCAAGGGTTGTCCTTTTTTTCACCACTAGATGGCACTGATGGCAGTAATTTAGGGTCCGTAAAATAAAACTGAAAGACAACCGCACATTTTCTCACATTTTAATTTGAATGAACTTGTAAATTATGTGTCAGAACTCTTGTAATGTTCATTTTAAACCAAAAAAATCAAACAATAGCTGGTGCGCATCATTCCTACCTAATTCAAAACAGTCGGTGTGAAAGCAGAGTTTGGAAAGCAAGTGATCCATACATCTATACTTAGAAGAGACAGCTAAACAACACAAGATTACCAGCGTTTCCTTCTTGACCACATCAACACGCCAAAACAACTCTACTTAAACCCTGCTTCTGAAAGCATTGGTCTTTGTTCTCTCTGTCTCTGTTAGGATCTATTTCAGAGACATCCTGTCGCCATACTTCACGCCAAACATCTGATAGACTCTCAAGCAGCTCCTCCTTTCGATTCGTAAACAATTTTTAAAACAATACATACAGTATAAGAACTATTCTTGAAAAAAGTGCCTAAATACTCCAGTAAATAGAGTTGACTGTTTGTTTGTGTTGAAATGCTCCACACTGTTATACAATGCATGTGTCTGCAGACTTTTATTGTTAGATCAAATACCCAGGTGACATGCTCAGGAATGGTGTCATATGACCCACGAGGGCTCTTGACATTGCTTGATGACATGCTGCGCGTGCCGAAAACTCCTGACTGGCATGAATACCAGACTTCTGTTAGCATAGCCGTTGTCTCTGTAGCCCCTCTGAGGCTTACACTGGAAATAACACATTCACATGAGGTTATTTCTGGACACACGGCTCAGCCACAGCGGAAAACTATTGTCACCCTACAACTTTGATCTTCTTTCTCATCCATAAACAGACTTCGATAAACACACATCATTTGTTTTTCTCAATCTCGTCGACTGCCATTCTCCAGGGTATTTCATTATATCCATCGCCATATGATTGCTCTTTGTGTCCTGCGCCGTATCCAAGTCGAAACCGTTGGGAATGGGCATGTGAAAGTAATAGCTGGAATGTCATTAGGTAAAGTGCAGGGAATGGAGAGCGTCCTCGCGGAGCAGCAGCTGGGGGTTTGTAGTTAAGTCAGTTCAGGTAATAACAGGATGGTGGCAGCTCTTGCCTCTGCTATTTCTGGACTGTGCTGTATTTAAGAAAGTTACTAGTGTTCTGCACCAAACTGGCCAAAATATTTATTAGTCGCTGAAGGTATTGGGATTAATTTGTTTTACTTTTGTTTCTTTTGTGTGTATTTGGAAAATATTTGATACTCCAAAACTACATAAAAATGATCTGGACAAGATTATTGGCACCCTTTCAAAATTGTCCATAAACAAAATTGTTTTATGTAATTCTCCCATAAATGAACAAGTAACAGGTCTCAGCAATACAAAAACACACCTGAAAGCAGATAAATAGGAGATAATTGCATCTGGAGAACTGTCTGGACTTGTTTGGAGATGGAAAAGCACCGTTTAGGTTTTCCACAGAGTTCTAGATTTGCTTTTCCTCTAACATTATTATTGCAAGCCATGTTACTGGAGCTAATCTCCCTAGGCAAGGACGGAAAAGACAAATGATGAAAGGTTGCAATGCAGAATAGCCTGAATGACAACCCTGGAATAGAGAAAAAATATCTAGAATCCTATTGTCTGTGATGGAACAGGAAGTTACATCACAACAGGAAGTTGCAAGTTACAACTTGGCTCTACCATTTTTGTGCTGCAGATCCTGAGAGAGACACATCTGTTTATTATGTTTAGTTAAATAAACAAACTAATGTTTTCTGTTAAATCTCCTTAAACCTTGCTTCCAGAGTCTTCTGTAATGGGTTATGAATTAATATTCAACAACAGCCCTCAGAGAGCATCAATGTCAGAGTGAACCATACATCGAAGCTTTACTGTAATTCGAATGCTTTGGGGTAGATTTGTTGTGTCTGGCACTGGTGCCTTGACCTTGTGAAATACATCATGAAATCTGAGGATTACCAAAGGATTTTGGGTCAAGGTTTCAAACTTTCAAAGAAATTATATGTATCTTAGGATAGTATGTATAAAAAATAATGCGCAGAGTTTCCTAAACTACCATCCTGAAATAAACGTTACAATTTTTAGTGTTCTTAGTATCAGATGAACCCAGTATTTCATTTTCTCCTTTTTTTTTTAAAAAAAGAGAGATTATCAGAAATACATCACCACTGATTATTTTTTGTTTTGCAAATTTTACGCATAAAGTTAAAATATCCAGTGTGAAAGGCTAAACATTTTCTGAAATATTTTTGGATGATACACAATGAAAGTTTTAGACTTCAGTTTGCAAGGACCTTCACACTGTAGGGCCCAGGATCTTTGATCTTCCAGCAGGACAATGACCTCAAGCATACATCAAAATGCACCCAAAAATTGACGGTAGTGCTGGAGAGCTTTGAAGTGGCCAGCAATTATTCCAGATATTGTTTCAATATTCACAATTTAAATGGGTTATTTAATAAACTCATATATTTCATTTGTAAATAATTTGAGTAGATAAACAAAATAATTGCTGAAGATTATTATTCATAAACAGTAAATATGTAATAAAATGTTTAATCTTAAGTGAATTTTGATAAATCATCAATTATTTTTATCCATAGAATCCTAAAATGCCAAATAGTTAAAATCTTAATAGTATCAAATCTTGATACTTGATGATTTTTTTTTTTAGAAATTGAGATTTCCAGAATTTCTCACAAATAGTTCTTGAATGAAAAGGGTTATTTCTGCAACCAGCTGCTGCAGAATCTCTCCAGTGTTTTTCCAATTATATAATCACTCTGATTGGTCCGTTTATGCAGTAGGGGAGTGTTTACTGCATCAGCTTTTCTGCCAGTTCCATAACTTGTGCTAAACGTGTAATAACATTTCAAACATAATCGATTATATTACATAATACTGGCATTAAAGTATTACTAACCACAAGCATTACTAGATAAATACTACAAAAAAAAAAACAAAATTATATTGTCTTTTAAAGGGTGGTGTGTTCACTGGGTTTGCATAGAATTGTTTTTTTGGAGACACTAAATAGAACGTGCAAAATGAAGCATTTTGGATGATGTAAGCTCACTCTTGAAGGACCTGCTGATTGAGAAGAATTTGAAACAGCACATCTGGGATTCGCGATGACTGATCCTGGACCTTCGTACTCTCTGACAAACCTTTGTATAATAGTGCAGACAGATTCTATAACATGCTGTTTTTCTCTTCGTTACACTTATGAACCTTGTAAGTGTTGTGAAGTCCCTTCTTGATGCTTTCGGTAACAATTCACAAAGGTACATATTTTCTGTCACAGTGACATTTACCTCAGAGAGCCTCCATTCTGCCTGTCTGATCACATCACAACCGTCTTCTTCATCCAGGCGAGAGCTTAATTTTACAAATGGTACGCGCAGTGACAAATCCAATATGTTTTATAAAAAAAACAAAAAAAACAACTAGTGTTATGAAATGACATCATTTCTACAGTCACAGGCTTAATGCTGATATATCTGAAAAGTTATATATACACATCAGCAAAGTTTGTGAAAGCTTGGAATTCTTTATACATTTAAAAGACTCCCAGCTGGCGAGGAGCTGTAAATAGATTTTATGGCCTCTGTAGCAAGCTATCAAAGCTACAGATTATTTTCAACAGTCTGTCTGCTTCAAAATGAAGGGAAACACTGCACTGTAAAAAAAATACATGTTGAATTGACTTTTATTGACAGTGGCAGCTAGCTGAAACACAGTGTGTCGGAGGTTGCCGGTTCAAGGCTCAGCAGTGACTTTCGTGGAAGGAGTTTGCATGTTCTCCCTGAGATTGCATAGGTTTCTTCTTGGTACTCTGGGTGCAAGGCAACTGGGCTTAGAATCCTGAACCCTTTATTATTTTGTATAGTGTGCTTCAGAAGTGGTATGTGGTCTGTGTAGGTTCTACTGCCTACTGCAGGAAGTGCTACCATCTCTAAAGTCTAAATGGGCTGTACTTCCTAATGCTGGAAGTAATCCGTGTGTTAACTTTGTGCTCCGTGTGGGTTCTATTGCAGGAAGTGGAATTAACTTTGTGGTCCGTGTGGGTTCTATTGCAGGAAGTGGTACTAACTTTGTGGTCCGTGTGGGTTCTATTGCAGGAAGTGGAATTAACTTTGTGGTCCGTGTGGGTTCTATTGCAGGAAGTGGTACTAACTTTGTGCTCAGTGTGGGTTCTATTGCAGGTAGTGGAATTAACTTTGTGGTCTGTGTGGGTTCTATTGCAGGAAGTGGTACTAACTTTGTGCTCAGTGTGGGTTCTATTGCAGGAAGTGGTACTAACTTTGTGGTCCATGTGGGTTCTATTGCAGGAAGTGGAATTAACTTTGTGCTCCATGTGGGTTCTATTGCAGGAAGTGGAATTAACTTTGTGCTCCGTGTGGGGTTCTATCGCAGGAAGTGGAATTAACTTTGTGCTCCGTGTGGGTTCTATTGCAGGAAGTGGTATTAACTTTGTGCTCCGTGTGGGTTCTATTGCAGGAAGTGGTACTAACTTTGTGCTCAGTGTGGGTTCTATTGCAGGAAGTGGTATTAACTTTGTGCTCCGTGTGGATTCTATTGCAGGAAGTGGTATTAACTTTGTGGTCCATGTGGGTTCTATTGCAGTAAGTGGTGCTAGCTTTGTGCTCCGTGTGGGTTCTATTGCAGGAAGTGGAATTAACTTTGTGCTCCGTGTGGATTCTATTGCAGGAAGTGGTATTAACTTTGTGGTCCGTGTGGGTTCTATTGCAGGAAGTGGTGCTAGCTTTGTGCTCCGTGTGGATTCTATTGCAGGAAGTGGTATTAACTTTGTGGTCCGTGTGGGTTCTATTGCAGGAAGTGGTATTAAATTTGTGGTCCGTGTGGGTTCTATTGCAGGAAGTGGTATTAACTTTGTGCTCCGTGTGGATTCTATTGCAGGAAGTGGTATTAAATTTGTGGTCCGTGTGGGTTCTATTGCAGGAAGTGGTATTAACATTGTGGTCCGTGTGGGTTCTATTGCAGGAAGTGGTGCTAACTTTGTGGTCCGTGTGGGTTCTATTGCAGGAAGTGGATTTAACTTTGTGGTCCGTGTGGGTTCTGTTGCAGGAAGTGGTACCATCTTTGTGGTCTATACAGGCTCTACAGGATCTATTGCTTACTGCAGGAAGTGGTGCTATCTCTCTGGTTTATATGGGCTCTACTGCGCAAGGTGAATCTCACCCTGTGGTCTGCGTGTGGTATATATAATTGGAAGGGCTACATTCAAGTTAGTTTCTGTGTCCCTTTTAAACTCCAAAGGGTTGCTCAGAGAGGATAAGTTAAATACACTTTTCAGTCGAGTGGGATTCTTTATTTAAATCTGTTTAAATTGCTGGAAAGCGCATTAGCTTCTGCATCACCTGGGAACACAAGCCATAAACTCTGCGACGTTTGATTGGTGTTTTATTGATTCAGCAACAGTGATTCTCTCAGTCATTTATCCAGTTATTGATGAGTGTTTGCTTAAATTTAAATACTAATTGTACTTTAAATGATGCTAATGAATCTACTGCTGCCTCAGAGCATTTTGTAGAGCATTGCTTGTGATGGTTCAGCTAAATAGAGAACGCTGAGAGCAGGCCATTACGTTATTAGTGGTCCCTGTTCTACAGCAGAGCCACTGGGATTCATTTGTGCTTCTGGCTTCTAACCAGTGCTTCTGTCACGCTGAGTTTCCTGTTTCTGTTGCACAGTATCCATGGGTTCGTTTAGATTCTATGTTTAATCCTAATGATTTTTAAATGACCATTACTGAGTTTGATGCCACACATCACCATGATTCCTATCTTTCGCAATTTGCCTACTTATCAAAATCATTTATCAGGGAAGATTTATTATTTTTCAGTGTCTTATATCTGAGTATGGGACTGGGAAGAAATAGACGTGTTTTACCATTGTTATGATTGTTATCTAGTCTTTTAAGGTTAATCGAAATGGATCAGCATGCTGCCAATCTCTCATTTACACTTGCCTTTGAAGATCTGAAAAAGTTAAAAATAGGCTGTTCTTGTAAAAATGCTCATGGTTGGTATGATTTTATAGGCAATTTAATCAAATGTATGCAAAATATGGAGGGTACAGTTGTGAAATGTACTATAAAAAAATATTTTTACCTCAACAAAATGGCTTCTTTCATTTTTTTTTTTTTAGTTTTTGAGCTTGGGCTGCATCCAATTGTTGGGTAAATGTTTGTCTTCACACCAAACAGAGCACAACACTTCCGTCCTTTGCATGGGAAAAATCCTTAAAGTAACTAAGGACGACGAGACGTCATACAAGGTGGAAGCTTCTTTTTAGAGCAAGGGGCGGGATCCTAAGGTTTGTGACATAACAAACACTGCACTCTTTGAACAGCTTGTTGTATCACATGACAAAACTCTGTTACTCTGTTCATTTGGTTCCTCTTTAAAAATTCTATAATTCATATTACTATGCTTTTAAATAGAATTAGTTAGTCACTTCGCTAAATCTACCATTGGAAAAAATCACTTCTTGATGTTCAATCAACTTCAAATCTTCTACGATGGCTTGATCACCCCATCAGAGGCAAACTGAATGTGTTCCAAGTAACTCCAAGATAACAAATGTTGTCATGTAATTGACTCGCCGCTTACATCCTGAAATATTTTATCTCTTAAGCTGAACGGCACTCGTCCAAGAACTCTAAAGAGATTTTTCTCCATTTAAGATTCTTATCACGGAGGCTAGACCACCATCCTTTGTGTAGCACTTTCATCCAGGGAGCCAAGATCTCTCAGGACTGATGTGTTTTATTGGTTGGAACTGCTGAGGGGTTACTTCCTCCACATGGTCGGCTTGGGGTGGTGCTGCTCTGTGACATTCAGGCCATGTGCACAATAGAGAAGGTTTAAGCTGTTTGTTTTCTTTAGGCTTCTGCCTTGTTAGTGTTATCTGGTGTGAAAAGTTGAATGAGGAGTCACCGGGAGGACTTTGAATCAACATGTCTGCACAAGGTGATGCCTAAACTTGACGGAAAAAGTGGTTATAGCTAAAATATCTGTATCATTTTCTTCCAATAATTATATAATGTTTAAAAAATGAGTAATATGACCATAACAGTCTGACCTAGAAAATATTTAGAGATTGTTGTCTTGAATCATTGTTAGAAATGTATTAAATCCACTGACTCCTTTTGTCAGCATTCGACAGTAGCCTGTAAATATTTTCAGCACTTGCACACCCTGGCACTGAGCATCTCCTGATATTCTTTAGGAGCAGGCTGTAGGGTGGTATGTTTTTCCTGTTCATCACCATTTAGAACTGTTAACCCTTGAGATAGGCCTGTGCAAAAAAGCTTAGTTTCTGACTGGTATATGAAGGTAAATATTAGTTTTGATTAGAACGGAGGTAGATAAAGAGATTTATGCAAGAAAATGAAAAATATATTAATCTGATCTATTTTTTTTTCAGCAGTTTAATTTAGTGGCTAAAAGCACAAAAGGGTTGTAAATGAGCCCTTTTTGAGTGGTTTTTTGAGTTTTTGAAAATTTTCAAAGCATTTTCTTATAATATGTGTAAAACTAAAAGTTGTCACCAAAGATCAGCCGTTTGTATGAAACAGAGAAAACATTGCCAGCAAATTTAGATTATAAACCACCCGGAAGTGGCTGAAAATATCCCAGACAACACAATGTTTATTAAAATATATGTTTAACATCTTAGTGAAATGACACTAAATGTTATAAAAATATCCTGTGACCATTTTCTCATCAACAAAGACTAAAAATGTTAATTAAAAGACAAAATGAAAATCTGATGTCAAAATGAACACTGCTATTTATTCTATATGTAACCTGTCACTTTTATTTTAATTCATTTAAAGTCTAATCTAACTTAAAAGAGCATAATCGTATATTTCAAGAGGTTGCTTCAGCTGGATCTTTAGATGGCAAGGGCAAAGGTAAGTTCTCTATTTACATATTTGATGATTTTGTGATTTTCTTGGAGCGACATTTTAAAAAATACTCATTTCAGAGAATTAATTGGTTTAGTGTAAGACTAATAAAATTGCTAATCAAACGAGTGTTAGTAACACGAAAAAACAGCAGCCATTTTCATTACAAATGTAATAAAACATTAAAATAAGTTACTTAAGATGGACCAATGTGCTTTTGGAATCCTAAGTATGTTTCCTATCGGAATCTGTTTCGAAATCAAGTAAAAAAATACATTTTGAAAAATTACAAGAAGCAAATGGAACCCATTTGGTGGAATGGCCCTGTTGTTTCTCATGGGTGCCTCGGAAGAACGTTCACATTTGTTTTCTTCCAATTATTTATCAGCTCAGCATTTTATTAGTCTGCATTTTTACAGTGAACTCTTTCCTTGTTGATCTCCGACGGGCTCCGCTCAACTCTGATCAATCTTTGTCCTTGTCAGTGTCTTCCTGCTGACCACTCAACAATCAAGAGCTTGTTTTGTTTTGTGATGACCCGATAAGACCACGTCCCAAGTGGCTTTACACGCTTGATGTGGATCATTGTTCTTGGTGCATAGATGCAACTTAACAGGAGAGTTTTAACCCAGACTTCCTGGAGCAGACTGAAGGATATCCTGCATTCTTCAGCCAGTAGAAGATGGAGACGGTTAGTCTTACTACCAAGCAAAAAAGACAGAAAAACATAGATCATGCATTCTTGCTTGCAATCGCTTACAGTTGAAACCCTGAAACCAATTAGAAATCTGTGCAAATCCTGTGTAACTACAGACAAGTCTGCAAGACCAAGGACAAGTCAGACGGATAGATAATTGGAAGTCATGTACTTTCTGTTAAAGACCATTTTAAATGGCAAGTTCGGCTGCTTTGTGCGCAGACAGTAATGCTTGATTATATTCATAATTAACAAAACTCTCATTATGCTGGTCTCAATGTGACACATCCCATTCTGCTTTCAATAGCACAGATGCTCTCTGCCTCTCCAGACAAACACTCACATTACATATGAATGACTGGGCTGGAGACTTCCCTTGCCAGGCACAGAGTGTGTACCTTTTATCTGGAGGCAATTGAAAAGCCCATGTTTAATTAAAGCTCAACCTACACACGAAGGACTTGAGCTCAGACAGACGGCCCTGGATCCTCGGGGCCACTTTCTCCTGCCAGAGGCGCAGTAGCATTCACATCATCTGAAAGCCCAGCTTGACATCCTCGGTGCGCAGTTAAATACACAGTTTTAGTAAAATCAACAGTCCATTTTAGAGATTTTCTGTAAATAAATCATACTTACGGTGAAATCATGACTAGGTATTGAGTGGAGTTTGACCGATTAATCGGTCAGGCCAGTATATCGGTTGAATTTTCAACATTTCTAACGGTTTTGGCAGCCTTTATGTGAAAATTATTGTTAGTATTCGCTATTTTAAAGCATTTTTAGAACAGCAATTCAAAATGAAAGGGAAATGGGATGAAAATATTTTAAACACCACAGAGAATTGTAGATTTGATTATGCTAATCATTGTAGCAACTTAAATTTGTATGCCATTACTGACAGCTCCCTAGAAACCAAAATGTTTACCCTAGCAACCAAATTTTCTGAAATCTATCCCAGCTTTGGTATATGATAGAGACATGGGGTTGATTTAAACAAAGTGTAGTGATAAAGGCAACAGGTCACTATAGCAACCAGGCTGTTTACCATAGCAACCAATTTGGGATGTCTCTCTTAGTTGCGTTGATGTGAAAATTTGCCACACATTTGGATCGTATTCTTGCTGCTGTTTAAAAGCATTTGTTTAGAACAACTTGATCATTTCTGGTGGCATCGAAGATCGAGACAACATCATGTGTACCAGGATGATGCCCATCGGAAGGCCAGCCTTGCCTCTATTCACTCCCTGAGTTCCAGTTTTTATTTTATATATTTAATCTAATAATATGTTAATTGTTTGTGTTAGATACAGATTGGTTATTTTTCTTTGTATATATTTTAAATGCACATCTTCTTTATATTAGTTTTTTTTTTCTTTAAATGTTATACTTAATGCATATTTATATTAGCTTATCAACATCATTAAAGCTACAGCCATGAAACTTTAAGATATCCAAACTGTTATTACTGGGGTTGCTATATCTTTTATAAAGGAATTCTGGGTTATTGCTGAGGTTGTTTTTAATAACGTATAGTGACAAAGGCAACATCATAATTTGTCACTGACCCTCCATAGTAACCAGACTGTTTACCATAGCAACCAAATTATAGAGACATGTGGTTTGGTTCGCTCATAGGGACATATAGATGATTATATTATATCACTGAACTCTCCATAGCAACCAACTTGGCATATCTCTATCTCCACTTTGTTACTTTACATCACTCATCATGACATCGTCTTTAAACAGCACTTTTACACACCGACATCAAAGTTTGTGCACAAACTTTATCCATTTAGTATATAGTTTGAAATTCTATACAAGATTCAGCTCCCTAAGAAGAGTTACGGTAGTTCTTTTGGCTCCCACATGAAAGAAACTGAACTTTTTTTGTTTGTTTAACTTTATTAGCACTAAACATTTAATGGCTGTTCATGCTACTGTTTTTGGTGCCGTCAGTAGAAAATAAATGCCTCAATTTGAGTAGGGCAACATTAGTCTTAAAGTATTAATAGTAAAAAATATATATTTGTCTTGGACTTTTAAGCACATTCTTCAAAGTAGCTTCACGGCACGAGAGCCTATTGTAAATGAATGAATATGTATTTTATTAATTGAATTTAGATGAATGAATATGTCCTGAAAATATGGCTTGGATCACAGTTTTTGCTCTGGACGCTTGCTAAAAGTAGGGACCTAATTCACTTCAAGCCTCTTTACCGGTTCTAGATAACTTCTGTCTACATTGATTGCTCTGAGAAGCGGTTGACGGTCTTGGAAATGTATTAGATCTGAGCCTGATTTGCATAACAAAGCCCAACACACATGCATATACACCCAAGCCCCGCCTACACTCTGATCAGAGGAGCGATGTTGTGCCTATTAAAGTGGCATATTCTAAATAACACCCAGGCTGTTTACCATCCCTGAACACTGCTCTTTTCGTCCAGCTGCAATGGAGGGAACCAGTGGATTCTATTAAAAATGAAGCTGTAAGACTAAGGTGAGCAGAGCTATTCAGATTTTTGCGTGGATAGAACATTAAAGTTGGTATTTGGATTCAATTATAACTTGATTGGATTGATTGAAGTGCTTAGGTCACCAATTAAATGGTGTCAAATGTTGTGGTGCACCACTGCTAGCATTAGCGTCGTAATTGATTTTTTAATGCATGTAATTAAAGCCTCCTCTTATGACTGACAGGTCTGCTTGTTCCTAATTACTGTGGGAAGGTTAGTTTTATGCCTATAGCCTTTTGTACTATGGACATTAGTTCCTTCTCAGTCCATTCTTTCCTTCCAGTACTTTGTCAAGTGAAAACATTCTTTTAGTGAGCTGGCAGAGAGCCGCCATTTGATTTGGCTCATTTATTTAGCTTGGAACGTGCCAGAGATAGGCTTTATTCAAGAATAACAAACAAAGAAACTGATACAGGATTTCCAGAGACTTTGCTTTAAATACAAAGATTACTCGGATGAATGGCAGGTCATTGAAACGAACTCAAGTAGTGGTTAGTTAAGTTTAAGAACGTCAACAAATATAATGCTATGGTTTTTATTGGATCGGCTGTGATTTAGATGGATTTGTGATTGACGGTGAGATCTGAATGTTCTTGAATCTTGACGGAGCACTTTGATTGGTCTTCGTCTGTTTTCTTTCCCCTTTTCGCTCTCTTCAGCAGCTGTTGCTCTCTCGTTAGGGTGCAGATGTTTAGAGGTCGCTCTGAATCCTGTCCATTTCTCCCACTGTATCAGTCTATTATTGAACCTTTGCCATAATTGTCTTATACCTTCTGTGTCGAGTTTGTCAGGAGCTGAAATCTCTCCTTTTGGTCATCCTGCTCCTGGGGACCCATGTTCAACTATACTCCTCGGTTTTCAGAGACCGTCATGTTCCCCAAGGCTCTCCACTCTTTGCCTCTTCGTTTTTTTTGGACTCTTAGGTTAAGTTTAGGCCTGAGAGCTGGTGGTTTTGTTTGCTATTTACCTCTATGTCTAGGAAACTTATGTCAAGTGTGCGTTATCAGCGCTTCCCAAAAGTATAATCCGTGAGGAGAAAGGGATTTGGGTAGTCGGATGTTACCATATGATTGTAAAAAGAAACTGATGATGTGCTCTCTGATCTCAAACCCGGTTCCTGTGTTTTTATGGAAATACTAAAAAACTTTCAATATTAACATCAATGTTACTTGAATCTGATGTCTACATATCAAATAGAAATGAAACACAAAAATAATAAAACGTTATAAATATTCCAGATTTTTTGAAACATTCCTGCATACCTTCTGCAGAAATTTAGTGTCAAGGAATCATAATGAAAAAAAAATTGTCTAAAATTTTGTGTCTAGACTTGCCAACAAACATGAAAAAATCACATTAAACTAGATGGCTAACATGGTACACAAACCTTGAGGTTCGCTTGAAAAAGGGACTTTTTAAATTGTTTCCAATTAATGTCACTATGAATAACATAAGCCAACCCCCTGTTGCGATCAGCTTTGAGTTACAGTTACAGTTTCACAAAGTTTGACCCCATGTTAAGTCGTTGGAACATTTCCCAGCAATTTTTTTTTTTTTTAAATCATCTAAACTTCTTACACTTTGCAAGCTGTTGATACATTGTTACCCTGCTGGCTTACATTTTTTAAAGGGGCTTCGAAATACAGGACAAAACACTTTGCCAACTTTTTGTTCAAATATGGGATGGTTCCATATTTTAAGGCACAGAAGGCAACACTAGGTTGAAATTGACTAAGATGCTCACAATGTAGGTTTGACTGGAAATCTCACTCCTCATATCTATAGTTTGACATTACTTGAATATTTTACATAACCTTAACATTGAATAGAGGTAAGTGTTTCTGTGCACAAGCACAATGCAGAATTGTGCATGCACCCTATTGGGAAAGGGATACCTTGGAACAACCAATTTAGCCAAAGTCTATGGTGTGGGAATGTAGGCAAAACAAAGTAGGCAGAAAACACTTTGTCCAGATGTTAACAAATTCATTTCATTTAAAATTTTAAATGGAAAGCAAAATGTGTGATATGAAAAAAGGCTATTCTTTTTTGCTGTGAAGTTGAGCACTTTTAACATGGGAGTCTTTTCGGCCTCAAGTGGCCAGTTAATGAATTGCAGTTTCAGTATACAGACTGTTTGGTGGAAAAGTAAATTGTAGGGTAACAATTCCTTGTTCAACATTGGTTTAATGGTAAGGGACAGGTCCTAGTAGCTTTTGGTAACAGATTTGTGACAATCGTCAACTCCCCCTCTTGTCCGTCCCTTTGGTAATAATTAAATAATTTGCTGCTACTGAACCAAAACTAATTTTTGCTTTCTACTTTCCTCTCCATCAAGCATCCCCAGGTGTTTGGTGCTTGTGTCAGAGGATCCAGTTTAGTCACTCTGCAAACACTCACTCCTGCTTCGGTGGATCTGAGAGAATTCCCTGGTGGTTTCCATTAAAGCTGACATACACTTTAGATGAAGAATGTGCCATAGATGGTTTAATTTCAAGCATTCGTTCTAGAATTTCCTTTATTATGCAACGCAGTGTCTGTTCCTTTAATGGTTTCTGTGTTTTGGATCAGTTTTCCAGAAGGTTTCTTCCAAAAGGTCACATTGGAGTAAAATGCAGGAATATGATTCGTGAGACAAGGTCGAGTTGAGGGGCTTTTATGAGTTTTGGCCAATTTCCAAGTCCAAAGGATTCCGAATATTGTTTTTGTTGCAGATTTGCCTCAGGTTTTTCCAGGCCGCTCTGCTTTCCCAAGCGCAAGCTTCACGGCATGTTGTCACTAACAAAAGACATTAAATGCCATGATTAAAATATGTGGTGAAATGGTGAATCGCAAGATTCAAATGTCTTCAGTCGTTGAAAAAGTCGAGATGATAACATTTGGTTCTTCAAGTTTCTAATCACAAATGTATCTTTTCTCATCAGGTTGATGAACATGGACAACATTTCAGTTTGGATCAACAGTTCCCTTGCTTCTGAGCCTTGTGCCACCTTGAGGAGTGCTGGTTCACGAGTGGCGCTCTACATCTTCATCGTCTCTGGTATCGTCTGCACCGTTGTGGGAAACTTCCTGGTGGTTCTAGCCATTGCTTACTTCAAACAGCTACAAAGCCACACCAACTCTTTCGTCATGTCTCTTGCAGTTGCTGATTTCCTCGTGGGATTAGTGGTTATGCCGTACAGTATGGTCAGAACAGTAGAAGGGTGTTGGTATTTTGGCCCAACCTTCTGCCATTTGCATTCCAGCTTGGACGTTATGCTCTGCACGGCATCCATTTTCCATCTGAGCTGCATTGCGTTTGACCGCTACTACGCTGTCTGCAACCCACTGGTGTATTCCTTTAAGATGTCTCGTAACCGTGTTGGTTTGCTGATCGTGGTTTGCTGGGCCATTCCTTTCCTTATTTCTTTTGGTCCCATTCTTCTCGGGTTGCACAAGCTTGGCGTGGACATCTCTTTACCCGAGAATGTCTGCATTCTTTTGGTGAATCGTTTTTACGCTGTTATGGCATCTCTTGTTGCGTTTTACCTGCCTATGATAGCCATGCTGGTGGCCTACTGGAAGATCTACAAGGCCGCCAAGCGCCAAGCCATGCAGATCAGTGCCATGGAGGCTCAGATGGCAGCCGGGGTTGGCAAAGACTCTAACAAGAAACAAAAACATCGCAACATTATCAGGAGGGAGAGAAAAGCAGCCAAAACTCTGGGTATCATCATGGGGGTTTTCCTTCTTTTCTGGCTGCCTTTCTTCACGGTTAATATTATCGACCCCTTTATTGAATACGGGACTGCAGGTGTGATTTGGGACACGTTCCTTTGGTTGGGGTACGTCAACTCTTCACTAAATCCTTTTCTCTATGGGTTTTTCAACCGTTCCTTCCGCAGGGCGTTCCTTATGATAATGGGGTGCAGAATTTGTCTCTACGGCACAGCTCAAGGCACGGACCTGTCCCAATCCAAAAGAGAAGCTACCGAGCGGACGGACAACTAGAAGAACCTCTTAGAACCCAAGTATTCCTTTGTACATTGCTGCTTATATATTTTTTTAGCATTTTAAAGTAAATTGAATAAATGTGGTCTGATACAAACCCAAACAAAAGACTACTTTTGATGTCAAACTTTCTGTAAATGTTTTTTTTTTCTACTTCGGTAAATAAAGTAAATGTCTGGTCTGTGTTTTTCACAGATTGGGTTGTTTGGATCCCACATTTTCACTCTTTTGCTAAACATTGAATCACTAAAAGGTTTTTGCTGTTTGAGGGCAGGGCTCTTCCCCTACGCGGACACAAATGCTTGTCAAATGAAACACTCCAGAGACCGTACAGGTCACAGATTAACAGCCTTGACTTGAAGAACATCAGTCAGAGCTAAAGTATGTATATATATTTATATAACGGTTGTGATTGTGGCCTCCTGATAGGATTCATATGACATGACTTCACTTTGAATTGGAACTGACCGGATATTATTCTTTAATATTGAGGTTAGCTGAGGGTTGAAAGGAGTTTAACGTTTTTTTCAGCTGTTTATGCTAATGCTCTTGATATCCTGTATTTATGATGCATTGGAAGAGTCCAGGATGAAATATAGAAGTGCTTGGCTTGAGGAGCCCGTGAGGAACTGTTGTTTTTACTGAAAGTCTTTAATCACAGGAAACAGGGGAGGACTGGGACTCAAGCTGATTTAGCCTTCTGTGTGTTCTCTACAATTTCAAATGGAATTGGAAACTGCTTTTCAAAGCTTGCATGAAGAATTTTATCCTCACAAGTTATCTTTACTCCCACATTCTCTTCACACATGATTATGCATAAGGATAATCATGCTGGTTCTTTTTTATAGCGACCTCTACTGGACAACTTTGTTACTCATCATTGTTGTGTAACGTTAAGTGATTGGCTGTAACTGGAAAGTGCAGATTCTTGAACTTTGGTTTGAGCTAATGTTTTATTAACTCTAATATTTTTCATTAGATGTTGACGTACAAAGGTCATTTATTAAAATTTCGCCTATTTCACTCAGCTGCCATTTTAAGAACGAAAGTGAGGCTCAGGTGGAAAGAAACCAGGAAGTAGTGGTAACCGTGGTGTTGAAAACAAACATGGAGCTGTTGCCAAGATTTTCAATCATTGATGCTGAAAATAAATATCAAACCCCACGGGCTGTTTTATCGAAGCTACATCACCAGTATCAAAAGGAAATGTTAAATATACAACATTATTGCTCAGATAATAACTCTGAATGCAAAGTCGTACACAGAAGTAAGATATGGAGTTAACCTTGACTTATAATGGCCAGTGAAAATAAATGGGAATAGGTAACAAAATATCACTGACGGCTCTCTAGCAACCAAACAGTTTACCCTAGCAACCAAAATGGCTCAACTTTGGAAAAGGATAAAGACATGGGGGTTGACTTATACAACTTACAGTGACAAAGGGAACATTATATTGTCACTTACCCCTCCATAGCAACCACTCTGTTTACCATAGCAACCATTTTGGGATGTCTCTTTCTGTCATGCTCCATTTCCTTTTCTCCTTCTGTCTCTCCTTTTTCTCTGTTTTCCTTTCTCTTTCCCATTCCTGCTCCTAGCTGTTTCCGGAGTTTCTCTGTGCGTGCACTTTTGGATGCACCCCTTTTCGTATACCTCCCTCACGCTTGGTCTCTTGTTTCGCCTAATTTCCTCCTCACAGGTGTTCTTGTTTTCCCCTTTAATTTTCCCTCTTATATAAGTTCCTTGCTTGAATCTTGCGAGCAGAGGATTATAATAGGTTCAAGTCACTGTTTCTGTTTTTCTGTCCATATCTGAGCTCCTTGTGCACTGAGTCCAGCCATTGTTCTGTTTAAGTTTTCTTTATTTCTTAGTTAGCTTTATCTCCCATGCCTTTGGAACCCATTTTGGGTATTTTATGTTTATTTCTCTGTTTTGTAGTTGTACTAAATAACATTTTTATAATAAAACATTTTTTATCTGAGCTCATTTGATTGAGTTCTGTCACTTCCCGTTTCTGACACTATCACAAATTTGGAAAACCATAGTGATATGGGTTATGGATACATTGGATTATGTTACTTATAGTGACATTGGGTAGAACCAGATCGGCAGATCTACGTCTGGGAACATAGGGCTTGCTGTATATCACAATGAGAAAGGTATCTTTTTAATGACGTCTTTGATTTATTATTACATCACTCCTTCTCATAAAGCCCAGATTTATAAAAATATTTGTAAACATTTTTAATGAGCTAAAATCAAAAGTTTGTGTGCAAACTTTAGCCATCTAGTTATATTTTTTTAACTCAACACTCCAAACCAGTAGATGGCGTTTATGCACCTTTAACATTGGTTTTCCAAACCACTAATAAAGACCAAAAAATGACGAATAGTTTACTCCAGCTTGATTTAAACGTCAACGGAGTTTCATTTTAAATGTAATTTTTAATTATTTTTTTTTCCGGTGGATTTACAAGAGGTAAAAAATAAGGGGATGTTGATTTCCTGCAATGTATGTATGGCTCATAACTTTATTAAGATCATTGAAGTTTTAACGGTTTATTGACTGGAGTTTCCTTTTATTCTTTAGTTTGTATTTTGAAATGTCAGCAGAGCAGTGTGAACCCCGCTAGTGTAAAACTGGATAATCACGTTCTCTGGGAACATTTGATTATGTTCCTAAGAGCATCCTGTGCTCCAGTGGAAGAACATTTGACCTTTTGTACAAAGAGTTACATGTGTGGGTGCTGACCTAGAAGTGACCTCGGGATGGTGAGGAATCTTAAATATGTCTTACTGCATATGGCCCCCCCCCAAGAAAGTCTCCATTTTAATTTACAGCTTTGTTTAGAGTCAAATTAAATAGGTTTAATAACCATTTCCAAAATTATTAATTTGTTCAAGGACCCATCATTGAACTAATTGTTCGATAAATTTTTAATATGTTAAATATTTGCCACAGAAAGACATTGTCACATTTGAATAACAAATAAACACAAAGCTTTTCTCAACAACACAAAATTTGAGTCCATTGATTTGTCTTGATTTTAACATTTGGTCCATTTATGCTTGACTGGAATCCTGCATGAACAGTACAATGGTTTTTGAAGACCTGAAAACATCTGCACAAAATCAGCTTAAAATCACTACATCTCACATTTAAAGTTATGCACCTTTGATTGTTCAGAAATGAATCCTAAAGTAAACTGGCAGATCATGGGAGTGAACGTCTTGAATGCATTTATATATAATAACTATTCACCCCCCGTGATGGATTCCATTTCGGTTTAATCTGAGCATCAACATAAAAATCATGCAGCCATAAGCTTTTCTTGTCCAGTGCAGGTAAGTTTTCCTTCACAAAATTCTCATTCAGTGTATTTCTTCCACTTATTTGCATGTGTTTAAACATGTTTCCAACTGAAATTGCAGTAATCCCTCAGACTATTATGATAGTCTATTTCCCTATGTACAATTTTGCGTGCAAATAATCACTTTTTGAGAGCCCCAAAGTACCGTTTTCATGCGCTCGAACTGGGTTTTGTGAATAAAAGGTTTGCCTCGCAAATTAACAAGAATTTTGAGAATGCAAAAATTCATTTGGAACTGAAAATGTTTTTGCAAGTGCACGGAAGATCTCGCTTGTGTTTGCAAAAAGTGTCCATACACCCTCGCACTTAGCACACATGCCTTTCACAATTAGAGGAGGCTTCGATATTCTGATTGGTTATCCTGAAAATGTAATCAATCAAATGTTGATTAATTAATTGTTCTATTCTCTCTGTTTTAGTCTTTTCCCCAGCTTATCAGGATCTTCCTGCTCAAGAAACTCTAGCTCCTGGTTTTATTAACCCTGAACATTTATATATTTTTTTTCTGTTTTCCAGGTTATGGCTGGTGATCAGCTTGCCCGGGATCTCCATAATTAAATGGGGTACAAGGAGATGCAGGCCCTAGGTTTACCTGCCTTGATTTCCCCGTGAGGTAACTGCTGATCAGGCCACGCCTCTTTGGGTGTAGTAGCATGCAACTTCCCTGTATAGCTCCCCATGTGAATTGAAATTGCTAGTGTGGGTTTTTCCTCCAGGAGCTCTGTTTTCTTACACCTCTAAAACGTGCAACTTTGGCCAATTAAGTAGTCAAAAAACTTCTTAAACGATTGTCAAAAACAATTTAAATGTAATTTGAATACTGTTTAACTATGGCTTATAATCACAACATGCTAATTCTGGAGCTAATCCATATTAGCATCTGCATAAAAACACTACAGAAATAAATTTAACTTGATTTTATGTGGCAGTGATTATTTATCTCAGTTTGGTCGTATTCCTAACTTTTTGCTGAACTGAAGTTAACATGGAGTTCATCAGCACTAAAATAAAAGTGTCACTATTTATTTTTAATTTAAACAATTGATTCACAAAGAATTTGCAAATACAAACATCTCCAAGTATATTGCTAAGTTATGTGTGTCTAAAGGTTGTGATTGGTTTTCAGGCCAGCCAATCAGAACATTGAAGCCTTCTCTCGGATTGGTTGAATTTTAGCAGCTTGTACTGAGCATGTGCGTGCATGGGGGCGCAAGAAAGATTTTTGTTTTCTTTGCAAGACAAACATCTGATTCACAAAACTCAGTTCAAAATGTATTTCTGCTCTCTCAAAATGTGATTATTTGCACGCGAAATCGAGTCCTTAAAATGACCCCCTCATATTTGCTTCATCAAGCCATATCACGTTCAGCCTTTGAGATAAAACGACAAGTGTTTGTAGTTGAAATCTCTGAGAGATAAGGCAGTTATCTCTGTCTTGAGCTAGATGTCCGTTTCCTTCAGGCCGTAGCACTCTGAGAGATCATATATCTGGTAGCTGCTCTGGTCACTGCAGTCATTATAGATCCCCATGGAAACCGTGTCTATCTCAGTCCGGGCTAGAGCAGACGTGCCGCTCTTTCCTGTCCCGTTCTTGAACTTATTTGAAAGGTTGTTCATTTTCTCCTTCAGCTGGAAGGAGGACTTCTGTAAAGGTGGGAAGAAGCTCCAACTCTTCAGACTAAGAGACCTGCTCTTGCTCGGGCAGGAGTAGATTGAGTTACTGCACTGCTCGTGAAATGGAAACACAGAGCAGAAGTCTGCGTGCGGCTCCCGCCGGCCTCCTCGCATGGCTGTTCTCCAGCGCTGGTTATAGAAGCGCCTCAGAATTCGCCGGCGCCGCTGGCATTGGCAGTAGAGAAGACGCGTGAAGGCTCGCTGGAATTCCTTGCTCGAACAGGGGTAAATTATGGGGTTAATACAACTGTTGAAGTATCCCAGCCAGAAGATGACTTTGAACACCATCTCAGATGGCTTCAGAGCAGGGAAGAAGGAGCCTAAGGAGACCAAAAAAAGAGAAACAGAGACATTTAGAGATTATTTACATGGGAAACAGCAAGTCAACTTTGCCTGAAGCTACTATCCGTGGAAAAGTTCAGATCCACAAGTTCAGTTTTAAGCCGTGTGTGTCTAATTATACCCAGCAGACAGATTATAGACTGCACAGATTTTTACACAGAGATCTGCGAAGACGTCTAATGCATTTTAAATGGGTTGTGGTGTGTCTCCTCATCGTCTTTTCTTCTCTCTCTGTCTATGCAGTGCGGGAGCTGTGCCAAAATGTCATTCGCTCTTTCTGTTCCAAACTAAAAAAACAGGTTTACCTTTGATAGACTGACCACATAAGTCCATTAGTCACTTTAATCAACCCGAAGACTTGTTTGCACCCTTCGTACTGCGGTTTGACGCGTTTCTAAGTGAAAGATGTTTAAGGAACTTCAGCCTTGGGTTTGTCCATTGGGATTTGATTGGAATGTGGACGGACCAAGCGTAGGTTTGAAAAAGTTTTTTGGCTGCTGTGCAATGTCACCAAACTTGACGTCGGTGGAAATTGAAAACACAAGTTGTTGCTTTTTTGTGTAGGAATAAACCTTACATTAAACCCTAGAACAAGTTTCTTGATCCATTAACATCTTCTTGTTATAATAACATCTATACATGGGTGTTTGTCTGCTGAAGACTGTAACCTGAACCATTTACTTCATTCTAACCAATGAATCGTTTAGGTGCATAATTATAGCACTTGGATACACATAATTGTTTCTTAAGTGTGACAAAATGATCACCTGGACAACAAACGGAGAACTGTGCAATCACAGTGTGGTTTTGTGAATGTGTTAAAACAGCATAAATATCAACTAATTACAATTTAATAACTAAATATTATTGAAAAAATTATAAATTTCCATTTATATGTTTGTTTTCCTAGACTTTCTCGCTCTATTACTTACTTGGGAACATGCAACAATAGAAGGAAACACATTGAAATAATCAATGAATTTGAGCCTTATTTCGGCACCACAATATTTGCAGCTTAATTGTGTTCCCACTGTTAACAATGTCACCAGAGGCTGTGATTGCAAGGTCCAGAAGCATCTGAGCAATCCCCATTTTCAATGCTTCCCACTAAACACTCACTTCTCTTTTTATGCAAATCCATTCACTTCTACCTCATTAATTTACAGCAGTCTCATTTGACTTTCAAAACTAATGTTACATTTAAAATGTAATCACAAGAAAACTTTTCCCTTTTAAAACTGAGGTAAACTGAAGTTACAGTTCAAAGGGTTGTTTACACAAGTTTCAAATGAGTATTTAATATGTTTAAGTCTAGTCCATCAATAAGGAGGCAGCTTATAGTCATTCCTTTACACCTATTTGCACAGCGTCTCGTTATCTCTCTCTCTGGGGAGTATTTTAACTACTTGACCTTCAAGGCCAGAGGAGATGAGGGAAAGCCAGATGTAAGAGAAGTTGATTTTGGGTCAAAATCTATAATTTCCACAAATTTTTACTCTCCATCACCATTTTATCCAACATCTGTTGCGTAGCAGTCAGTCTCTCCCTGAAGATATCCAGTCACAGACTACTAAAATGAGTCCCGACAGACTTAAGTCCAGACAACATTTCATTCCAGCCGGGGTTTTGAGCACTGACTGCCTTATTCCGATCAGCAGAATCCCAGTTATCACAGCTCCAATGAAATAAATGTCTTCGACATCCTCCAGGGACAGACCACATGTTCTGCCACTTCACCCAGGCGTCTATCATGTAGCCAGCAGCAAAAGTTCCTGCAGGACAGGTGGCCTCCCCTGAGTTCGCACTCCTTGTTGAGAAAGACAAGTTTCGGGAGGAGCACCTGCAGATATTTAGCCATGGGCGTTTCTCCCAAACCTCCATGTCCAACCTCCCCTTTATAAGCAGCCAGTCTGAACTGTTTCCTTAATGACAACAGAAAAAAATGATCTCTCCCGGGACTCGAAGCCCTCCTTTGGACAAACTGGCTTGCACAACCGTGAGATCTCCCTGAAATTTATACAAATTTAATAACATTTATGCTTGTTTATGTAAAAAAAAAAAAAATACCACATTTTTTTTGTTCCGTTTCAATTTGCTTTTAACTTTTATTTCAAAACACATCTGCACAAATGGTGGATTTTTTAGTTTATTCTGAGAGGAAGAGAAAGAATTTAAAAAAAGACAATGATATCATGAATTGAAATTTGATGACTTAATAATAAAAGAAATATTAAACAAATAAAAACAAATCTAAACATGGTCTACCTCAGCAGACAATGTGTTCAGCCTGAACTTCCACCTGCTTTACCCACTGTAGTATAAATGGAAAATTTTATTAGATATATTTTTATTTTGATTACATTATTATTTGTAAACGTACAAAAATGCTCTGTTTTCTCTAATGCTAATTCTACATTCAAAACTATCTTAAAACAAACGTTCCTTATTTTACTTTACAACCATGTTCACAAAATTACAAAAACAAATTTTTTTTTCACAATTTTCATAGTGATCCCCTGCAATATCTCACATATCAAACATCTGCCCATCCAGAGAAACATAAGTTACACCAGAAAATGGTGTATAGTGAAAACAAAACCTTCTATCAACAACAGAGAGATACTGAACTTGTTTTGGGGTCATCGGTTGATTCCATCTGTGATGAAAGCCAGTCACAAAAAGCTCCCTTTCGGTAATTGTTGTGATTTTGAGACACACCAGGCAGGATGTTTGGGAGCTACCGAGAGAAAACTTCCTTTTAAGCCAGAGCATTATCAACAGTGAAGAAAGCCCATGGTGCAATCTGGGACCATTCTGTCAGCCCTCCTTGAAAAAGAGGGATCTTGGTTGTTTTAGGTAAAAGCACAGGAAAACATACTCCGACTGAAAATAGACAAATTAGCCGGATTCCCTCTCCTGTAGACTCTGAATATCTTAAATAGACACAGCAGCTGTAAAACAAACGCAGATCTCAGATGGCAGATAATAATCGTTGTTACAAGCAATTCTTATTTTCCTTGGGTTTCAAACCTCCAAAGAGGTTTGAAACCCACGTTCGTCTTTGATTTCTAGCAGGGGTTTGCTTGGCACGAGCCACCTGAATTATGGAAGTGTCTTGGCAGGAAGCCACATGTTAAATCTGTCTCATCTCATACTGAACTCCTCAGGACACATTTTCACATCATCTGCTACTATTACTTACATGTGTAGGTTCTGTCAGGATGGATTCAGAGTCAGTTTGATTGAACCGTATGAGAGGTTGGGGTTCAGCCTTGGGTTGGAAAGCTACACAGATCATTTTGATAGACAGGCAATGCTTTTTTTCTCGTGTTTCATGTAGACTTTTACTGTTCCATTTAAAGTCTTGATCACCTGTTTTTAATGTATGAGGTATATTGTCTAAACTCATTTATAAATCTCTTATATCTATAAAATAGAAATACTTTTAGACATGAGCCATTCCACCGAATTGGTGCCCTTTCTGTCCCTGGGACTTATTTTATAGGTATAAATAATCATCAAAACTGCTTCTTAAATACATTTTATTACTGAGCAATGTGTACTACAAACAATTCTTACTGCAAATTTAAATAAAATTCACATAAAACATTATCCCTAGTTGCTACACTAAAAACGCTAAAATATAATGATTAATATCTTTTAAAAAGAACCTTTTTTTTTGCATTGACCTGTAAATCCTCATAAAACGTTTGTTTTAAATACACTTATTTACTGAAATTTCTTTACTCTCTTTGATAAAATGTTTTTTTTAAGCCATGTTCCCAGATTTGTTTCCAAATTTCCTGTTACTCTAACCCATCAAAATTGAAAAAAGTCAAATCTTAGCAGGAAGTTGCATCACTTGGATCTTTAGAAGGCCATGGGTAGAGCCAAGGTGAGTTCTCTCAATTTATCATTTACATATTCATGATTTTGTGATGATATCTTTTTGAAAAATACCATCCTGTTACTCAAATTATTTCACAGATAATTAGTTAATTTAATTGGCGTTCACATCACCAGATATAAAATGGGATATGGATTATAAAGGACAATTCAAAGAAATGTGTCAGATTTCACCTTTCCTCTCTTAATTTTTGACTTTTTACCTCTCCTTATGTCTCTCTGCTCTTGCCCCTCCCATCCGGTTGCTCTCATAATTACCGTCACACCTGTATCTCATCCGGTCTGGTGATTTCTCTTCCTTTATATTTCCTTGTATCTGTCGTTTTGGTTGCTGGTTCTTTGCGTCATTTACTCTATCTATTTCATGTTGCTGAAGTTGATGTTCCTTTATTGTGAGATTTGGAGAATACTCTTGACTGCATTTTTGTTCTAAAGTATTTATGTTTTGTTCATCCTTCCCTATTTAAGTATATTTACCTGTGCTCATCCAGTGGTTAGTCTTTAGTTAGTTTCCCAGTTTCTGTCTTTAGTTTGTTGAGATTTTCCCCTCTCACAGGTGTTTTTATTTATTTATTTACTTTTTGTTAAAGTAAATAATAAAGAGCCTGCTGATTGTATCTTGCACTAGAGCTGTATTTTCTGTGTGGAAATTTATACATAGTTCCTACATTGGTGTCCTTTCTCCCATTTTCAAGCCACCGTATCGCATTTAGGAAAGGTTTTTTTTTTAAAACTATTAACAGACTCCCTCACAAGTGGCATATCTGAGTATCTAGCTCACCAGGTAAAAGCAGTCGGCTGTTTACGATTGGGTTGTAAAGAGAACCTAACATCCTGCCATTTTCCTCTGCTCATATTTGCTGTAGTAGCTCATGCATATAACTGTAATCTAATTACTAAATTTACAGCCATAAATCATGGGGTTCTGCTGGTGCACACTGGGTGAAAGGTGTTTTTGGTTTGTGGAGGAAACCGGGGGCAAAACTTTTCTCAGGAAGGCCACCTGCTGCTCTTGAATTTCTTCGATTAGTTGTTGTAGTAATGCATGCAATACACCCAACACTGAGCTGCCATAGACTACTAACACGAGCTAGCAGCTAGAAATGATTCTGTACACTCAGTTTTGTTTTTGGTACTTGTAGTTCTTTGCTATTGCTAATGTGGTTTGGCAACTTTTATTTAATTACTATAATTGATGGTTGGTTCTGCGATGGACTGGTGACCTGTCCAGGGTGTACCCCTCCCTCTTGCCCAATGTGAGCTGGAGATAAGCAACAACAGACCCCCAAAAAGGGAATAAACAGCTTGGAAAATGAATGATAGTTGGTTCTAAATACTACCTTTGAAGCACCAAAAAAAATTTTTGTTCCATATAGAACCTTTTTTCTTGACTCTTTACATCTTTACTACCTCCCTTGCCCAAACTTGGTTAACCAGTAGTGACTTACTTCCAGCCTGGGCCTTCTTCCAGGCTCCGAGGCTTACAACAAAGCTATGGGTGATATCATGGAACCAATGTCTTGTGAGGTTTCTGGTACAGACTAATTGATATCTGAACAAGTTGAATGATCAGACAGGACACATTTAACCCAAAATATTTTTGAAAATTCCAAATCTTTGACTCAAGTTTAAAGTCCTTCAATCCTCAAGTTTCTCTTTCTAACCCTACAGCAGAGTGTACGTGTGGATTTAAGCCATGTCATGGCCCTCCCCTGTCCCGGTGGTTAAGGTTTTGGAAAACTTAAGCGCCCTCTTTAACTCAACTTGTTAATAGCCATGATTAAGGCAGTGGAGCGTTGGTTAGAAGGTCAGGGACCTGAGTGAAACTTCCACATTAATTTTCTCTCCCCAAACCATGTGTTTTAACCTCGGGGGGCTTGACAGAGAAGAGTTGATCCCAGATTTCATCAGTACCACATGGCAATCCTTCCAGGAGATGTTATCAAGCTATGCTGCCCTGGCTTTTCCCCTCAGTGGTGGAGTGAAATACCAGTCGAGACTGATGAAAACCACACTCTGGAGATGGATGAGCTGCTCCTTTTGAGTGGAAACCAGTAGTGGATTCGTACAGTTTTAAGACGCATATATTGAGCACTTTGATTTGATTGGTTATTCATGCGTGATATCAAGCACTCAGCAGTTGTTTAATCTGATACTGGTACGTGAATCCCATATGTTGGATGTTTTTGATCTGTGTGACATCTTGTGTGCTTTTATGTCTGGAACATTGAATTTAATCCCCATGCTTCTTTTCCTTGTGCCAAACCCCAGATGCTTACGTCCATGTTGAAGTTGCCAAATCTTGGCAATTTTTTTCTCTCTCCATAATGTCACTCACTGGCCACTTTATTAGGTACACCTATCTAACTGCTCGTTAATGCAATTTCTAATCAGCCAATCCCAACAACTTCATGCATTTAGGCATGTAGACTGAAAAATAAAGGGGATTTAAGTGGCTGAACCAGGTGGTTGGTGCCAGACAGGCTGGCCTGAGTATTTCTGCTGATCTACTGGGGTTTTCACGCACAAACATCTCTAGGTTTTACCGAGAATGGTCAGAAAAAAATATCCATTGGGAGGATGTCAGAGAAGCATGGCCGGACTGGTTTGAGCTGATAGAAAGACAACAGAACTGCTCTTGTTACCAACCTTGAGCTAGATGGGACCACTCCAGGTGCGTCTCCTGTCATCTAAGAACAGGAAACGGCGGCTACAAACCGAACAGGATAATCAAAATTGGGCGATAGAAGATTAGAAAACGTTGCCTAGTCTGATGAGTGTTTATTTCTGCTGTGACATTCGGAAGGTAGGGTAAGAATTTGGCATCAACAACATGAAAGCATGGATCCATCCTGCCTTGTATCAATTGTTCAGGCTGTTGCTGCTGCCACTGGTGGCATGGGGGATAATTCTTGGTTCACTTTAGGCCCATTAGTGCTATTGTGTCAACTCTTTTTGCTGACCTTGTCAATCCCTTTAGGCTACTTCCAGCAAAATAATGCACCACTTCATAAAGTGTGAGTCATATCAGACTAGTTTTTTTTAACATGACAATATGTTTACTGTACTGAAATGCCCTCCACAGTCACTAGATCTCAATCCAGTAGAGCAGTCTTGGGGTGTGGTGGAACAAGAGATTCTCATCATGGATGGACAGTTGACAAATCTGTGTCATAAACTGACCAAACACTCTGAAGGATGGTTCCAGTACCTTGTTGAATCTATGCCACATAGAGTTTTGAAGGAGAACAGGGGTACAACTTGGTACTAGTACGCTGTACCTAATAAAGTGGCCAATGAGAAGTCCAAATCTCTGCATCCCCAAAGGCTCAGCTATACTCTGGAAACAACACATCCCCATGCAACCTTTAAACCCTTTGTTTGTCATATAAATAGCCATATTATTTATTTTAAAACAAATTTAAATTTGAAAACATTTAAGCGGGAAATGTGATGACACCACTAATATGTTTTGATATTTTTTCTGTATTTCACTTTCTGGTTGATAAAATAACTATTTAGAACTCATGGAAGCCTTTGTAATTCGCAGTGCATGAGTCTGCAGTACTATGGAAAATATACGTCGCTTTGCAGATCTTCTAAGATTTCAAATGTACTAAAATACGCTGATGGTGCAGAAAGCAAGAGGCTTTTCACCAAATCTCCAGATCTTCTGAGCTAAAATCAGTAGCAATCAAGTGCCAACAGATTGTTTTTATTCGATGTTTTAGAATTGTAATCTAACTAAATGAGCCACAACTCATTCTTGGCTGCTTGAGGACATGGAAATGCTACACAAGAGAAGGGAAACATTATCGAAAGCTGTTGGATGACAGAAAGCCAAAAGAAATGACTGCATGCATGATCTGCTTCCAAATTGATGATTTACACTTTTCTCTCGCACCTGAGGGTTCCATTTGGGCTTTTATTCTGGTTTTGTGAGAGATCGCAGCACAGATTTTTGTCTATTCTACAATTATAACTATTCGTTTAGTTATTAACACTCATAAAAAGAACTTGATTTGTAGATCTTGGGTTCAAATCCAAAGGAAAGCAAGAACTGAGAAAAAAATGTGTTCATTTTTCCAAATGTAAGTTGCTTTGGATAAAAGCATCTGCCAAATACATAAATGTAAATGTAAATCCACAGATCAGCATGTGGTGTACGAGCTCATCACAATCTATCTTAAAAAATTATTTTCAGGAAATTTAAGGAAATAAACTTCTTAATTTAATATCTCTTCGGTTTTTCTTAGTTTTACTTTATATGTCTGACAGCTGCTACACTGGTGCACAGTAAAATCCTAAGAGTTAAATTAACTCCACTCGGAGTGTATTTGGTCCCACTTTATATAGAGTTAAACCGACTCTGAGAAAGAGTAATTTAAAAATCTATTTTCTTCATGTTTTTCCAAATCTGCATGGAAAATACAAACTATTCAGAGAGGGACCAAGTCCACTCCAGAAAGAGTAAAAACAGACAAAAATAGACTGTTTAGTTCAAATAGACTCATTTAAATAACTCTCCTTCAGAGTTGGTTTAACTCTATATAGAGTGGGACCAAATACACTCTGAGTAGAGTTAATTTAACTCTTAGGATTTTACTGTGTGGATATAAGTGCTTCTAACTAAGAGATGGTCCATTCCAAAGGATGAGCATACTTTTCAGTAGGTGAGCTGTACATCTGAGTGAAAAAACAGAGAAATGCCTAAATTACGTATACTTCACATGAGAATCCTTACTGGATAAGATCGACTCCACCCAATGCCACAGTGAAGATGCATCTGACAAAGGTGGATGATGTGATGGGTGACTGATGTAGACTGTTGCGAAGAACATTGACAAACAAAACCCTGTTCTACTCTGAAAGGAGGGGGCTTCCGTTTATTTCTGGAAACGTTCTACTTAAAACACAAAACAAAACTGTATTTTTAGACCACACCCAGAAATATAAAGGTGACACCCACTTTTGTGCTCAGTTTTCTGGAGGTGGTGGGTGGAGGCAGATGAGCCAGACTAAAATGGGACTAAAATATAAACAGTTTCAGGGTTTTTTTCCTCTTAAAATAAAATGCATCTTTAAATTATAATAAACAAACAAAAATAAAATAGAAGCAATAACTAAAATACCAGCTTTTTATCACCTTTATAACGGTTTATCAGTTAAAGAACAAAATAATGACATTTTACAATGCCTTTTAAAATTTTATATGAAGCTAGTTTTAAAAGCACTTTGATACATTTATTTAATTTAATCAGATTTTATTTTATTTTTATTTATTTGGTTTATTTCAATAATAGAGTTTATTTTAAAAAAGAGATCAAAGTCACATTTCACTACAGTCTTTTTCGACACAAAAGTCTTGCTTTCACAAAAGTAAAATAAAAAATGCATTTTAAACTGATTTGTTCTCTTTTTAAACTATATAAATGTATTATAGATACAATAATTTTAACACTTTTAAACACACTTTTTTTATTATTTATTATAGCAATAAGCAGCATCGACGTCTTTAAAACCACTTGTTAATTCCGAAGCGTTAAAACAACATCTTTTTGGCGTATTTGGCTAAGCGGGTTTCAGTCTAAAGTTCTTATATTTTATTTTAAAATTTAGCACCACCACTAAGACTATCGTGTGTTTTCTTAAAGTTATATTGTTACTTCTCCTCCCGGTTTTCTCAAAGCATGCCAAAAGACTCATCACCTACCCAGAGGTAAAACGAAGAAGAAGGGCAGCCAGCAGAGAATGAACATCCCCACGACGATGGCCAGGGTCTTGGCCGCTTTCTTCTCTCGGGAGAACTTCATGAGGCGGACGGACAGGGAGCTCCTGAACGGGTGGTTTTTGTTCTTGGAGCTCGTGCTCGGATCCTCAGGTGTGCTCCGGCAGTGTATTCTCAGCACCACCTCCATCGATTTATCCCTCTCTAGTTTCACCCCAGCTTCCAAACTTTTGGTAGTCCTCCGGGCCACGATGTAGACCCGGGTGTACATGACTAGAATCACCATGAGCGGGAGGTAGAAGGAGAACATCGAGGAGAAGAGCGCGTAACCCGGTTCCTCCGTGATGCTGCAGATGCTCTCATCAGATGGCGGAGGCTCCTTCCAGCCCAAAAGTGGCCCGATGGAGATGACCATGGAGGAAACCCACACCAAGACCAGAATGACCCCAGCTTTCCTCTCGGTCATGATCGTGGGGTACTTGAGGCAGTATTTCACCCCGATGTACCTGTCTATGGAGATCACGCACAGACTCAAGATAGACGCCGTGCAGCACAGCACATCCACCGCTGCCCAGATGTTGCAGAACACCCGTCCGAACACCCAGCAGCCCAGCACCTCCAGAGAGGCGGAGAAGGGCAGCACGATGATGCTCAGCAGAAGGTCGGCGATGGCCAGGTTGACGATGAAGAAGTTCGTGACCGTCTGCAAGTGTTTGTTGCAAAGCACCGAGAGAATGACCAGAATGTTGCCCACGATGGCCACCAGGATGAAGACGGCCAGGAAGATTCCCACGCCGATGATCTGAGGGTCGAGGTTGATGCTTTCGCACGCGCCGCCGCCGCCACCGCTGCTGCTGTTGCTGATGTTGGAGAGGAAGTCTGAGGGGAATTCATCCTTGCTCTCGTTCAGCAGTTTAGAAAATGTCATTTTGAAACTCCATAAAGACGAGTTTTACTGTTTCTGCCCGGAGCTGCTGGCTGGTGCTCTGCTCATTCGGACTTTCATCTTCTTCAAGCTGAGGAGGTCTTCAAATGATCCGAGACGGAGCCTCTTCATCAATAGTTTCTTGTTAAAAACAATCACAATTTCTTGTATGATTGCAGCCATAATCGGAAAGAGTCTGAACCAATGTCTGAGGTAAAATTAACCAATTAACATTTTTTAACATGTTTTCACCATTTTTATGGCTCTTTAGGTTTGGTTGCTTCTGGTGGTCTATTCAGTGTCCACTCCAAAATGGATCAGAGAGGTTCAACGTGGACCCCAGAGCTTCGCGTCCCCTCCTCCTGCGCGCAGGACTGGGTGACGCGTCGCGCTCTTGCTGCTGTTCTTTAAATGAGCGCTAGAGGGATTTGAGGACCGCATGCGCTTGTGGGTTTGGATCATTTATGCACTTTTGCAAAGTCATATTGGTATACGTCTTGCAAGAGAAATACCGACAAATACTAAAAAAAAATTTTTCCTGTGTAAATGCATGCTTTTTTTCTGCCAAGTGCCTGTGTATATATTTAAATTTGTTTTATTTGGAGCTGTAAAACATATTTACTCATTTTTCCCATCCTTTGGCTTTTATTTGGTATTCTTATTGGTTTAATATATAAGAAAATAGGTTTTATGTGGTAACAAGGGTGCTTTATTTATTCATTTTGTTTATGACGAATAACAAACAATACACCTATTGTTACAACACAAAGCCAGAGGAGGGTTGTTTGACTGCTATGTACATTTGAAAGTACATAGCAGTGTGTCTAAGTCCCTTTCTACACATACCCAGTTATTTTGAAAACTGGGATTTTTCTGTGCAGCTTTGTTCAAAACACAGGGGCATTGTTTTGAAAATTGTCTGAGCTTTGTTTCCATCTAGTAATCAAAAACCGGTTTTGGAGGTCTTGTTCACCATCACTGCTTTGTTTACAAAGACCAAGTGTAATGATGGATATCATGGCTTAGAATATGTCTAGGATTACATGTATCCTGTTTGCTCACCAAACAGAAGTGTCTGTGTTTTTGCTGAACTCAATGCGGAATACTCATTTTAAAAATGCACAAATTGACAGCCTCTTGTTGGTTTGATGTAGCTTTTAAAGTATTTCTAAAGTAATACTAAACTCATCTTGACCAGTTATGAAGAAACATTAAACAAGTATTTTTGCTGCAAGCTGTAAAAACTGAAGCTTCTTGCGTAATCTGTCAATCATATTAATTTCAACCAATAGGCAGCGTAATCTGTCAATCATATTAATTTCAACCAATAGGCAGCGTTTGGGGTGTAGCTTAGTTTGGTGTGGGATGATACAGTTAAGATAACAGTAGATACAGATAAGTTATTAAAGTTAATCTAATGAAAATGCTCCCTCAATGGTGTGAAATTGGTAAAGTGGTTGCCAACGGCTCAGTAAGAAAAGTTGCTATTGGTCGATCTTGGTTGAAGAATATCGGCCAAAATGAGACTTTATGGTGTGGTGTGCCTGTATTGTTCTGTAATTTGAACAATACACTTTTATAAAGATCTCATAAATAATGATTGGTTGTCGTAGTGCAACACACTGGCCATAGAGAGGCAATGGCACCAGAGGGGCTCGAGCCCTTTGATCGCTGCTCACAGCTTCCATATATAAAATTGTATTTCTTCCAGAAAGGCATGGTAAAATATTCAGTGTTAACGAAATATATCATGTGACAGCCTTATGTTTTAGAGAAAAATCTCCCAAGTGGCCTTTATTCACCATTCCTTTATAATGTTAACAAACAAATGTCTGGGTATCATAAGAATACACACTCCACACACACACACACGTACATTGTGATCCCTTCCTCAGGTACAGATTCTACCTTACTTTATTTGGGGTTGTTTAGAGTTTCTTCTAACAAAATCAAGAAGTTTTGGTAAATGTTGGAATATTTGATTTGTTTACTGGCCCAATGTTATTTTGAAAGTGTGACGCTTTGGTAGAATCATACATTGATGCACTTTAAGCACACAAGACACCAGTGTAGAATGTCAATCACAGTCAGTGTTTGAATATTTTATGACTCCCTCCAGGTTGTTCTCGATGCAGACATCAGGGAGCCGTGCAAATTCACATTTCACAGGCATGTATAAGAAACAGCTGACTAGATAAAACAAAATCATTGTGATATTTGTAACTAAACATGAGGAGCAGCTATGGTTCCGGGTTCGTTGTCTGTGATGATAAATGCAGCTCTTTCAAGTCCCCTTCCAAATCCTTAGCAAAGAAGCTTAGTTCCAGCTGAGAAGAGGAAAAAGAGGCTACATTTCCCACATGATCACTAAAGCTGAATTGCTAAAATTAGTCTGGGCTGCAAAAGACAGATGGTACGGTCCGAATCTGGCACATCATAAATCCACACATCCTTTCTGACTGGGAGTCCACAGGGTACAGCGGTGGCGGTGATGTTAAAGTCTGCTTTCTTGTGACACATTAGACCATGCAACCAACAGCCGAATGGCACAACTCTCTGCTTTGATAGTGTCTCTCGATATAGTCACAAAGAGAGCTGATAAATTCAGATTTTTCCAGTCGTCTGCCTAGACCACAAGCTTATGTGCATTATTAATATGGCTACAATAGAGCATGATAACATATAATAGAGCTGTTTTATTGTGGTTTTACGAAACGTTACCAATCAGAGAGGGTTATACCTGGCAACCGCAGATCAGTGCTTACATGTTCTATTCAGAAACCATTTTTTTTGGTAGCAGGAAGCTTGAGGCCGTGAAATGTTACTGGTTTCATAAATAAGAATTTGTAAGAGTACAAGGCATGTTGTCCGAGGGCCCCTGGCTGTGTTGAACCCCTGGGGCTTGCTGCGCCCTATGAGGAGATAGCTGGGGTGAAGGGTCAGAGGTGGGATGCTCTTTGATCGCTAGTAGTGAGGTATGAAGGTTTGCATATGGTGCTAATGAGGAAAGAGTGCAGCAGCTGAGATTGATTCCCTCGATTTTATTATTACCTAGACTTGCCAGCATTCTATAGAATGTCTAGGTTTTTTATCTTGAGTAAAGTGTAAAATTAAAGTTTTTTTTGTTTTTGTGAGAATGTTTTGCCTAGACTTTCTATGGTGCCCAGGAAAATTTACGTCAAGTGTTTAAAGTCTGCAAAATGGTACAATTTGTTGCAAAACCATCGCAAAAGCTTCCCATTTAGGAGCTACACTCTCTTTTAACGAATAGACATTAAACGCAAAACCAATGACTTTAACACGAAACACACCTTTATTAATTGATATCCAATAAATACAAATCAGAACTTAATGAATTAAAATATATTAAACACAAAAAAATGTGTTAAATAGAAGTCAAAACATAATTAGGAAATCAAATTTAACACAAAGCATGATTTAATAATTGATTTGCATTAAATACCAATCAGAAATTAATTGATTAAAATAAATTTAACACAAATCACAACTTTATTAATAGATTTGCATTAAATACCAATCGGAGCTTTAACTAAAATACATTTAACACAAATCACAACTTTTGCTATTTAATAGTACATTTACATTTACATTTACATTTATGCATTTGGCAGACGCTTTTATCCAAAGCGACTTACATTTTGAATGAACATATTTTTTCTGTCAGTTCTTGCTTTCCCTGGGAAATACAAATCAGAACTTGACTAATTAAAACAAATGTAGCCCAACACACAATTTCATTAATGGTTTTGCATTAAATACAAACAAGAACTTAACAAATTAAACAAATTTAACAAAAACATGGAGGAGAGGGGATAGGTCTGTTACAAAGTTGTCCGGCAGGGGATCCGGCATTCTATAGAATGTCTACAGGTGAGGTTACATACTTTACAGGATTTATTTCAGGCATTATAAGGTTGGATTTCAGTCAGAAGAACTTTATAAGATTGTTTAATTGATATCTAGCTTTGCGAATGTATTTTTTTACTGTTTAATACAATTATTGGTTACTTGCTTTTATTTTGAACTTCTTGAACCAGAAGAGCAGCCTCTTGTGTGCATTGTGGAAGCTTCCAGGACTTGGTTTGAAACGTTGCATTCAGGGTGACATGAAAAGCGCAGCATTGTTCCCGTCTGGGTGAGTTTTTGCTCAGCTGTCAGACCGGAGAGCTATTGCTTCTCTTGATTGGAGATGTTTATGAACAGTGGTGGTGCTGTCACACTCTCCACGTCCAAGTCTGCTGGCTTTCATGAATGAATGATTTTTTCCCCTGACAGAATTCTCCAGCTGGCTGAACAGCATCCACAGCCTTCCAGAATTAGCTCCGAAATGCTTTTTTCAGCTTGTGTCAGGATGCAGTCAGCTCCTGAACTCTGTCAAGGATGCTGTGAAGTAATAAAAACACATGAAACAGAGGTCCTCGTGACGCTTAAACTTTCAATATTTGTTAACGGTTGCTATTTTAGATACAATTCATTTTTCTTGAGAGTTTTGCATCATTTACTGTAGAGCTGATCTTACTTTGTTATATTAGAGACAAGATGTAAAAATAAAGTAATAATTAAAGCTGCAAGCAGCGATCAAGGGCTCGAGCACCTACGTCGCCATCGCCTCGGGTGGCCAATTGGTTACAATGCGCTCTACGACCGATCCTTAGTTAGAATACGTATTCAAGCGAGAACTGTTCAAATTACCTAATGACACAGGCAACTCAAGTAAAAAAATCCCTTCTCAAAGCGTCATGACCCCCAGGTGGTGCTAACGAGTCTAAATATTTATGAGTTGAAATATTTTTTGGGACTGTTTTGGCCAATATTCTGGGAACCTGTCAAAATTGGTAAAAATGCTGTTCCACCTGTGATCACTTGGTGGCGCTATAACCGATGATTAATGTTGTAGATGTGTTAGACAGGGACTTTTAGTATACTTGGTACATTTGGGATCGATCAGACATTGTAAGGCTGAGTTATAATAACTTCCTGTTTATGGCGAAACGTAAAATTTCGATGACTGGTGTACGTACATCGTTTATCAAAGTAATAAAAGCTTCGGAATTTAACATCCCACATACCTTAAGAGAAGATTTCTGGAGTTTGAAAGTGAGCAGATAAAATATCTTAGGAGGAGTTCGTTGATTTAATAATAAGACTAAATAAAACTATCTTGCTTGGAAGTAATTATAATATATATAATATAATATAATATGCGTGATTGGACTGGTGCTGTGTCATGAGAAAGAAGCTTCGTGACATGGATTTTATTTGAAGGTTGACTCCATTTTTTATTTGAAAACAAGAACATAACATGAATCATGGAAATCACGAGAGTTCGAAACAAGGCTTTAATGAAACCATCAGCTGGGCTCTAGAGAAACCCTTTAATATATTCGTCCAGTGCTTCCAGGCAGAGCAGGACCTCCAAAGAGACTCCTATTCTCACAACCTTCAGTAATGGACCTTGGTTCATCAGTGAAGTGCACAGCCATGAACACCTCCACCAAACAGTTCCATGCTGCAGTCCCAGTATCCGAGACAATCTTGGAATCTCAGGAAATACCAGCAATGAAGCTGCTGCTGCTGATGATGATGATGACCAGGTTGGAGTCTCCACCGTCAATCTCAAGGGAGAGAAGACAAACATTTAGTTGCAGAACTGATTGCAGATCCACGACAGCAAATGTGTTTGTACTACACTGGTGTCTTCAACATCATTACTGTTTAAACTTTCTAGCTTTACCTGTATTTAGCATTTGCTCTGATTTACTTGTTTCACCATCAGTATTACATTCAATCCACTGTTTAACAAGTTTTATTATTCAAACTCTAGCAATAAAAAAACCCTAACATTTACATATGCACTGTTTTAACTGTACTACAGTGAAGAAGGTTAACATTTCTTTGTAATTCTGATATTGCTGTGGAATATATATTCCCCACAAGTACAACTATAAGTTATATTTTACTTTAATATATGAGTATACTGTAATAAAACTAAAGCAAACCACAGTTTATTGCTTCACTAGAACCAAGTTAATCTATAGTTAATTTAAGATTACTTAGAAATACAACAATATACTGTATAAATCTGAAATTTCTAAATTAAACAAATACAGTAATTACATTATATGATTACAGCATTTTTAACATGTTGCTTTAATTGTTAAAAATGAAAGTTATTTATCTTTTTATTAAAGTCCCGTCCGTTTGTTAGGTTAGGAGGTTCTTGGTCATTATTTACACAGAATTTATCATGAATACTGACCAGAGACAGACGCGCGGGTTTCCTGCTGGAGCTGCCCGTGCAACAGGTCAGGGAGGTGGGGTTGGATCAGTCGAAGCTCCCGCTGAACGTGACTGGGGTTCAAACTGAAGCTCCTGTGGAAATGTAGGTGAACCACGCCGAGCAGGGTTCCTCTTTGTGGGATTCTAAGCTCCTAGCCACAGCCCTGAACACGTTTTTGATGTTGTGGAGCAATTTAAAGCTGGGTGATGCAGATAGAAACTTAACAATCCCGTCCGCCATTTTCCAAACCAATGCTGCGCCTCTGTAGCTTCTCCCCCAGATCCGCGCGTTCCAGTCAACACCTGAATGTCTTGCGTGCATTCAGCGGCTCTGCCGATCAAACCCAACGTAAACACGCGTGCATTCACTCGCGAGTTGCGCTTTATTTCCGCGCGAACCGCGTTCGATGTGAACGTACCTTTAAGCCCGAGATTCCCAGGTACCGGGGACTTGCCCCCTTGTGCAATACATTTCCGCTCATAGTTCACTAACCCTGAGAATGACCCCACACATATCACATACCGTTGTGCTCAGCGAAAACTCCTCTAAAAATCTAATTCAATTTCATATCCGTTCACCACAGCTCTAGCGCCATGCAAATAAACAACAACATGTCCGGAGGATAATTCATGACCAAGTTTTTGTTTTGTGCTCTCTTAAAACCACAGTATTCCCTGGCCCCTGCGGGGTTTCCCCTTAAAGCAGGGTTGCCAGGTCCCAGAAATATTTCCAGCCCAATGACAACTCAAAATCCGCCCAAATGGAATGAAAGCTAGCCCAATTTTTCAGTGTCCAATCAGATTAGACAACGGCTGGATTCCCACAAAGGGCCTTAAAAAATTTATATAAGTTTAAGTTTAAAGTATTGGCCTTTTGTCTAACCCAAATTCTTAATATCACACATTGTGTTTTTTTAATACACAATCTCATACAATAAAGGTCAAATAAGAACATGTGCTCTCTGAATTTTTTTTGACCCTAGTCAGAAGTGCCTACTTGTACTTGTTCATCCACAGACAACCGAACCGACGCTTCTGACTACAACGCTCTCAAGGAGTGACGTGATGATGATGATGCTTGATTGGTTATGTCAAAAGCACATGTGGCGCTCGCGCCTATTTGCGTCTCGCAAGAAGCAGCGTTTGTTGCCAAGTATTCATTCCCGGGGATCAACACCCACTAATAAAAGGTTCCCTTTTATCTTTGTCCACAATTATTATTTATTATTATTATTTATTTTTTTGCGGCCGCGGTACATTATAAATGTAGCCAAAAAAACCGCAACCCGCAACTCCGTATTTTTTCCCGCAACTCCTTTTCTAAAATAGCCCAATTGTGGGGAAAACCGCTACCCTGGCAACCATGCCTTAAAGCGACAGAACCCTACAGCCATTTTAAGGGTTTTTTGCAAAATAATTAACTTCCTTTTCATTTTGGAAAATCGCTGCAATTGACTTTTTTGTTTGTCTTGATCTGTAACATAAGTGTGGCAATTTTCAAGCATGTCCTTTAAACACAGTCTGAAATAGCAGTAAAAACAGAAGAAAATGCTATATTGCATGCTGCCATTAGGTGGCGCTATAACTGACACTGTATTTCAATCTATGAAATCCTTCAGACGTGGACTCTTAACACGCTTGACAAATTTTAACCCGATCAGAAATTGCATTGCTGAGTTATTAACCACTTTCTGTTCATATAAAAAGTTTGACTTTCGAGGACTGCCATTCGCGCATCGTAAAATGAAGTCAAAAAATCTTCGCAATTTAACATCCCATATGCCTTGCGAAAATACTGAACAACTTTGGAGATGAACAGATGAATTCTTTAGGAGGAGTTTGTTAAAGTATGAGACATGGAAAAGTGCCATTTTAAGGGTTTTTTGCAAAATATTTAACTTCCTGTTGATTTTGGAAAATCGATGCAATTGACTTTTTTTGTTTGTCTTGGTCTGCAACATAAGTGTGGCAATTTTCAAGGATGTCCTTTAAACACAGTCTGAAATAGCAGTAAAAAACAGCCGAAATTGCTATATTGCATGCTGCCATTAGGTAGCGCTATAACTGACACTGTATTGCGCTCTATGAAATCTTTCAGACATGGACTCTTAACACGCATGACGAATTTTAACCTGATCAGACATTGCATTGCTGAGTTATTAACCACTTCCTGTTCAAAGAAAATGTTCGACTTTTGAGGACTGCCATTCGCGCATCGTAAAATGAAGTCAAAAAAGCTTCGCAATTTAACATCCCATATGCCTTGAGAGAATGCTGAACAACTTTGAAGATGAACAGATGAATTCTCTAGGAGGAGTTCGTTAAAGTACAAAGCCTGAAACTGAGCTCAATTTCATACAATAGTAAAAAATAACCGACTTCCTGTCGGTTTTGGAAACTGAATCCTATTGACTTTTTTGTTGGTCCTGATCCCTTACATAAGTGTACTGATTTTCAAACATGTACTCGCAATACAGCCTGAAATACAAGTATAAAACAACAGAAAGGGGTATATTACATGTTGCCACTAGGTGGCGCTATAACTGACACTGTATATTGCTATTTGCATTTGTTAATATATTCACTCTTAACCTACATGGCGAATTTGAACTGGATCGGACATTTCTTGGCCGAGTTATAACAACTTCCTGTTTACGACAAAATTTCGACTTTGGATGACCGCTGTGCGCTCATAGTTTATCGAAGTCAAAAAAGCTTCGCAATTTAACATCCCATATGCCTTAAGAGAGTGCTGAACGAGTGTTGAGACGAACAGATGAAATCTCTAGGAGGAGTTCGTTAAAGTACGACGTGAGCAAAAATGGCTATTTTTAGAGGTTTTTGGGAAATAGCTGACTTCCTGTCGATTTTGGAAATGAGATCCCATTTACTTATATTTAAGTTTTAGTACCCTACACATGCGTGGCGAATTTCATTCGCCTACGACAAACTCATAGCGCATCATAAGCTACAACGCGTTAGGTGGCGCTCTAGAGTCATTTTACCACACCCGCTTTTCAAAACACAATTAGACGTAAATTTTCACCGGTTCTGATGTGTGTGCAAAATTTGGTGACTTTTTACGCATGTTTAGGCCCTCAAAAGTGCCCGCAAAAACACGTTAGAAGAAAAAAAATAATAATAATAATAATTAAAGCTGCAAGCAGCGATCAAGGGCTCGAGCACCTACGTCGCCATCGCCTCTCGGTGGCCAAGTAGTTACAATGCGCTCTAAGCCCGATCCTTAGTTAGAAGACGTATTCAAGCGAGATCTGTTCAACTAACCTAATGATACAGGCAACTCAAATAAAAAAAAATCCCATCTCAAAGCATCATGACCCCCAGGTGGCGCTAACGAATCTAAATATTTATGAGTTGAAATATTTTTTTTTACTGTTTTGGCCAATATTCTGGTAACCTGTCAAAATTGGTAAAAATGCAGTTTTAAATGCTGTTCCACCTGTGATCACTTGGTGGCGCTATAACCGATGATTAATGTTGTAGATGTGTTCAGACAGGGACTGTTAGTATAGTTGGTACCTTTAGGATCGATCAGACATTGTATGGCTGAGTTATAATAACTGCCTGTTTATGGCGAATCGTCAAATTTCAATGAGTGGTGTATGTACATCGTTTATAAAAGTAATAAAAAACAAAAGCTTCGCCATTTAACATCCCATATACCTTAAGAGTAGATTACTGGAGTTTGAAGGTGAGTAGATAAAATCTCTAGGAGGAGTTCGTTAAAGTATGAGACATGAAAAAGTGCCATTTTAAGGGTTTTTTGCTAAATAATTAACTTCCTGTTGATTTTAGAAACTCGCTCCAGTTGACTTTTTTGTTTGTCTTGATCTGTAACATGAGTGTGGCAATTTTCAAGCATGACCTTTAAACACAGTCTGAAATAGCAGTAAAAAACAGCAGAAAATACTATATTGCATGCTGCCATTAGGTGGCGCTATAACTGACACTGTATATCGCTCTATGAAATCCTTCAGACATGGACTCTTAACACGCCTGACGAATTTTAACCTGATCAGACATTGCATTGCTGAGTTATTAACCACTTCCTGTTCATGGAAAAGTTCGACTTTCGAGGACTGCCATTCGCGCATCGTAAAATGAAGTCAAAAAAGCTTCGCAATTTAACATCCCATATGCCTTGAGAGAATACTGAACAACTTTTAAGATGAACAGATGAATTCTCTAGGAGGAGTTCGTTAAAGTACAAAGCCTGAAACTGTGCTCAATTTCATACAATAGTAAAAAATAACCGACTTCCTGTGGGTTTTGGAAACTGAATCCTATTGACTTTTTTGTTGGTCCTGATCCCTTACATAAGTGTACTGATTTTCAAACATATACTCGCAATACAGCCTGAAATACAAGTATAAAACAACAGAAAAGGGTCTTTTACATGTTGCCACTAGGTGGCGCTATAACTGACACTGAATATCGCTATTTGCATTTGTTAAGATATTCACTCTTAACCTACATGGCGAATTTGAACTGGATCGGACATTGCTTGGCGAGTTATAACAACTTCCTGTTTACGACAAAATTTCGACTTTGGATGACCGCTGTGCGCACATCGTTTATCGAAGTCAAAAAAGCTTCGCAATTTAACATCCCATATGCCTTAAGATAGTGCTGAACGAGTTTTGAGACGAACAGATGAAATCTCTAGGAGGAGTTCGTTAAAGTACGACGTGAGCAAAAATGGCCATTTTTAGAGGTTTTTGCAAAATAGCTGACTTCCTGTCGATTTTGGAAATAAGATCCCATTTACTTATATTTAAGTTTAGGTACCCTACACATGCGTGGCGAATTTCATTTGCCTACGACAAACTCACAGCGCATCATAAGCTACAACGCGTTAGGTGGCGCTGTAGAGTCATTTTACCACACCCGCTTTTCGAAACACAAATAGACGTAAATTTTCGCAGGTTCTGGTGTGTGTGCAAAATTTGGTGACTTTTTACGCATGTTTAGGCCCTCAAAAGTGCCCGCAAAAACACGTTAGAAAAATAATAATAATAATAATTAAAGCTGCAAGCAGCGATCAAGGGCTCGAGCACCTATGTCGCCATCGCCTCTCGGTGGCCAATTCGTTACAATGCGCTCTACGACTGATCCTTAGTTAGAAGACATATTGAAGTGAGATCTTTTCAAATTACCTAATCATACAGGCAACTTAAATAAAAAAAATCACATCTCAAAGCATCATGACCCCCAGGGGGCGCTAACAAGTCTAAATATTTACGAGTTGAAATTTTTTTGGGGACTGTTTTGGCCAATATTCTGGTAACCTAGGTAAAAATGCAGTTTTAAATGCTGTTCCACCTGTGATCACATGGTGGCGCTATAACCGATGATTAATGTTTTAGATGTGTTCAGACAGGGACTTTTAGTATAGTTGGTACATTTAAGATCGATCAGAGTTTGTATGGCTGAGTTATAATAACTTCCTGTTTATGGCGAAACGTCAAATTTCGTTGACTGGTGTACATACATCGTTTATCAAAGTAATAAAAGCTTCGCAATTTAACATTCAACATACCTTAAGAGAAGATTTCTGGAGTTTGAAGGTGAGCAGATATAATCTCTAGGAGGAGTTCGTTGAAGTATGAGACATGAAAAAGTGCCTTTTTAAGGGTTTTTTGCTAAATAATTAACTTCCTGTTGATTTTGGAAACTTGCTCCAATTGACTTTTTTGTTTGTCTTGATCTGCAACATAAGTGTGGCAATTTTTAAGCATGTCCTTTAAACACAGTCTGAAATAGCAGTTAAAAACAGCAGAAAATGCTATATTGCATGCTGCCATTAAGTGGCGCTATAACTGACACTGTATATCGCTCTATGAAATCCTTCAGACATGGACTCTTAACCCGCATGACGAATTTTAACCCGATCAGACATTGCATTGCTGAGTTATTAACCACTTCCTGTTCAAAGAAAAGGTCAAACTTTCGAGGACTGCCATTCGCGCATCGTAAAATGAAGTGAAAAAAGCTTCGCAATTTAACATCCCATATGCCTTGAAAGAATACTGAACAACTTTGAAGATGAACAGATGAATTCTCTAGGAGGAGTTCGTTAAAGTACAAAGCCTGAAACTATGCTCAATTTCATACAATAATAAAAAATAACCGACTTCCTGTCGGTTTTGGAAATGGATTCCTATTGACTTTTTTTGTTGGTCCTGATCCCTTACATAAGTGTACTGATTTTCAAACATGTACTCGCAATACAGCCTGAAATACAAGTATAAAACAACAGAAAAGGGTCTATTACATGCTGCCACTAGGTGGCGCTATAACTGACACTGTATATCGCTATTTGCATTTGTTACGATATTCACTCTTACCCTACATGGCGAATTTGAACTGGATCGGACATTGCTTGGCCGAGTTATAACAACTTCCTGTTTACGACAAAAATTTGACTTTGGATGACCGCTGTGCGCACATAGTTTATCGAAGTCAAAAAAGCTTCGCAATTTAACATCCCATATGCCTT
>SRMA01026925.1:0-22803 GCA_007224835.1 Danionella cerebrum
ACGTAGTGAAATATAATTCTCAGCTGATGCAGTGTACAATGCACAGATCCACCGCAGTATTGGGCTCTTTATAATGGGCAAAACACTTTATTTCTTTTGTTAAAATCTTGTCTAGATGCTTCAGCATTACTGTGTTTGGACAAATCTTCCAGTCTGTGCTCTGCCTTAAGTTGAAATAACAAAGTTTTTTAGCTGACACTCCCGGGATAGATGGAAAATACTGTCACTTGATTTTAAGATTCCATCTTGTTTCCGTCAGTCATGGTGCATTTGGTCAGAACAGCGCAACTAGACCAAAGACTGAACCTAGTTACGCTCTGCTCTTTCCCTGTGCACACGTCGAACCGTATGTGATCGCCATCAAGGGTCACACAGATCTGAGTCTTGTTTTGTCAAATTCTTATTTCACTCATATGAGTTTATAGAGTTTTAGATCGTTCAAACACTGAAGAAGGTGATTTTCCTGTACTTTTTCCATCTTTCATTTTGTTCACAAATGATCCGAATCAGCAGGGGGTCAAATACTTTTTCACATTATGTTCAGTGAAGTTCTCGTTTTTGATTACGATCGAGCTCATGGAGTGTGTTTGTGCACAGGTCCAGCGAGAGTGTCCTGGAAGCTCTTCTTCACTTGAGCACTGGGATCTTGAGCGCAGAGTCTCTCCGGGCGTTGATCAAGCTCCTGCCTGAGGAGGAAGAGGTGACCGAGCCCTCGTTTGATCAGCTGATCTCTAACTCATTAATAAAACTCATTGACTGAACGAATGATTGACAGGTAAGGACCCTTCAGATGTTAAATGTCACAGATCTGGCCCCCCCTGATGCCTTTGTACACCAGCTCATACATTTACCCAGGTAACAGCAACGACAAAAAGCAAAAGATATGGTGGGGGGGGGGGGTGATTCTATGGTTCTTTAAATGGTTGATTCTCACGGTTGAGATCTACGGTGGCAGAGAAAGGCCAAATGTGCTCCAACACCAACAAATTAAGAAAACACTCGCATCATTTCAACAACTCTTTACAGTCGGCCCAACACTCGCAAAACAAGAGGTGCTGCACAAACACGCAGAGTTGCAATTAGTCACAAAAGTTGAAACAGCACAGACCAATTTTTCAGAAACCAATCACAGCTTTTTCCCACCACTACTGAAAGAGCAGCTGCATTCATGAGGGCAGGACCTGCAGCAGTGCTTGACAGAAGTTCTGGATCCTGGACGTGGGTCATTGGTGTACAGTTAACGACAAGGGGGCACCAGTTGAGTCCCTCCAGGGCATGGTTTCAAACTGTTGGCGTATTTTTTGACATCATTCATATTGGCTGCCAAATTGGGAAGCACTTGAGATCAATTGTATCTCCAGGCCGCAAGGGGGCACTGCCCTGAAACTGTGCATGCAGCCTCAAACCAACATACATAGAGTCTGGCATCAATATGTTAAAATACGGTTTACATTTAAGCACATCTGGAACATGTTTTCCAGATACAAGGATCGTCTTGTGGCTTTGCTGCTGAAGGAAGAATTTTCCCCAACACTCACTCTCATAAAGGAAGACCTCTCCATCATCCTGAATGCAATTAAAGGTAGAAAAGCAGCAGGACCAGAACAGCACTGGAAGCTGTACTCTAAACTCTCTCTCTCTCTCTCAGAGCTGCTGAGCTGTTCAGAGCTTCACAGAGTTCTGCGTCTGGTGCTACAGGCCGCAAACATCATCAGTGCTGTAAGAACACTACGTGTTATTTCTTGAGGTGCACTAAAGACCCCTTCTCATGTGGTGTGGTATTGAATAAATAGAGTTCAGCTTCTGAGTGTCATCTAAAATGATAACCCTGGGTTATACATCTCCTAGTGCAGACTGCATCAGTGAAGAAATGGAGCCTCAGATGCTTGGTGGGTAACATGGTGCCATGGAAGACTTTGGTAGATGGGGAATATCAGGAAATAATAAAAAATCATATTAATGTGGTTTCTTTTGGCTTGTGCCTTGTACATGCCATTGCACCATTGAACCCTAACATGCCGTTCCCCAGAGCTCAATACTTGGTCCAGTTCTGTTTGTACTTTTTCTTCTTGCACTTAGCGCTATATTCAGAAAACATGGCATTTCTTATCATTTTTATGCTGATGGCTCCCTGTCACTCTTGTTAGACTGCCTTGTGGATGTCAAAAAAGGGAAAACTGATATTGTTGTATTTGGCCCACTGATCCCCTATTGGACTTGGGTTCCCTTAAAGATTATGAGCTTCCCTTTGCCACCAACCTTGGCGTCACCGTGGACAGTGATTTTAACTTGACAGGCAGATTAGCACAGCTGTCAAGTCAGGCTTTTATCATCTTCATATCTTATCCAAAGTTAGACCATTTTAACAGCTTGAGCAACTTGTACATGCTTTTATCTCCTCACACTTGGACTACTGTAATGCACTTTATTCAGGTGTATCACAAGGAGCGTTTGCACACTTACAGTTGGTCCAAAAAACATGAGCACATCACACCAATTCTTGTTTGAAACCTTGAAAGGTTTGTCTCCTCAGTACATATCTGACCTCATCCAATTTTATATCCAGGCTCGTGCTCTGAGAACCAGCTCCTCCTCATGATCCCAAAGAGGAGATTTAAAACCAGAGGAGACAGAGCTTTTTCTGTGGTTGGTTCAAAGCTGTGGAACGCTCAGATTTTATCAATAGAACTGGGATAAACAAGGACTTCTTGAGCTTTCAGAGAGTGCAGTTTGGGACAGAAACAAAGGAAGAGAAAACATGTGGGCCGCTGCATCTCCAAGGCATCCATTACCAAGTGCAATGCAAAGTATAGTAAGGAACACACCACTGGAACGTCTCGACTGCTACAATCACTCTTCTATCTGGGGATCTGTTGGATGAGTTTGGGTTTCGCGGTTGTCAGGAGAAAGGTTATTAGCTGACTGCATCGTGATCTTTGGTAGGTGAAGATTATTGGAGTGCTGTTGTTTTTCAGGAACCTTTTCAGTAGTCTCCCAGTTTAAACCTGACTACTGTCCAACCCACAACCTAATAAAGCTGCAATGGGATGGATTACATAGAAACTGTGTCTCTCATCAGTGTCTAACTTCCCAGGTGTGATCAACGGCACATTGAGGACCGTTTACTCAAACATTTTTCAGGCGGTGGCACCCACTTCAATTATTCCATTAACCTTCATCCACATATACTGGTTCCTTCTCCTCCCCGACTCAGTCTGAACCAGCCTCATCGCTCCCAGCGGACCCCCAACACACTCACAATCTATGGGTTAACTATTCAAATGTGCCCATTGCTTGGATAAGCCTCATTGGATAAAAGTGTCTGCAAAATGCATGAATGAGGCGCCACTTAAGGTCAATCCATCTAAGCCCAGATGAGATAATTCCAATTTTGGTAGTCTAGTGTAGCTAATATTCAGATTCTATTTTCTCCATCATTGTTAGAAATGACCACATTTGACCAAAGTATAACAAGGAAAAACAAAGTGATTTGTTTAATTTTCATCAGGGCGGATCAGCAGGAAATGCTCTGGGCTTCAAACTCTCGTCTCTTTTGTCACTGGTCGATACAAAATCAAACAAGCCTGGAATAAATCTGATGCACGTTCTTGCTGAGGTGAGTCTCATGCCAGTCCGATCAATGTCGGATTTTACAGGAATGTTATTAAATGACATTTCTGTTTCTTTACGGAATAATTCTGTGGTTTAAGAAAGTTTCAATGCACTGAAGTATTGTGTCATTTAGACTCTGTTATGGTTACGCTCAAGGATTTTTTATCTCTTTTTTTTTAGTAGGTTTTTGATTTTAGATGTTTTTTATTATTATTATTATTATAAAATTTTGTGTTGCTCATTATATAAGCATCTAAACCATCACTTCCTTTTACAGGAAGCTCAAAAGAATCATCTGCTGATGTTTACAGAAAGACTTTCCCATGTTCAACAAGCAGAACGGTGAGAACCATATTAATAACAGCCTTACCAATAAATACCAACGTCAGCTCCTATATTTCATACACCAGAGTCATGTGGAAGAGTAAAAGAAAACCTGCTTTTGTGTTTGTGTAGCGTGTCTGTAGAGGGTCTCAGCGCAGAGTTTATTTCTCTGAGTGATCGCATTCATCAGCTGCAGATGAAGATCCAGACAGATCAAGAGCTCTTCACAAAGCTACAGCCCTTCCTGGAGGTGACTTTTGACTCCTGACCTCTCAACTGTGACCTGACTTTTAAAATGAGATGTTGACCTCCAACACTGTAGGATTACCTCACCAGTAAACAACTGATGCCTTATGAACTACTGATCCCTTGACCTTTAAACATATGTTTCTTGGACCTTTTCTCGTGAAGACCTATTAAATAACCTAAATATGACTTTGGCCTCTGACTGCCTTGACCTTAATACTGACCATTGTCTTTGAATTGCAACTCTAAGTGACCTGCATCTAAGCACCACCTAGTGCTCATTTAATTTAATCTAGAATCCGTCTCCGTCTTCCGTCCGGGGTGGGTATGCGCCCTCCGTCTGCGCGGGCTCAGGGGATCCCCGGGTGGGCGCTGGTCCACTTGACGGTGATGGACCGCCCTTCGAGTATGAATGGGTGTATGGATAGAATGATTAATGAATGGATGGATGACTGGGGCAGGGGTCTGAGGCTGCTGGTCGGGGTGGGTGGCTCCGCTGTACCTGGTGTGGCCTTCCTCTCTGGTCTTCTGGTCGCCCCCCCCCCGCCACCCGCCTCCACGGCTGGGCCGCAGCCGGGCCGGGGACCGGGGACATTGTCGCCGGGGGCTGTGCGGCTGGTGGTGGTCGCGGGTGGGGCCTGCTAGGGCCGCCCCGTGCTGTCGTCCTGGCTGCTGCAGGGTGGGCCGCCCTCCTGCCGTGGTGGGCGCACCCCTGCTGTCTCGCTCCTGGGCATGGGGCGTTTCTCTCTGGGGGTGCTGGTGGTTCCCAGTGGGGTGGGGGTGGTATGCTCCGGCTCTGGAGTCCGGGGCTCCAGTCATCGGGTAACTTCGGTCTGGTTGCGGAATTAGCGTAGCGGCTGTTCATAATATTAATACAATTTATTGTAAGTTCGCAGTTATGCGAGGTGTTAAGTATAGGCCTTGCTGAAAAGATACGTCTTTAGTCTACACTTAAACTGGGCGAGTGAGTCTGAGCCACGGACGCTGTCAGGGAGGCTATTCCAGAGTTTAGGGGCTAAATGTGAGAACGCCTTTAGTGCTCTTTGCTATTCTAGGAACTACTAGAAATCCAGAGTTTTAGGATCTTAAAGTGCGTACCGTGTTAGGAGGTTTGTTCAGGTAGGTATTTATTTATTTTATTTATATTCATTTAATTATTTTTATTTTATTTTATTTTTTTCACCCTTCCTCAACCCTTTATCCACTCCCCCTTTCAGTCCAACGCCGTCTTGTCCTGACACAACTAATGTAAACTGGCTCGTGGGAACCACAACTGATAAATATTTACATACATTCAATGCTCCAATCCAGAGGAGAAAACACCACACCAGGTGTTTTACTCCCCTGGAGAAAGAAAAACTGTCCAACTCAGCAAAGCATTTACTCTTCCATGTGATGGCTTTTGAGCGGGACAGAACAAGGTAAAAAAAAATTAATCTAGAATGAATGTCTTGGTTACTTGCATAACGCTCTGTTCCCTGAAGGAGGGAACTGAGGTGAAGTTGTCGAATGAAACGACTATGGGAACTCTCCTAAGGGCGGGCCTCTACTCCAAAGAGCTAATGAGCACATCCTGATGGAGGTGTAGATGATTACGGTAATTCATTAACCAGCTTAATATATAACCACAGTGGGAGCCTACACTCATTGATTTTCAGAAGAGCCGACCCCCTTGTTTACCACTCGGCACCTCAGATCCACTAACCTCATGGGCATGGCAAGGGGAAATATGTCACCATTCCCTCTTTCAGGGAACCTAGATGTTCCCTTGCATTCGTTCACTTCGACGTATTTGTTGAATGAAATGACTCCAAAAGGCTTTCTTGAAAAAAGCTGCTTAAGGCTGTAGTAACATGTATGGAAAGTCCTTCCCCCTGTTTTTTGTGATGTAACCCTTATCACAAGGAGGTCACGTAAAAGAAAGTGTAGCATTGAAAAGCTGAGCCACTCAGGAGAAGGACACCCCTCGACCTGCAAGTGAAACACCATAGGCCAACACCCACAAAGCAGCGGAGCCCTCAAAGAGAGGGCAGGGAGTCTCACAAGCTTGGAAGGCTAGCTGGATTGCCTTCACAATGCAATGGGCTAACCGTTGCTTGAGGACACCATAAAATATGGAAGCACGTGGTTCAGTCCACGTAGAGCCAGAGGGCTCAGGTGGGACAGCACAAACAGGATCTGCCTCTTCCCTATACAGAGCTTTCAAGGTCACTATCTGGTCCCAGAGGAGGACGGCCAGGATCTTGGGCACAAATCCAAGAATGGGTAAATCACAATCAGGGAATCAAGGCCCGAATTCCAGGCAGGACGTATTGGTGGACAATGGCTGGAGATAGACAATGCCCCGAACCTCTAGAGGGAAGCCAAGCCAGCAAGAGCGCCGTCTTCAAGGAGAGAACATAAGCTCAAGTGGCTTAAGAAAAGGGATGACTCTAGCCAACAAAGTGCGACAGATAGGTCCTAATGGGGCACTATAAATGGTCTAGAAGGCCTAAGCTGCCTAGCTCCTAGGAGGAATCTCATTGTCAGATCATGGTTTCACCCGGAGGTGAAAGGAGGAAATCACGGTAGCATAAACCTCATCTCTGACATTCAGTCGACTGCAGCTTATCCATACTTTGGTTTTGGAAAAAGAATCCAAATAACCCCATTGCCATTATTAAAAGTTCCACAAAGACGGTCAAGAAATCACTTCCTACCCACAGGATCCTAATGAAGAAAGGGTCTGAGATGTTCCACTAACCCAATTAAGCCTCTATAATTGGGCGATCTATGCATGTGGGTGTGGCTTTCGTGAGCGAACAATTTATGAACACACAATAGCCCTTGGCTTTTGAAATTCACCTCTGATCTGTAAACTTCAGCTTTGGCCGATCTGTGTGTGTTTCAGAGTGCATCTGGAGCCCTGAAGGACTTAAGTCTCAGTGTTGATCAGCTTCAGATTGATCGCGACGCTCTGATCGATTTCTTCTGTGAAGAGAGAGACTCTTTCAGTCTGGACGAGTGCTTGAGGATCTTTCGGAGTTTCAGCTGCAAATTCAGAAAAGCACTTCAGGTAACTCTGCTTTTCTTCTGTATTACATTCGTTTTGAATAGCTCCTCTTTCGTTTAAACTTATTAATGTAATATATTATAAACTGTAATGTCTAAAATGTTGTTAATTCTAAATGTCTAATTGTTCTGGAGCATGTTATATTAGGCCCTCTTTCAAAACCACCTACCATGTTTTAGGAGCTAGTTTGTGTTTTAAACTAAATTTAAACACAATGTCATTGTTATCGGATGACAATTACATGCTTGCGGGGGTTTCCTTCACATGCCCAGTTTCGCCAAAACGATGCATCAAGGTTCATCTGCGTCTCTAATTTCTCCCAGGAATGAATGTGTGTTACCCTGTGATGCACTCAGAGAACAGCTGCAGAAACACAAGAGCGCATGAAAATACTACATTACTGCATAGGCGACGCCTCATACCTTACTATGCAAATTTGTGCAGCTCCTAATACTTCCAGTTCCCAGTCTCGAGAGGCCTCTCAAGGTTCCTACGTTTTGTTGCAAGGCCTGGTTCTCCATTACTCTTTGTCACCTTTGTAAGGTTTGTTAGGTCTGTTTGTCCTTCATGACTGTGTGTGTCTTGGTTTGAAAGGAGTCTTCTTGAAGTTCTTCAGGACTTAGGGCAACGCTGCGGCTATTTGGTCCAATTCTGTTGTTTCACTTTTTTTTCGCTCTCCTAATCTCCACATAGCCAATGGGTTCTCCACAAACTCAGTTTGAGTTCTACCCCAAGAATATACTTCTGTACATGGCTTGAGGGTTCCCTTGGTCCTATATGAGAGTGTTTTTCTGCATTTGGAACATTGGTCTTTATACAACTCGGTGTTGAGACTTGGCCAGGCAGCTCTTGGGATGTGGTCTGTAACCCTTACACTCACACCTTAGAGGCGTGAGCAGACGATCAAGGTCTGTACCCTAGAACCCACCCCCAGGCCAAAGAACTGGACTTCACTCCGGTATGACACTAAATATGTGAACCTTAACCGGCATTACACGTACTATATCTGCAGTTGTGATCATAAGTTACATGTTCTGGCAAATTTGCCATTTTTTCCAGAAAATGTTAATGATAACACAAAAGATAGTAGCTGGGTGAAGCTATGTATTAAACAACTGTGTTTACTCTTTTAAAATTGAACCCTAACCCTTACCCTGATCAAAAGATGACTTTGGGCTGAAAAACTGCACAAGAACTGACACAGAAGGGTTCTAGCACTAACCTTCCTCATTTCGACCCGTTTGCTTGGAATCATTATTTCTGGCCCCCGATAGACCCTCGCTGACATTTCTGAATTCTGAGCGGCAGAAGCAAAAGAGCCGTCGAAGGATCTACAGGAAAAGGGAGTTGAAACCGTGTACGAACTGTACGAAACCAAAAAGGTATATAAAAAGATCTCCTAGAAACTGAGAATCAGCAGTTTTCAAACTCAAAGTAAGGGATTCTGGTGAAACCAAATAACATTTCTGGTACAACTGCCCAAAAAACTGTAAGGGATGCAAAGAAAAACCCTCAACTAATTTCATCTGAAATACGAGGGTTTCTGTAAAAATGTGGTGCAGCTGTTTCAAGGAGAACAATAAGGAGAAGCTTGAAGAAAAATATGTTGAATGTTCGAGTTTCCAGAAGAAAGCCATTACTACACAACGATCCAAACACAAGGCCACGCCCACTCAACCTCAGTTCCACCAGAACAAAGTGAAGCTTCTGGAGCGGATCAAGAGCTGGGGGTTTTAAGCCGAGACGAATGTGCTATTTTACGAACAGAGAAGATAAAGAACCTCATCCACAACTACCTCAAAAGACTCCATTTTGTGGTTGATGTTAAAGGGACGAATATACAATTTTAAGAGCAGTAAACCTTTGATGAAAGTTTCTGTTGTCATTTGGATTTTAAAAAAGTGAAACAGCTGTTTGATGATAAATGTCTTTGGCCAAACGCTAACTGTAAGTGGAACAAACGCTTTTGTGTATCGTAAAATACCACAAAATGATTTGTTCACCTCTAGACTTTCGTGTCACTGCTTTTTACTTTTTTCTCTTCAGGATAACGTGGAGCGAGGAATGTGGGAGGACTCTCGCAGGAGACGTCTGAAGGAGGCAGAACTAAAGCGGAAGACATGGGCAGGGCTTGTTGATACTGTGGGAGGAGCCAGCCAAACTAGATTAAAACGTGATGGTGCTGCAGATACGGCTTTACAGGAGGAAGAGGTTGTAGAGTACCCCAACCCAGCACCACACGTCACGAAAGACTTCAGAGAACAAGCGATGGATTTAAAATCTGATGATGTAGGTGAATTTTCTTCACATTCACAAAGAGATCGACCAGTTTACGATGGTACAAAAGTTATGCTCAGGCAGAGTATAGCTTCTGAATGTGATGTAGTAATAGAAGATCTAGCAAGAAAAGAATCAAATGAACTGCAAGCATCAGGATGGACAAAAAATAGCCAAAACCCGAATGATTTTCTATCCAAAAACAACTGTGAGGCTATTCCCAAAAACAAAGTAATAGAGAAGGACACAATGCAACAGAAAACTGAACTAAAAACGAATCAAGATGTTCACGTGACTCTCAACGAATGTGAATCCCAACCCCACAACACCACAGATAATCTCAAGAAGGAAAAGGAGGTAAACCAACAGAAGAATGGCGCACCAACACAGAGTGCCATTAATGATGTTCCCAAAGTTGTACCTAGTGAAAATAAAACCAAAAATGGAGATAATCCCAGTTTTGGTCCTCACTCACACACTAAAGACAGCATTGCAGAGAACAAAGCATTAGGTGATGAAAACATCTTCCAAAGTTTGGTAATGAATCCAAATGAGACTGAATCAAGCAAAGCTACAGATAAAAAACAACAGAAGGCTGAAGTACAAACACAGGGAGGTGCTCAGTTGATCCAGAGTCTTTCGACAAGCCAAACAAACCTGCAACCTTTCAAAGAGTCGCTCAAACTTGATCTTTTCTCCAAAAACCAAGCAATAGACCAGAAGATGAAGCAGAAAACAAAGCTTCAAACTATTTCAAAAGTGACTGCTGCTGATGTGAGTAAATGCTTGTATATGAAATCTGATGAAAGGGCCTTGAAAAAGGGGATCAGAGCCCGTCCCAAGCTTCCCTCTAAACCATTGAAGGAGTCGCTCGACTCTGACATTATTCCAAAAGATGATGCAAGAAAGCAGCCAATCACCAGGAACCTGACAATGAAAGCCACACAACCAAGCGCCATAAAAAAGCAAGCCTCGTTTGATGTGAAGTCACAACGTTCTCCATCTTCATCTCTTAGATGCACAAAGGAAAGTAGGGGACATCCTCTGCGCATTCAGGTTTGCTGCTCTGGAGGTCTCCCAGCTTTGCAGAACTCCTCAACACACCCTCTTGCATGTGCGTCTCGCAGCGCTGTTGGTAAAGGAAATCAAACTCCAGCTCCAAAAGCGATGGTAAAGGTTGTGGTTCCGCCGGCTGAACAAGTGAGGAAAAGCATTAGTGCGGCCCAAGAAAAGTTCATGGATCGAAGGAGTGACAAGAGCTCAAAACCAACCAGGAAGAAAAACAATAATGACTGATTTAAAAAAGAAAGGATCAGAGTCAAGTCAAACATAATCGAAGATGTCAGAACTCATAACAAAAGAAACACGACTGATATCATCTTCTACTGAAAACTCTATCTGTTGACCACTAATCTAAAGAAAGCGCTCAACCCGCTCACAATAAAACGTTCCCACAATGAAACTTTAGAGCGTTGTTTGTGACGCTAACATGCAGCACCGTTGAGAATGGAAAATCGATATTGAGCTTCTTAAATTACTTCGTGTTGGCGTGGGGCCCTCGATTCACTGCTTATGAGCTAAAGCAGCTCTGGATCATGGGGAAGCATTCACAGCGATTTGTTGCAGCTTTCATTGAAAATGGTTGAAAGTACTGTTTTCCACATACCATAAATAAGGTTTTTTGCACAAATACATAGCATTAGTCTAAAGCAGGGGTCGGCAACCTTTTTTAGTCAAAAGAGCCACTTTGTGCCTTATAATATGGATAACATTTCTTTAAAAGATAGTTTTCTCTCTTCAGCTTATCGCTGCAATTCCGAAATTACTCTCTGGCGCTCATCTTCGGTTGGGTATTTTTCAGCAAATGCTGAATGCTTGCTTTGAAAATTTCTTTCAACATTACTTTTTATGTTGTTTGATGTTTCTCGCTACATATCAAGCACACAGGTAAGCCAGCATCATTGGCGGTGAATGCAAAAGCAGATGTCCACGCTGCATTAAACTCTATTTTCTTCCGACACTTTTCTTTTTTGGGCTCTTTTCATGCTTACAGTGGTACTAGGGGTTCCCGTCGTGGTCCCGCCAGCAAGTAAAGGCGACGGCTGCTGACGTTGATGTGACATATATTTTAAGTGACAAATGATATATATATAAAAAAATAATAAAAAAAACTTTATTTAGATGGTATCAACTAAAACCCCAGGGGAATTGTGCAACAAAATTAAAAATAAAGTTTTTAATTTTAGTCAAAATTAAAAAGAAAAATAAAGGAGGCTGAAGAGCCGCAGGTTGCTGACCCCTGGTTCAAAGGATTAAAAGTACAAAACTGCAAACGTCCTTGACATCAAGAGCAAGATCTTCTGTGCTTACTGTTTCTCTGCTCCTCCCCAATTTACACTTCTGCGTTGAGCTTTATACCAGAACTGCACCTCAGAAAAAGTGTAACTGTATAAATAGAGTCAAATCGTTATAATATTACTGACAAATGCACTTTTGTCGATCTGCTAATGTGTATTTTAATTTGCAGGTGCAAAAGAAATAAATGTACTTGCAGCAGGATCTATGCTACCTACCCATTCTTTCTTGTTTTCCACTCATTGACTCGTGGATGGCTAGTGCACTCTGTCTGTGCGACTGGCGCCACCTGCTGGTGGGAGCACCCTGTCGCTGCATATTTATATTTAGATTCATGCATTTGGCCGACGATTTTATCCAATTAAAAAAGCGACTTACATTTTGAAGGAATGAACACGTTATTTTTTTTTTACATCACATTACATTACACATAGAAATCATTTTACATTTGCATTGGTAAATAATAGTTATACAACCTCTATAGCTGCACTGGAGTCTCTGGGATAAATGAGGAGGACTAGAGATGCTTTGGAAAGCTCACAGACGTGTGGTAGCTAAAATTCCATCTGCAGACCTCAAAAACAACTCTGGGAAACGTACAGAAACAGTGTCCTCCATGAACTCCTTTTTGAAGAAGATGAGAACGGATGTGGATCGAGGGAGAAAGCTCTTCCAGCACAACAATCACACCAGTAACAATTACACTATAACTGCAAGTGATTAGCATGCTTTCTCTCTTATCTTACTCATTTTCAATAAAAAGTAAGTACTTACTGTTAAAAGAAATTCATTTATTTTAGTTACTTTTTAAAGAACATGTTTTCATGCCCCCTTTAAAGCCCTTGCTCCATAAAAAGTAGAGCGTTTATTGATCAATGTTAGAGTACTTGTTACTGCTCAGCACTGCTAACAACATTAAGAACAATAGTGTCAGATGAAAAATCTAAGCGTATAGCGAGTTGTATTTTCTATTATGTTTTTTCTCTGCTGAATGACTGTTGAAACACTATTAGGCTGAAAGGTTAGAGACACAGTATGGAAACACGCACAGAGGGTGGAGTGCCCTTCGGTTTATATCATGTTCTGCAGAAATGGAAGCAAAGCTGTAAAAGCTTAAATTCAGATAAGAAAACCTAAATTTAATTTCTCATTTTAAAGAGAATTATCTTTTTTAAACTTGTAGGCTATAGATTCTGAAGCTCATTTTGTGAAAATATGAGCAAAATGTTATTGAGAAGAAAAAAAACTTCTTCTGATCATTGAATTAAGAAATTTTGTAAAACAAGTTTTTGATTTTGATACTGAACTTAAAACTCGAATGTAAAACCAAAAATTTTCACTCAATAGTTTCTTACCCCAAGAATATTACGGACGCCTGATTTTAAGAAATCTAGGTTAAGCTCTGATAAAAACACTCATATTACGACAAGGAAAAAGGCTTAAGTATAATTGTAACAATGTCCTTGTTTTAATACAGTCTTTACCTAGAAATATTTTATAATAAAGAAAAACATTTTTATATGAAAACATTATTATATGTAGTTGTATGATATTAAAATTATATTATAAGTTAATAATATTACAAATCCTGAGCAATGCACAGCACAGTGTTGTTTTTGACATCTATCTTAGACTTAGTCTTTGTCTTTTGGACTAAAATGCTCAACTTGGCCTTGTCTGCCAGTGCAATTAAGATGCATATTATTTGTAAAAACAGACATCATACAATCCCACTCTATCTTTAACTTGTACAAACAATGTAATAAAATAATTAAAGATTCCTGAGGTACAGTGAGGTAGGTTGTAAGTTCTACCAGAGAGTTATACATACTTGAAAGAATGAAACAAACATATTCTTAAGTTTTTGGAACAAAATAAATAAGACCACCCTGTAAATAGTATAAACACTGTAGTAAATTCAACAAATAAAAACAACAACATCAGCGGAGGAGGCTCTGTCTTACGACAAGAACAAACAGAACATCACAATCACATATGTAGCCTGAAGTTAGCAGCCCATTTGCCGCAGGAGTAGGCCGAAAGCTGTTGAAGAGCATAATGCTGCCACCACCATGCTTCACTGTAGGAATGTTATTGTTTGAGTGATAAGCAGCGCATGTTTCTCACACATATGACACCTCTAATCACCCCAAAAATCTATATTTTTCCCATCAGACCACAGATTTTAGTTCAGGCACCTTGGCTTCTTGCCACTCTACCAAACATAGTGATGGGAATATATAATAATATATTCCAGAGAAGACAGGAGAGGGCTTGAAGTCCAAATATTTACTAAGAGTTTCATGAATAATACATTACAGATATATCTGGGTGAACTAACTGCATTACACAACAGCAACGTGCATCAAGCTCCCGTAATACAAAGCTTACACATGCCCTCCCTTGTGACACGGTCTTATATATGTTCTTAAAAATGCAAATTAGTTTGGGCATAGTTCCGTTTGCCTCTGGCCTTTTGGGTCAGCCACATGTCCGACGTGAGCCGTTCACCTCCTGTAATGGTGGACTGTCTTGATCCTCTGCACAGAGAAAAAGGCACTCGGGGTGATAACACAGGTCTATAAAAATATCCTATTGATTAAATCCAAGTAACAAAAGAAATACACAATTATCACTCTTTTATTTTTCAGTTTAATATTACACTTAATACTCAAATTATAAAATAATACACCACATAGTTAGAGAAAATGTAACTGTTGGGAGATACCTAAATTATCCTTCAATAGGTTTGTTGCTTCACTGATTGTGTCCTCCTGAAAGGTTCTCCTCTCTCCAAAGAGAAACACTGGAGAGTGGTTCATGGTCACATTTCTGGCTAGTGCCCTTCTCTGTTTGTTTGGTCAGTGGAGACTGTGGTCAGCTACAGGAACAGACCGGGTTGAGATTAGGAACTTCAAAGCAGCAGAAATATTTCTGTACCTTCCCCAGGTTTGTGCTCGACACAGTCTCGTCTCATAGATCTCCTGCTTGCACACTGTAGAACCTTTTCTACCCTAAAAGAGGCGTTTCTTTCCAAGGCCGTGTCTAAACGGATGATTCGAAGTATGTCTTAAATGGCCGGTGATTTCTGCCCAATGAAAGTCTATGGGGAAAGCTAAACTTTAAAATTATTTAGTCAGAAATTACGTTATTTTCACAAAAGTTATCAACACAGTGAAAAAAGTTCAATACGGTTTATTTCCGATAATACGATGGTTCAATTTTCCCCAAAAAAATAAGGCGGGCCCATGTGCCTGACAGCTATGATGGACAGCTATGCAGAATAGGACTTACCTATAAGACCATTTAAGCTGTAGAAACATCTCAAGATGATCAGTGGAAACAGGAAGCATCTGATATCAATTTTGAGATTCATTTAAAAGGCTGTGAAAATGTATTGCACGGATAAACATGACTTAAAATTTCTAGTAATTGCCTTTAAAAAGAAAGTCTACTCCAAATAGTTTAAATGGACCAAACACATCTTTAGTGGTTTGTTTGAAACATTTCCCTGCTTCCCACTAGTAGTTTCAGACCCAGGAAACCTAAACCTCCTTCCGATCGTATCATTTCACAATGCATTTGGAAAAAAATTAATTATTTTTTAATTTTTTGCATTAAAAAAAATTAATTAATACTCACTCTGCTTGTTCCCTTTTTAACTGCTGACCTTTTTACAAATAGTTTAATGATCATCTTTTAAAAGAATTGGTCACATTTTACTGTGTCCTTAGTAATAAAGAATTAAAATATATAACGCCATTTTCACTGTATAACATGCACCAGCATATAAGACGCACCCAATTTTAAATGAGGAAGATCTAGAAAAAAAAGATTCTGAACCAAATACTGTAGTAAACTATTTTATATTGTGATAGAAATTTTCCTATGTAATGTCTCCATCTAGTGGTTATATTGAGAAATGTAATTTGAGAAACTTTTTAGAGCATACGTCATGCTTAGTCCCGCCCTTGAGCAGGAGGAAGTTAGAAAAGCACATGCGCCTCTCTTTGGCTCTCCCTTCTCTTCCTGTTCTTGGAGCTGATCACTCTCTCAGGAGTCTCTCTTTGTTTCTCCCTTTTCTTTCTTTCTCTTTCTTTTCTATCTCTATTCTTTTTATTTCTTTTTCCTCTTTTCTCTTCTGGCGTTCGTTTTATATTTTTAATAGGCTCTTAATATGCGTTAAACCACGTTCTTCTTCCACGTTAGAGTCACGTGTGTAGGAAATGCATTGAGACTGCTTATCTTGATAAATAAATAGCCGCCTTTGCTGTGTTCTAACTCAAACGGTCTTCAGTGTTCATTATCAATTAAGAAAGTATATTTTTCCACAACAATTTGGCGTTCCTGGAGACTTCGAACCAAACCAAACACTTTTTTGGGGTCGAATGAGAGGATCTCGTCTGATGCGACGTGAGCAGTCACGTGCATGAATGGAATTCCTGTTTCTGGACAGAGGAGAAGTCTGATTTGGCCGATCAGCATACATCTGTTCAGCGTTGGATTCAAAGGCGAGTAAAATTCTAATATCTCAGTTATTGATTTTCTCTCACGCATAAGATTTTGAAGTAAAGCATGGTCCATGTATGTGTGATGTGTATTCCGGAATAAAGGGTTAATTATATGTTACTCTGCGTACGGATTATTACTTTAAGAGACGAACAAACATTGCGTTATCTTCTAGTGATAATTTGAGTAGCACGTAATAAATCGCTTGGTCAACGTAATAGGAGTGTAACTCTAGAGAGAGTTCTCCGCGAGGTTACGTTTGATATGGTCTTTATGCATGAAAAGAGTTCATGTGACATAGATTATTTCTCTGAGTGAAATAATTTGTGGTGAGGGTGCGTGTGATTAAATATTATTGAGATATTAAGAGACTTGATAATGTTCACCGAGAAAGAGATGGGATTGGAGCACAGCAAAGTCGCACAGCAAAAATAAAAAAGCGCTCTAAAAGTAACTAAACTATCTGAACATGAAACTTATGCAACGTAATAATGAGAAGAATCTTTGATTTAATATACTTTTAAAGTGAAAAGCTTGATTTTCGTGATAAAAAACTCTTAAAACCATACAAAGTGAAGAAGCTATTCAAGAAGACCACATGGTCCTCTTCCTGCTTTTCTTTCCAAATTTTAAAATGGCTGATATAACAAAGGAAACCCTTCCCCCTAGCAATAAAAGTTCCAAAGTGAGTGCTAGAGGAGATAGTGGGGGTTTTACGACGACTACAGAGAGATGAAGAAGCAGTAACTTGAATGCTCATGAGGAAGACAATAGATTTGACTAATACAGATGTTGAACAAGTATTTAATGATGAGAAACTCTGAGCAATATTACCGTATAAAAGAAAATTAATTTGATGAGTTTTAATGTGATATTGTAATTATACAATGCAATAATTCTCCTGTGAGAACTTATATTTTCAGGCAATGGGAGAACCTGAACGATGGAGATTTGTGCAAGACTTAAGAGCTGTAAACGATGCGGTAATATCGAGAACATTGAATATACCAAATATTCAATCTTTGATTTCTTCTATCCTTTCTGAGTGTGAATGGTTTTCTGTGATGGATCTGGCCAATGTTTTTTATTTTTGTGTGTGTGGATATTGACGGTCAATTTTGGGTTTATTTTTCTTTTTGAAGGAAAAGCCTGTGTCAAGGGTACTGTGAATCTTCAACAATCTTAGAAATAGTTTAGACAGTTTAGAGTTAGGTTCTGGATCAGTGCTTTTACAGTACATTGATGACTGTCTGATTGCAAGCCCAACAGAGAAGCAATGTGAAGAAGACACAGTGAAACTGTTGAAACATCTAGCACAAGATGGACACAATGCAAGTATTTCTAAATTGCAGTGAATTGTTCAACAGGAAGTAAAGTTTTTGAGTCATTTGATCTCAAAACAAAAGAAAACAACTGGAGGTGAGTAGAATGGAGGCAATAGAGAACATTATGAAACCGACGACAAAGAAGCAACTTTTGTCTTTTCTAGGAATATGTTCCTATTGCAGGACTTTCATTCCAAATTTTGCTTGCTTAGAGGCTCCTCTAAGTGAAATCATCCATGGAAAAGTTTTGTTGCCGAACAGTGTTATTACTTGGACACCAGCAGCGGAACATGCATTTCAGGACTTAAAAAGAGTTTTACAGTCTACTCCAACTCTTGGTCTTCCTGATGCTACCAGACCTTTTGTTCAAACAGTGGATGAAAAACATGGATGTATGACATCTGTGTTATTGCAGGATCATGGAGGTAAGTTACGACCGGTTGCTTATTTCTCCTCAAAATTGGATCCAGTTGCTGCAGGACTTCCATTATGCTTGCGTTTCGTCACGGTTGCTGAAAAAAGCAGTGAATGCCTCACAAGACATTGTTGGGTACGGTGAGTTGACACTGCTCGTACCACATTCTGTCTCGCAGCTGTTATTAGAACAAAAAACAGCTCATATGACAGCGGCGAGATGGTTGAGGTATAATACTGTTTTGTTGGAAATGCCTAACATAACTGTGAAAAGATGTAATGTGCTTAACCCTGCAACTCTTTTTGCCAACAGAGTTTGATGGTGAAGCGCATTCCTGTGTTGATGTGGTGGAATGAAGTTTGTTCTCCTAGGGTTGATCTGCTGGAGATATCTCTACAGAATCCTGAGATGGTGATTTTTGTGGATGGATCAGCTTACAGAAGTGGGGAGACTGGGTTGAACTGTGTAGGATATGTGGTATTTACACAACATGAGACATTACTAGCTGCATCTCTTCAGTCATATTTTTCTGCTCAAGCTGCTGAATTGGTGGCTTTGACTGAAGCTTGTAAATTGGCTAAAGATAAATGTGTAACTATCTATACTGATAGTCGATATGTGTTTGGAGTTGTTCATGATTTTGGAACTTTATGGAAGCATAGAGGTTTCCTTACATCATCAGGAAAACCTATTGCACATCATATGCTAATTTCTAACTTGTTGGATGCTATTCTGTTACCTAAGGAAGTGTCTGTATGTAAATGTGAAGCTCATTTTGGTGCAGAAGATTTTGTTTCACAGGGTAATGCTAGAGCAGATGCAGCAGCAAAGAGTGCAGCGAGAAAAGGTGATGTCTGTTCCCATCATGACTAAGGTGTGTACTCCTACAGTAGACATTGCAGGATTACAATCTGGAGTTCCTCATGAAGAGAAAGAGGTATGGAGGAAACATGGTTGTACATTGATAGAGGGCATCTGGACTGGGCCGAATGGAAAACCATGTTTGCCTAAAAGATTTTTTCCATACTATGCTAAGATAGTACATGGGAAAGATCGCGCCTCAAAAATGGCAATGATAGACAGTTTGAGACAACACTGGTATGAGAAAGGTTTTGTAATATACTCTCAGAACTTTTGTGAACGATGCGTTATTTGTGCTACAAATAATGTTGGGAGAGGTGTTAAGATGATGCAAGCTGCTCACCCACAACCAAACAGATCTTTTGAACATTTGCAAATGGATTTCATTGAGTTAACACCAAGTGAAGGAAAGAAATATTGTTTAGTAATTGTTTAGGATATGTTTTCAAAATGAGTTGAAGCATTCCTTACAGCTAAACAGAATGTAAGTGCAGTGGCAAAATCGTTGTTTGCTGAGATGATTCCTAGATGGGGAATACCACAACGGATTTCCAGTGATAATGCTACTCCATTTGTGAACAATGCACTTCAAATGGTTGAACAGTAACTGACACAAGTGGACCTTTATGATCTGAAACCTGGAGACTGGGTGATGGTGAAGGATTTTAGAAGAAAAAAACTGGCAATCTAAACGCTGGCAAGGACCCTTCCAAATTCTTCTTACAACACAGACAGCAGTGAAAGTAGCAGAAAGAGCTACTTGGGTGCATGCTAGTCACTGCAGAAAGGTTCCGGAGCCTGCTGCAGGAGTCTAGTGAAGGAGTCTGTTGAAGGAGCTTGATGAAGGAGCCTGCTAAAAGAACATAGGTATCGATAACCAGTAATACAGTTTAAGTTGACCTGGATCAGTTTTTTTGTTTTTGTGGTTCATAAGGGAGGTGGACTTGAGCGATCGACATCTGCAAGAGAGTCACCTGCAAGAGGAATCTGAAGGAAAGGTAGAATGTGTTACCAGATACATCAACGAAGGTAACCTATGGCCTTGGATTTATTACCTCTGCAAACATCCTTGTGAGTATTTCTCATTTACTGGTTATTCATAGACCAGGGGATGTTCATGGAACAAAAATGGAAGCTTGGTCACTTTACTCTTGACAGGAGTAACTAAGGCAGATGCGGGTAAATTCTGGTGTGTAACAGAACAAATCACATCAGATTCATACGAGATGGTAGTTGATGTTGAAGTGATTCAACAAATTCCTACCCCAGCGTTAAAACAAATAATAGATTTAATTCCAAACCCTGATCAAATTATTAGTGATTTGGATATAACAAATAGAGTGGAAGTTATGAAAACTACTAAATTATCAAAAGATGCAAAACAGGTTAAAATAAGATGTGAGAGAAATCATGCTTGTACATTATGATTACTTCAACATGAAAGTTTAAAACTTAACTGAAGTTGTTGGATATGTTTGCAGATGAATCAGGAATGGCAGACAGAGAAAATTACTATTGATTTAGTAAAACAAAATCAATGTAAAATTCCCAAAGTTATGGCTATTATAACGTTATTTGGGAGAAGCATTTGAAAATAAAGTGAGTTTAGACAACATTCAAACTAATTGTTCTACTGATAAACCTATGTATTCAAAACTAAGTTTTGAAGTAACAACAACAAAAGCAAAAGTGTGCATATGTTCAAAGGAGGGAAAATATGACGTAGGGTTATTACAATGCAACATGAAAGTAACCTTAAAGAAGAACAATGTTCAAGCTTAGATAAAAATGGAATAACTGTTGACTTCTATTATCCATTTTCAAAATTAGATTCAAACTACTGGCTGCAGTATGGGTATATGGTATGGGAGCATATCATCAACTTCCTCAGAAATGGAGAGGGTGTTGTTATGCTGCCTTACTCTCGACGGGTACATCAGTTCCAATACAGGATGGTTCAATTGAAAACTCACGTGCAAAAAGAGACATAAATAGAATACCAAGATTTAATGGGTATGTTTTATCAGATCCATGGACGTCACCGGCAGCAAACATAGGATGGTCTTTATTTCTAGGAGGTGGTACGACAATGGCGTTGAATAAAATCAATGGGTTAGCTTACAGTATGTTATCCTTAGCTAATGATACTGAAGTTGCGTTACGATTTATCAATTATGAAATGAAGAACTTTAGAGATGGGGTTATTCAAAATAGACTGGCTTTGGATATTCTTACAGCAGAAAAAGGGAGGAGTCTGTAAATTATTATGTATTTCTTGCTGTTTCAATATCCCAGATGAATCCAAGAATATATCAAACATAATACAACACATGAAAAATTCTATAGTAATACAGTAGTAGATAATTCATGGTTTTCATGGTTCTTAAACCTGGGACGTGGATGGTTCCATTGGATGATGTAAACGATTGCCCTGGTGATATTTATGATCTTGCTGATCATCATCTGCCTGCCTTGTCTTTTGTGATGCATCTCGACCTTGTTGCAAAAGGCTGTCACTTTGATTACAATGGAAGGATATATTAAATGGTGAAAATGATGGATGAGGAATGGAATGCAATATTTGATGATTTAGAAAACATTCCGAATTGAGAAATTGTTCTTTTGGTAATCAATCATTTTAGTGTGTCCAGGAAACTGGAGACATCAGAGGAACTTTGGGAAAGGGAAACCTCAGAGGAACTTTGGGACAACTGGAAACCTCAGAGGAACTTTAGGACGACTGGAAACAACAAAGGAACTTTGGGACAATTTGGGACAATTGGAAACAGAAAGACTGTGACGAATACGAGGACAATAATATTTCATTGTTGAACACATTGTACACACAGCAAACGGCATAGATATTAGTTAGAGGTATGAAAGTCTTTTACTTCTTGTCAAACAAAACAACAGGGGGATGTTTGGCTTCATATACTCCAGGACGGTTTTTGAAGGTCTGTATCTTGACAAATTTATAAATAGATTTCTCGGCTAGTTTCAATTAGAAAGGGGAAAATTTTCCTCAATACCAGGTACTTGACCTTTCGATACCGTTGTGGGAAAAGGAAGAATGTGTTGTTTTTTTTAGGATATTTAGGTAATGCATGTAATGCTAATTAGAATGTTAGCTAATACATGTTTGCGTTTGATTTTAGTGTGTTATAATTTGCTAGTTTATTATGAGAAGTGAATTAGAATTTTAATAATTTTGCTTGTTTATTATTAGAAGTGTTTTAACATTTTATAGTGGAAGAAGAACGTTGAGTAAAGTAATTAATGAAAATATTGTAGAAAACAAATTTTGGGTTACAATATAAAAAAAAAAAATAGTCATACATTGCTTAACCGGATTTTTATTTACAGTATTAGATATCTTACTTTTGGAAAATTATTTTTGTTGTCTTGTGACAAAAGGAGGGAATGTGATAGAAATTTTCCTATGTAATGTCTCCATCTAGTGGTTATATTGAGAAATGTAATTTGAGAAACTTTTTAGAGCATACGTCATACTTAGTCCCGCCCTTGAGCAGGAGGAAGTTAGAAAAGCACATGCGCCTCTCTTTGTCTCTCTCTCTTCTCTTCCTGTTCTTGGAGCTGATCACACTCTCAGGAGTCTCTCTTTGTTTCTCCCTTTTCTTTCTTTCTCTTTCTTTTCTATCTCTATTCTTTTTATTTCTTTTCCCTCTTTTCTCTTCTGGCGTTCGTTTATATATTTTTAATAGGCTCTTAATATGCGTTAAACCACGTTCTTCTTCCACGTTAGAGTCACGTGTGTAGGAAATGCGTTGAGACTGTTTATCTTGATAAATAAATAGCCGCCTTTGCTG
>SRMA01026925.1:28690-40071 GCA_007224835.1 Danionella cerebrum
TGGGATTGTGGGGGAAACCGGAGCACCCGGAGGAAACCCACGCAAGCACAGGGAGAACATGCAAACTCCTTCCAGGAAGGTCACCGGCGAGCCTCGAACCGACAACCTTCTCTACCTGGAAGGCCACAGTGCTACCCACTGCCCCGCCCTTATATATATATATATATATATATATATATCTACATATAGATTCTTCGTCCTCTACTTTCAACTGTTCCCAGTTTAGGGGTCGCCACAGGGAATCGTCTGTTTCCACCTATAGATTAAAGTTGTTAAAAAGAATAAATACTAATAAAATAAAAAAAACAAGGATAAAAATACAGATACAATACGTAAAGACATGCATTCACTCACACTCTGTTGTCACACATTCTCCTGTCAAAATACACGATAGAATAAAACGATGGTACATTATTTCCTACCAGCATTTAGAGTAGTTATTGTGGTTGGGTAGAAACTGTTTTGGAGTCTGTTTGTCATTTGCAAAAATTTGTCTGTAACATCTGCCAGAAGGCAACGGTTTGAACAGGGGGTGTCCGCGGTGTGAAGTGTCTTTAAAAATATTCTTTAAAAATAGCCTTTTTGAGACAACATGGGCTGTATAGGTCTTCCAATGAAGGGAGCGGGCAGCCGACAATCTTTTGAGAAGTGTTGATGACCCACTTGAGTGCTTTCCGCGGTGCTACTGTGCAGCTAGGGCACTTTCTACTGTGGCTCAGTAGAAAGACACCAGAAGTCTCTGTGTGATATTATTCCAGCAGTGTTCACACTCCAGGAGAGATTGTCTGTGATGTGGACACCCAGGAAGCGGAAGTCAGCCACCCTCTCCACACAATCCCCGTTGATAATTAATGGCGGGATGTCGATTTTCTTTCTCCGATAGTCTTTTATGAGTTCTTACATTTTTGATGTGTTAAGACGGGGGTTGTTTTTTGTGCACCATGTCGACAGCTTTACCTCGTCTTTGTAGGCATACTTGTCCACTAAGATGTGGAAAACATCCAATTCGGCGTGAAGCGCTCTATGTTTCGACTTGTCTTTTAAATGAAATGTTAAAGAGTTGTTTAAAAGGATTGCCATTCAAAGGAATCTTGTTTTGAGAAGTACGTATGAACATTTCCTCGCCTTCTTTAGCAGTAAGAGCAGACCCCGGTGAATGTAAACACTGTAGTAGTGTTTTCTGGAGCTTCCATGCTTAACGTTATTATCAAGTGTGATAAATATATACCTAAAGATATAAAAAAGTAGAAAGATCTGTAATTCTACTGCAATGCCAAATTGATTCTTATTAATTTGTACGCAATTCAAACATATAAAAAAGTATTTAGTTCCTTAGATAGCTAGGGATGAACAAATAAACAAAGGAAATGTTGACTAACCTGGGTTAACTGTCATTGAAAGTAGGAACTGCTATTGCAAAATTTGCTCATGTATGCTTCATTATTAATGGGTTTTTTCCTTGGTCCCTAGCTCACGGAATATTTAGTAGATACAGTAGAATAAACATTTATGTCCCAAAGGAATGTGTTGTCTACTCCTTCTAAACACTTTCCATGGTGATATCCATCTATGTCTTACAGTGTCTCTATCAACCTTTGAAATTAATGTGATGCAAGCCCATCATGGTGCGATGTAAACAATTTCTCCATAAAGATGGTGTTGTTTCACTGTTCTTGGCCTTCAAAGATGTCCATTATAAAATCATTGCGTGCTTAGGTCACTAGCCTTCAGACGAAGTGCAAATGGTCGGAGGTTACACTCCCTGGAGTGCGCCCCCAAAGGTCACCGCTAGGTTAGCTTGCTATAGAGGCTTCTTCAGGCATTCTACCTGTATGGTGTTTAGTGTCAGAATTGACAAACCAATCAAAATTCAACTTAGCCGTCTAAAGGCCGGCAATCGGGCTAAAGATTGGGTGATAATTGCTACTGAAAATTTTGACAAGCTTTTGTTAGCTAAGATTGGCATATTTTAATTTTGAGTTTATCCATGCGCAACATGGAGGGCTGTAGAGAAAGAGTGCGTGGGGTGGGAGTATTCAAACAATTGCAACTACAACCATTGTGCAGATTGTAGGGGAAATTTAAAAATGACATCAAATGGAAAAGATATGAAATCTTAACTGAAATACAACACAATAGACCAAATTAAAGAGAAACAACCTGCTTGCGGAACTAAAGTCAGATATGCGTTTCTGTAAATGTATGCAATTAAAGCTGAGTGAGCCATAATCATGTGAGTGTGTTCGAATTGACCTTAATGACCAATTCAATTGACAAAAAAAGTGGGTTTTACACTCAAAGCACAGTTTACAGGCAATCTAAACATGTCATCTAAATGTCCTGGGGTTAATAGCTTCTAAAATTGAAAGCCCAATTAAATATTTCACGTTTATTAACCAACAAGTACAGACAAATTTCTTTTTCATAGGACCAAGTGTACGGTGCTTTTCACACAATATTACGGTACTACTTTGTTGCGCAACGTAATTACCGAGAGTCTGCCATGTGTGCTTTAATTTTATTTTATTTCAGGAGCTAGTTTTACACCATTGAAGCATCATAAAGCATGTTTATCCACCTCTGAGAAGCCTGTCTGAATTTGTGTCTCGAAGCCGTGCCTGTCCTCGTTTTGAGAGATCAGAATATGGTCACCCTACATGACCATCAAGCAGAACTTTACTGCATTCATATCTGGCAGATCATACAGATCATTACATTGATACTTTTTTTGGTTAAAATATTACTTAATATTTAAGACTTAAATTTTAAAGTCTTCAAACTTTACACACCCCAAGCAAAACTGGCATACTTCAACTCTGAATAATTTATCACTTTTAAGTGCACTATATGAATAAACTACAATGTCAACAGCAAATTCATTTCAGCAGCAACTAATAAGATTTGAGAGTAGGGAGAGATGTGCAGAGAACAGAGCATGACGGTGGAATTGTCATGTTCCCTTTCCTTTTCCCCTTCTGTCTTGCCTCTAAATCTGTTTTCCTGGCTGTTTCCGGGGTTTCCCTGCGGGTGCACTTTTGGACGGGTCCCTTTCCGTCTTTTCCTCTTTCGCACCTCGTTCCGTTTCTCCTAATTGTCTCGTCTCAGGTGTTTTGTTCTCCCTTGATTTCCCCTTGTTTAAACCCCATGTTTGCTTCTTGCGAGCACGGGATCATACTGTTTTCACTGTCACTCCATTTGTTTGCTGGTTCACAATACGCACTCCTCGTGTGCTGAGTCAAGGAATTGTTCTGTTCAAGTTTTGCTGATTCATTACTTAGCTGTATCCACTGTTCCCTTGTAATCAGTCTTAGTTTATTCAGGGTTTTACCATGTGTCTTATTTTATGTTTGTTCCTGTGTTTTGCTATTGATAATTTATAATTAAGTATTTTTTTTTATCTTAGCTTTTGCGTTCCTGACTGGAGTACATAGAATGTTATCAAAATCATGAATCTAAACTGGTAAAACCCTGGGACTGTAGGAGTTTTAAAATACCCTTAATAATGTTTTTTTTTTAAAGAACCTTTTTATGTGGTGTTTAATACGTCAAACCTCCTCCCTCTACATATTGTCTCCTGATATCTTGGTCATGCCAGTTTTGTTGTAACCTGTGTTCCAATCCAGGGCCCAAACCCTCGGAGGATTCTTCCTATCCAGCCTCCAATGCTGTGGCTAGGGAGGATCCTCCGAAGGCTGTAAAAACCCTAGGTAAAGGGGACGTTCTAGTCTCTTATTCTTCTTCTGTTGTTTTTTGACAGTTTGCTTATTCATTTTTGTCCTTTTTATTTTGAATACATTGTATACTTTGTATTAAAACATGCTCTGTGTTTTCGTTTTGATTACATTGGTCACATTTCCCTCTTGGATAATTTTCTATTTTTTGTTGTGTGTAATTTAAACCAGGATGACGTTCTAGCTTCATTCTTCGTGTTTTTATAAGCTTTATAAACTCCTTCGCCTGCTTCTTAAAACTTAAAGACATCCACCAATACTTAGTTAACATTTAGTTGGCTACGTGTGTTAATGTCTACAATAAATGTTTAAAATAAAAATATGTTTTACTATTCGCCTCTCACTACCACCGTTTAAAGCATGAATATATTGTCCTTTATATATATGTTTTGTGTGGGATATCTGAGGCCACGAAGGTCTCCCTGTTCGCGTCTGGTCCTCTGGGTCAGAGACTCAAAAGACGTTCGGTTCTACGGTGCCGTTTCAGCTCTGAGGGGACACTTCAGAGCACAGAGTCCTTGCTTTGGAAGACTTTTTGGCACTCTCTGCTACAGAGATTGTGGTGTCTGACACAAGGTTGCACCTTTCTCGAGGGAGGAGTAGTGTTACATTCCTATGTTTTATGGTGCGTATGCCTCCTCGGTTTTTGTAGCAGTCTATGTCGTTCCATTAAAGTTCATCATTCTACATGCGTCATTGTGCTTGTTTCTCCGTGTCTCCACTCCAAGATAATGCTGAGTCTGATCATTTTTTGGGATTTATAGCTAACCATCTGTTATCAAACAGAGAAGTATTTGGTTCCAGAATAGATTAAATTGATGGAAAAATATTAAATACAGGAACTGTTGTCTAACTTGGGTTAACTGTCATTGAAACAGGAATTGGTATTAGGAAGTGCATGCTTCAGTAATGGGTGGGTTTTTCCTTGATCCCCAACTCAAAGAACATTTTGCAGCTACAGTAGGATAAATATTTATTTCCCAAAGGAATGTGTTATATGCTCATTATAAACACTTTCCATGGTGTTATCCATCTGTGTCTTACAGTGTATGGTATCACTCTCCTGTTTGAGTTCATCAAGCCCATCATGGTGTGAGTCAGCTATAATGAACAAAAAGGTTTTTTAAAGTGTTTTTGAAGATGTATTACCGTTCCATTGGTTGCACTGGTTTCTTCACTATCACAGCATTGTGTGCTTAAGTCATGGAGCATGCAGAGGAGTTTGTAACATGCCCTCGCTGTTATGTACAGTCAGTGGTATACACCGTGGTCACTCTGTGGTAAAGACTGATAAGAAATAATGAAGCTTTACGTGATTTCACTACTATTGCAGATGTTCTGTATTTTTAACCAGTCAAATTTGAAACAGCCTTCTAAAGGGCAGCTAATGGGCCCAAGATTTTGACAAGCTTTTGTTAGCTAAGATTGGCATGTTTTAATTTTGAATTTATCCATGCGCAACTATTCCATTTGATGTCATTTTTAAATTTCCCCTACAATCTGCACAATGGTTGTAGTTGCAATTGTTTGAATACTCCCACCCCACGTACTCTTTCTCTACAGCCCTCCATGTTGCGCAATACAGTGGTACCCTGAGATACGAATGCTTCGAGTTATGAAATGTTTGAGATAGAGAAAGGTCTCGTGGGAAATTTTTTGCTTCGAGATACGAAGAAAAAATTGAGATATGAACAATAACAAACATTTCTGCTCTATTTTCCACTTGTTTCTCTCACGTCGCGCTGCACTTCCGCGTCCTTGCGCTCCTTTCTCCCTTTGAAGAAAGTGTGCTTTAAGGGGCTGATACGCCTTAAAACACTTTTAATCAGTTTTAAATCAAGCCAAACATTATGGTTAGATTACCAATAATGTATAATAACAAATGTTAGAGTCAAGGTGTTGTAAAAAATATGTTTACAACGTGGAAAGTGGTGTTCTGTAGCGCAAGTTAGAGAAACCCTGTGACGGAGAACGTCTCTCCATCCCTTCTCACACTCTAGGTATTCTCTGCGCTTGTGCTTGAAACCGTGTTGCTGTTAGTAATTCGTGAAATATCTCGAGAAAGTTAACTTTCATACGTAGTGCTGTAATGTTTTCTGCCATCCGTTCCATCTCCTCCGACACAATGCCTCACTCTCAAGATAAGGTTTTACATTTCTGTACATATTTACGTATTTTGCTTTTCATTTATTACATTAAGAATTAAGATTGAAGAAACGTTACTTGATTTTTTTCAGTTTTTCCCTTTTTTTCATCTACTTATACTGTTGTTTCTGAGAGCCGCTGGACGGATTAGGCTGCTTCGACATTCAAAATGTTCGACATACGAACGTCACCCTTGGAACGGATTACTTTCATATCTTAGGGTACCACTGTAGTTGGATTCGACCTGGGTTCATTTCTTAAAGGGGTCATGACATATATATATATATATATATAATATGTTGTTCACATTGGTTCACAGGTGTATGTGAAATGTGATTCTTTTAGTCAAAAAGTTTTTTAATTTTTTTATTAAAATCACTTTCAATCTTCATTTTCTAGCACAGGCCTATTACAGAAATGCGCTGAGATTTTCATTCTGAAAACTTATATTCTTACATATTCATGACGTCTTTGCAAAGTTACTGTCTGACGCTCGAGGTAGATGTGAGGGAGATTGATTCATTACGAGCAATTTCAATACTGAAAGCAACATCGATAGACGCTCTAATAGCATTTGGAGGAAACGTTACATAACTTTTCCACTCAGTCAGAATCTGATCTGAACTGTTTGCGGTGTGCTGTGAGAGAGATGCGGTGGATATTTGATGGTTATCAGCTAAATAAAGTCTTGATTGAGGTTTTTGTTTCCAGGGAGCCGCCGACAGAAACAAGTAAATGAATAATTGAAATTAAAAATGTCAATAATGTAAACGTGTAATGACATCAGTGTTCTTACAGGCTGCGCCAAGTACACTTAGCAGGCAACTGCTCCATCTTTACTTCTGTTTGACTCTCGCGCATTTGGATTGTATTGTATGTAACCATTTGACTCGTCAACGGTGTGAATAAAACCAGTTTTAAACTTGTGTTTTGTTCTGAAACGTCCATGTTTCGATTTTTTATTCAATGTACTCTTATAAATCACTATCAAAGCAACTAAAAGGCTCAACATGTCATGAACCCTTTAAAAAAAACAGATTTTTTTTTTTTTTTAGGTTTTGCCTTCATGCACAGTTTATTTTATTTATTAGCTCTGTGTTTTATTTGTGTTAGGTCCTGTTCTATGTTTGCCACCTTGTCCCAAATGTGCTCCCTTCAGCTGCCGTCGCCTGATTGGTGGGCTGGTGTTGCGCCCTGATAACCAATCAAGCTTTCCTTTTTTATCCCCTCTGTTCTCTCACTGTTTGTCCGATTATTAACCAGACTACATCATTGAGAAACTGTTCCTAACTGATTCTCCTTTCATCTGCCGTCTGGAGTTCTGTCCGGTCTGAAGTTCTTGGATGGTGGGTCTTCATCTGGCTGAGCAAGTGGCCCTTTCGCTGGATTCAGTGGTAGCTGGGAGGTTCTCCATGACCTGTCGGCTTCTGTTGCTACCTGTTGGCGCTCACTACCCCAGAGTGAGCGGAACTATGTTATTAGGTGAACTGAGCCTTGTGGGTACTCCTGCTCTTGAGTGAATAAAATCACTTGCATTTGGGTCCTTGTGCTTCCCTTGTACTTAACAATTTGTATGGTTTTACTGGTTTGTTGCTTTTTCCTCATTTAATTTCAACTGTGTGGCACAATAAATCTTTACTTCTATCGCAACAGTACTTCAGTTGTACTTGGATTTGTACTTCCTCTCGATTGGCCTTTCTGAGCCCGCTTACGGCAGAAGCAGACGAAAAACCCAATGTGGTTCAAGATAAGAACATTGCAGGAGTTTCTCAATGTTTCCTTACTGTTTCAAGCTGCATTGACTCTCCGGTGTGTGAAAGGAAAGATGAAAAGAAAGTGAATGTTAGTTTCAGTATCTTTCTCAGTAAGTATAAAGTCTGAGTATAGATCTTTGTATCTGTGTTGTCTGGAGACTTTATGCTCTGAATGGCTCTGTAAATCCAAGCAGTGGTTGTCAAACTTTGATTTCTGATCCAGAGGAGTCTGCAAACATAGACTTTAATTATCAAAATAAAGCATAGATGTCTATTGTACATACTGCTTGGATGAATTTTAAATATAAATGCTTATATGCATCAGTTTTAGCTTTGTGGCTTCCTGTGATTCTCTACAGAATTTCCCAAAACACCAGAAGAACAAGAAATTAAACCACAGGGGGGTTTGAGGTTGATTCTTTAGAAACTGAAAGTAGAACATTGACTGAAAAGTATGTTCCCACATCACCAACATGCTGGAGCTATTGCTGACAGCATGAAATGGGAAGGGCCATGCCCTAATTCCCTTTTTGTCACCGGTCTGCTGGACACTTCTTGAATGAATCATTTGATTCACCTGTGGTTGACGCCTGTTAATCTAACATGGGGATTAATTCACTTCTTTGTGTGAGAAGTTACCAAATCTTGTTTGTGATCAATGGCCAACATTTGTGGGAGTATTTTGTAGGATAGCATTTCATAAAAAATGTTGATTCTGAAAGGAAACTAAAGGTTTTGTGTCAAACGTAGTGGGGTGTACTCATTTATGCTCACGGTTGCACTCATTTAGAAAGCCTTAACAATAATTTTATGAACATTTAGCTCTTTTTAGCATTGAATGTTGTCGAGTCAGGTGAAATGTTTACTCTACATTTTCCTCAGGTTTGAACGTACCCCTGTGATGGACTGGTGACCCTTCAAGGGTGTGCTACACCTTTTGCACATTGTGAATGACCACCAGTAGAAACCTATGACCCTAACATGGAATAAGGGGGTACAAAACCATTCAGGAGAAAAACAACTGATCAAATGTTAATATGAAAGACTTCAGAAAGAAATTGAAAAGAAATAAAAGATAATTTTGTTTGAGCTGACACAAGGAAGAGATTTATAATGTGTATGTACAGGGAATTTAAGCACAAAAGACAACCTGAATAGTAGATCAATATTAAATATTTGGTGGGAAATGCTTTCTTTATTTCTAATATCCAATAATCAATCTTTTAATTGTTACACTGAGATCGTTTTGAAATATTCAGGAAAAACAGATTTGTTCAATCTGCTGCCAGTCAAGAAAATAATTCACTGATATATTCATCAGGTAAAATCTGCAAAACCTTTAACATGATGAATAAGACTATAAAAACAAGACCAAGGCCAACGGAGAAGTGGTTGAGGATGAGCGCAGTTCTCGATTTCTTCTTTGCCAGGTCAGTGCTACCCATTGCACCATTGTGCCGCCCTAAATAGTTTTAAAGATCACTTATTTTGCCCATTGTGCCTTTATTCGTAAAAGATAGGACAGTAGTGTGACATAAAGAGTAGCAGGTAGAGAGAGGGAGAAATCTGGGAAATGACGACGAGTGTGGAAACACCCACCTCACATATGAGTCAACGCACCATCTACTATACCACAGGGCCGGACAAAAGGAACTAAACAGTTATGACACCCATGCATCTACTGTTGCACCTGGAATGCATTTGGGTGCATGAATGCATTTATCTATGTTTGTTTTATATTTGTTTGACAGCTTGCCATCGTTGGCGTCTAATTACTTTAAGTCATTGTTTGGAAGAAAAGGGAAACTTTGCGCAGCTCTAGTAAATCTTTTGTTCTGTCGTCATTGAGGAGTACAATGTAGAGTTTTGCGGGAAATAATTTCATCCATGGGCAGCACAGTGGCGCAGTGGGTAGCACTGTGGCCTTCCAGGTAGAAGGTTGTCGGTTCAAGGCTCGCCGGTGACCTTCCTGGAAGGAGTTTGCATGTTCTCCCTGTGCTTGCGTGGGTTTCCTCCGGGTACTCCGGTTTCCCCCACAATCCCAAAAACATGCGGTTAGGTTAATTGACTAATCTAAAATACCCCTTAGGTGTGTATGTGTGTGTGTGAATGTTGCCCTGCGATGGACTGGCGAACTGTCCAGGGTGTACCCCCGCCTCTCGCCCAATGTGTGCCGGAGATAGGCACCGGCAGACCCCCGTGACCCCGAAAGGGAATAAGCGGGAATGGAAAATGAATGAATGAAATGAATGAATTTCATCCATTTATTTTAAAAGGTGGCAATAGGTAAAATGGGCGATAAAATATTTTCTATAATTACATGTTATTTCCCAGATCCACTTTCAAACTAATTTAAAGATATTTACTGAAATTATTTTATTTCAAATAAATGTTTTGAAAACATTAATTTACGGCTCATTCTTAAGCGTACATTATTTTATTTAACATTATTTTTCAGACAAAATACCACCTCAAATAGTGCCGTCTTGTAAAATACTTCACAACAAAATGGAGCCCTGCAGAGTTTCAACCCTGCTCAGAGAGACCCAGACCTGAAGCTTTCCTAAAGGACCAAAAGAGGTGCTTCAGATGTACTTTGTTGAGATTGGAGCTAAACTGTACAGGGCTGTGGCCCTCCAGGCTAAATGGTTCTCTAGCTGGTTGGGTATATAAGGGTATAGTCGTAAGAAGCTTAAATGGTTGTGATAAAACAAGTCCTCCCGAAACCTGTTAATCAAACATGACTTAAATACAATACTGGTTTTGATGTGTTCATCTTCTCATGCAAACTGGTACAATGTTTTGGAACAAAATCTACTCTACAATCTATTTTGAGTGGAATTAAAGAGGAAACCGGTAGAGAAGAAGTGTCTTTCAGAATCCATTTTCAAACCCTCTTTCAAAACCACATTCTGAGGTTGGATTGATCTTTTCCCCTAGACACGTCATGGAAATGTCACACATTAGTTTGAGGTTAAAACATTGTGTTGTTCACGTTGAAAGATAAACACCTTTTCACAAATCATAAAATAAGTTTAATATGAATGAGTTATATCCCATAATTCACCAGATTTCTGGCTCCTAGGTGTCAATCTTTTGGAAGCACCATCTGCTTACATTAATAAAAAAAAACAGAAGGAAAGGAAATCATTCACAAGATTCCAAAATATTATGCTTGGTTCTTGATCTTCTGTCTCCTTGTTTCTCATCTGCTGCCTTCTGGTTCTTGATCTTCTGTCTCTTGATTTTCCATCTGCTGTCTCCTTGTTTCTCATCTGTTGTCTCCTGGTTTCTCATCTGCTGTCTCCTGGTTCTTGATCTTCTGTCTCCTGGTTTCTCATCTGCTGTCTCCTGGTTCTTGATCTTCTGTCTCATGATTTCTCATCTGCTGTCTCCTGGTTCTTGATCTTCTATCTCCTGGTTTCTCATCTGCTGTCTTCTGGTTCTTGATCTTCTGTCTCATGATTTCTCATCTGCTGTGTCCTGGTTCTTGATCTTCTGTCTCCTGTGTCTCATCTGTTGTCTTCTGGTTCATGATCTTCTGTCTTCTGGTTTCTCATCTGCTGTCTCCTGGTTTCTCATCTGCTGTTTCTTGATTTCTCATCTGTTGTCTCCTGGTTCTTGATCTTCTGTCTCCTTGTTTCTCATCTGTTGTCTCCTGGTTTCTCATCTGCTGTTTCTTGATTTCTCATCTGTTGTCTCCTGGTTCTTGATCTTCTGTCTCCTGGTTTCTCATCTGTTGTCTCCTGGT
>SRMA01026925.1:40301-63245 GCA_007224835.1 Danionella cerebrum
GTGTCTCATCTGTTGTCTTCTGGTTCTTGATCTTCTGTCTACTTGTTTCTCATCTGCCGTCTCCTGGTTCTTGATCTTCTGTCTACTGGTTTCTCATCTGCTGTCTCCTGGTTCTTGATCTTCTGTCTACTGGTTTCTCTTCTGCTGTCTTCTGGTTCTTGATCTTCTATCTCCTGGTTTCTCATCTACTGTCTTCTGGTTCTTGTCTCATGATTTCTCATCTGCTGGTTCCTGATCTTCTGTCTCCTGGGTCTCATCTGTTGTCTTCTGGTTCTTGATCTGTCTCTAGGGTTTCTCATCTGCTGTCTTATGGTTGTTGATCTTCTGTCTTTTCTTTCTTCGTGTCCCATTTCCTGATTCTTTGTCTGCTGTCCACCTGCGCTGAAGTCTGGACCCTAAAAGAACTCTTGGGTGTACTCCCACAGAGAGAAGCTCGGTTGAGTGATAAGCCACTATTGGGTCCAGTGGGATAAAGGTAATTAGCTGCAGATCGTCTGTGAACATATATTCACTGACAAAGGAAGACTAAGGAGTGAGACAAAAATACACTTTATAGTTTAGAAGGGTCCAAAGCATCGTAATGATAGTAAACAGTGCTGGGAATGAGCGATGAGGAAAGATAGCAAAGGAAACCACAAGAATATGAAACTCATTTTATTATATTGAGCACAATAAACACAATCCAATGTGAAAACAGTGTAGAGTTGCAGTTATCAAAAGCTTTTGATTTTTAACGCAAAAAAAAAGCTACATTAGTGGAGCATGTTTTTTTATTGAGTTTCAAAAGATTGAAAACGATTCCTTTGAGAGTGTCCTTGACACAACATTGTGTAATGTTTTACTCATTGTACAATTGAGCAATTCAAGGTTTTGGTGTAAGATCATCTACAAAAAAGCATGTTTTTGGTATGTTTATAAGCTTTAGTTAGACAGATCAAGCATATCCACTGCTAAATATTAAATATGAAAAATGTTCTTGTATTCAAAATTTTCATAAAAACAAATCAGAAGAGGGTTTAAAAGCGATCTTGTGCCACTCTAAACAATCTGATCTTCAGTGAACTGTGGTAACCACCACTATGACGTAGGTGATGTAGAACACCAACAAAGCCAAGCCGATGCCGAGAGCTGTATGGTTCAGGATCCGCGCCATTTTAGAGTTAATCTCTGCTTGCTGCTGTTGTCCAGACATGTTAGCATTTCGAGTCTGTGAAAGGAAACATCGAACACGTTCTCAGTAGTGGCCCTTGAAGCAACAGTTTAATACTATATCCCCAAAATCTTCCAACATATTTCAAAATTATTTAAAACTTTATCGTTTTGTAGTGAATATTTGACATTTTTAATGAAAGAAAACACATAGTAATATCCTGTTTGGTAGAGGCAAAAATTAGCCATTTGCTAATGCTACTATTGAGTTTTGCAAACACAGGAAGTTCAAAGATCAATCGTTTCTACTTACTATAAATTAGCAAATAATAGAGTAAAAAAAAGTTAATTTCACACTGTCAAAAAATGATAAAATGCTTAAATTCCTGAAGCACTAGCTTCAATGTGTACAATCTTGTTTCCTTTTAATAGATTGTTAATCCTTCCCGTTTTTAAGCTTTAGACCATTTATTGTCTGGATTCATTGTGACAATTCAACAAAATAAACTCCTGTTTAAGATTTGTCAAGCAGACAAACTTACTTTCGTCTAAATACAGATTCTACTGAAATTATTTACAAAGTTCTACAAAAATATAGAAGATACTGAATACTGTGAAATAATATACTGAATAAGTGAAAGACTTGAATGGATGCTGTGACAATTCAATGATGGATAGTAAAAGCGCTGCCAGATCTTGTTGTTTTCATACTCACATTAATGGAGTAAATGAGAGCAGCAACTCCCAGAGGAAGGCAGCAGCAAATCATGGTAAATATGGAGTAGGCCATGTAGTCTGGTAGTGGGTAAGCCAAAGGAAGGCTGGTCAGGTAAACCGTTGGCTGAACAGTAACCATCTGAGGCCCAAACTGCTGTCCTTGATACCCAGAAGGGCCCGGGAAGCCACCTGGAGGAGCTAGAGCTGAAGGGTGCTGGTACGGCGGAGGCTCGTTTGGTAACAGTTTGGTTTTTTCTGTTGAGTTCCAGTCATCTTGGGGTTCCATTGTTTTCTTGTGCTTGAAAAATGTCTAGTGAGCGCAGACAAAGAGGAACAAAACTGTGAAAGTCAGTCACAGACTTTGCTCCTGTGTGGTCATATGCTCATCAAGGTGACAAACAGGCGTGACCAGTTAAGCTTCCTTGTTCTGATATTGACACAGAGATAATACCATGAAACAAACTTGTAGAAATATAAGAATAAATAACTTATAGAAACTCGGAGAGAGTGCAATAACATTTTATCAAAAGCCTATAATGCAAAATTCTACTGTTTTTATGCTAATATGATTTCTTTTTGTGGACTACTAATTAGCATGAAATGCTCAAAACCGTATTGTTTTTGTAGTGACTATTATTATTATTTGCCAAACAAATGAATGTACAGGCCAAACCACAAGTTAAAGTTAAAGTTAAAACTTGGCCAGATGGTAGAAAACGATTTGGGGAGGGGTTATCAAAATATGAAACCATTTGTCCAATAGGTGGCGCTATGGTGAACACAAACGCATTTGTGGTTGTAACTCAAAGACTGTCAGATCAAGTGTCCTACATCATTAGAATTACTGGCTTAAAAACATACATCTCTGATATAAATTTTTTATAAAAAAAAATGGTTCACAATTTTGCATGTTATTCAAACTTTGTTAAACTAGTTTAGAAATTAGATTTTAAGGTGTGAAAATGACGTAACCCAACATGAATCAGAGGTAAAATTGTCACTTGGAGACAATCTATAGCACATGTGTCAAACTCAAGGCCCCCGGGCCAGATGTGGCCCACCATGTAATCTACTGTGGCCCGCGAGACCTTAAAAGTTTTTTGTGTCTAAAAAAAAAATAAATAAAAAATAAAAAAACTACATTTCCCACAATGCCTACGGTAGCCACAACAGTGTTTCCGCATCCATACTCACGAGTGAAACTGCAGAGCTGCCGTTTCTCACACAATGAACGTAAGACTCTGGCATTTGAGTGATCTCTCACGCCACACCTCAGATTTCTCACGCTAAAATACATTTAAAGATGTGAAATGGGCGGGGCTAATAGTTTATCTGTGATCTGTTTCTGGAGCCTGATGATAAAAGATGATGATCGATATGCATCGTCTTCAGTCTGTGAGGGTTTTTTTCGCTAAACAAATTACAAAAATGCTATTTTTCTTTATTCACTTGGACAGTTTGATCCTTCATTAATAGAGTTATGTGGGTTTTCATAACCTGACAGAAATCCTGGGTTCTGAGGAATAAATCTACCGGTTGTTCAAAGCAAATCAAGTGCACAACACAAGTATAGATAACACAAACAAACCTTGAGGCGGGTTAACAACAACAGGGACCTGAGGATTCACAGAGACTCACCTAAATAAAGTGCACAATAGGAGATGTGGGGAAAAGGCTGCCTGGTCTAATGAATCTCAAACTCTACTGGAACATTCAGATGTTAGAGTCAAAACTTGTCAACAACATGAAAGCATCGATCCATCCTGCCTTGTATCAACGATTCAGGCTGCTGGTGGAGGTGTAATTGTAAAAGCAAAAAATACCAATATCTTCAAGTAGAGGGCGCTGATGCTTTATTCTTCAGCCTGACCGTAAAGGTCTGTATAATTAGTCGTACTGTAATGTACCTGACTTCCAATAAACATTAAACAAACCAATAAATAATTAGTAATGATTTAGCTGTAAAATATTTGTAAATAAATGCCATTACAGTTTCTTTCAACGTCACCACACCAACACCGCTCACCGACTTACAGCCTGTATAGTGTTTTTTTTATTCTTTATTATTTTATTTACAATTTTTCTTTATTATGCTTGTGTGTTTTTCAACCATTCAGAAATAGCTGGACTTTAAATATGCTGTCCTCGCCACAACGGGTGACTGTAATAGCTAGACAGTTTGCTAACAAATGACATGCAGCCGTTTATTCTCTCCGGATTGTTTACTTCGTGATGTCGTTACTTTTTCTTATTAGTAAAATTGAAACATAATAAACATAAATTAAATAACAAAATGTACTTCGAAATCTCTGATACACACACCGAGCTGAACTTAAGTAATTCACACGTGCTGCGTTTACATGTTACATAGACATTCTTTTATTTTGTCGAAAACTTGGTCAAACATAACACTTTCCAGGTTATAATTTCTGTGTCTAAAACACTTACAAAATTAATAAAAAAAAACCACAGGCAAATCTCTCTCTTAAGTCAAGATTAGAGACGAGCTGAACATTGAACTGTAGCTGCATAAGGTCTGTGGCTGAACTATTTGAAAATTGTGTTGCGCATGTGCAGAACAAAAAAAAAGTGTAGCGTTCATAATGTCCTGTAGGTGTCAGCATGGAACCATTTAATGTCAATGAGCAGAACATCAAATGTGTGTAACTGTATTGAAACGCTGTATTGAAAGTATGCGATGAATAAAAATAAAAAGCACCGTAATAAAAGGGGATAATAAAAGGAAGAAACCCTAATTCAATATGCTAACAAATATGCACGTTTAAACAACTTGGTAGGACAAAATGGTAAAAGACAACTGTGAACTCTCTCTCCCTAGGTACCAGATAGAGCTTTTCTTGAACGTAACAGAACCCCTACGGAATAAAATTGGGGTCAAAAAGTTACACATGCAAAACAAAGTTTTGGCAAGGCATAAGCAACAACTGATCTATTGTGGTGATTTTTAAAAACATAAATCTATTCATAGAAAAACTTAAAGATGTCTTAAGCCTTCAAACTATATTTTCAAACTACAAAATGGGTTCCCGGGACTTGCAGTGACATTGAAAATCCTATTTCAGACAGTAACCGCAAAACAAAAAGAACTACAAAAATGGCATACGTCAACCCCCCCCCCCCCCCCATCAAATACCAAAAGATGAGGCAGGTAAACGACTGAAAGAAAGGGACAAACAAGATAACGTGTCTAGCTAAAGCATTTATAATATAATATCGCCATGCAAACAGCATTGTTTCCAGGAAAACGATTTTGTATTTGTTTTAGTTCAAGAAATCATTAGCTCGTTGATTATAATCAATATATGTTTATTTATTTAGATGGATCTTTTTACAATGTTACCTGAGCTGTGCCCATATCAACATTTTGAAAAGTTGAAACAGATTGAAAATCAAATCATTAACCCAGAGGAAGAAAGTGAGCGCAGCACCCGGATGTTTGACGTCATCTAAGCGCGCCACGCAAACACAAACACATGGTACTGCGTTTTCCGAACGCTGTATTTAGAAACTCAAACGATTTGTGTGTTTCATAATTGTTTGAAATGAAGGTTAAAGTGCTTTGTAGAAACCCGGACGACTATGTTCGAGAGACAACTAAAGATTTACATCGAGGTACGTAAGTTAAACATGGTGATGGTGTAGATCGACTTAGATTAACCAAATTAATGGTAAAAGATTCTGTCTCTAGTGCCCAGGAACTACGACCCTACACTGCACCCTTTTGAGGTACCCAGAGAATATACCAGAGCCCTGAATGCCACCAAACTGGAGAGGGTGTTTGCCAAGCCGTTTGTGGGCTCTCTAGATGGGCACAGAGATGGCATCAGTTGCTTAAGCAAACACGCTAAAAGCCTTTCAACCGTCATATCCGGTGCCTGTGATGGAGAGGTAACACATTAAGCATTACTTTAGTATTGATCTCTTTCACGACTGTAAACATTTGGTCATGGAGTAGTTTTAAATTAAATTCTATACAATATCCTTATTAAATACCCTGGATTTAGGGACTGTGTAATAACAGCAGCATGTTGTGTACGCAAAAGAAAAGCAAATGTTTAATAGAGATTTGAGGCATGTGATTATGTTTTAACAGATTAAAGTGTGGAACCTGCCTAAACGGGAGTGTTTGAGGACAGTTCAGGCTCATGAAGGGTTTGTGCGAGGAATCTGCTCTCGCTTTTGTGGATCATCGTTTTTCACGGTATTCTAGTCGTGAATAATCAATTTCTGCATAGACATGTAAAGTATAATGAAGAAAGTTGTTTCGTCTGACAGGTAGGGGATGATAAAACCATTAAACAATGGAATATGGAGGCACCAGGTTACGGAGTTCGCGAGGAACCAATGAACACCATCCTGGGGAAGGTATGTTTGGCACGGATCATCAATATAAGTATGTAATCTAGGTACTTCAACCTGATTAATAATCCCATTATTCCTTGGATCATTCTAATAATCAATAATCTTGTACTATTCCTTGTACATTGAACACTATGGCTTTGTTCATTCTATATTTTGTCATTTCTAATTTTTGTAAGTTGTTTTTTGTAGATGTATATCATTGTTTAGATTTGAAAAATGTCTGTCAGTGAAATTTTCATTCTTTGTAACTACACCCTTTGCCTGGCATTTCACACTGTAGCATTTCCATTGTAGACAGTGTTTACTGGGATTGACCATCACCAGAGGCAGTGTACGTTTGCCACATGTGGACAGACTGTGGATATCTGGGACGAGCAGAGGAGCACCCCCATCCTCTCCTTCAGCTGGGGAGTGGAAAGCTTCAGCTCTATCCGCTACAACCCTGTAGAGGTAGACTTTCAGATTTACTTTAGATTAAAAGAACTTTAGATTAAATTCTTATCGTGTTTTCAACATCCTCTCATTCCAAACCTTAGTCTCTTTTTCCTCATGAACACAAGAAAATCGAAAATTGTTAGAAATGTCCAGTTAAGGGCTGCTAACCTTTTATTTGGGGACGTGACAATGTAGAATTCTCCATCGGACAAAAGCTATTCAAATTCGAAATAACAGTAGTGTGAAAAAGTTTGGGCACCCCTGTAAATTGTCACTTTTTTTGGCTGTATGGATAAGAAATTTATATTAAGCATAGCTTATAGGGGACAAACACAGTGATATTTGAGAAGTGAAATAAAATTTCTGTGGTATTTGGAAACGTGCAAGAGTTATTCAAACAATATTATATGCGTAAATGTATTTTTAAATGACTGAATCTGCAGACGTTGTTTCTGTTGGTCCAGACCAAATTAACCGAATTAGAAGTGTGAAAGTGCCATAAATCAGCTGCATGCTCTGCTTTTTTGCATCTATTTTAATCATGTATAATCAAAACCAGGGGCTCTCGACATTAAGGATGTCCCTGTGGTAATCAAGTATAATCTCATAGTTAAAAACTCTTGGCTTTTGCAGACTGAACTTCTTGCCAGCTGTGCATCAGACAGAAGTATCGTCCTGTATGATACCAGAGAATCTGCACCACTCAGAAAGGTATTTCTTATGCAAAAACCCAGGTTGTCATGACTGTAAACATAAAAACAAGAGTAAAAGTTTCCAGAACAAGCTTGAGTGGTTCTGATTTTCAGGTGATCATGCAAATGAGAAGCAACACAATTTGCTGGAACCCAATGGAAGCCTATTATTTTACCTCTGCCAACGAAGACTACAAGTGAGTCGTTCTGAACTTCAACCTTTACATTAAAATGTAATGAGCGTTAATAAATCACATCCTCATGTTCCTTCCATAGCCTTTATACATATGACATGAGGAATCTAGATGCTCCTTTGACTGTGCACATGGATCATGTCTCCGCTGTGCTGGATGTGGATTATTCACCCACGGGACGGGAGTTTGTTTCCGCCAGCTTTGACAAAACCGTGCGCATCTTTCCCAAAGACAATGGCCACAGCAGGTGAGTGTGCTTCAGACAGACCAAGAACGTTTAATAAATGTGCTAAAGGGGAATCTGTTTGGTGAATATTAATTAGTTTAGAGACCTGGGGCCTGTACTATGAAGCCGGGTTATCTGCCTAGCCAGCTAAGTTTAGAATTGAGCAGGTTTTGTTCTGGATTAGGGATCGCATGCTTACCTTCGCCCAATCGGCAGTTACAAAAGGAGTTTTTTCAGTCAGATGCAAATGAACATGAAGTATGGCATTTGCATATTTCTTTGGGTTTCTTTAAAACACGTGGTGGTTGTATAATTAGAATATAGTGAAAGAAGGCCTTTTAATGAAAGGTGGTTCCATTGAAAAAGTGAAACTTGTATAATCTAGACCACATTTTTACTGGCAATTAATGAAACCCCCATATTCTGAAAAGGTTCCATCTAAAAGAAGACTCCTGGTGCCAAACTCGCATCACCTAGTTCATTCAAACCACCGTCCAAGGCCTCAGTCTAATTCTGTTGGCTCCACAAGGTAGACTGCTGATGTTTCCCAAAAGATGATCATTGACACAGAATCCAAGTTGCGGCACTTATTGTAACCTTGAAATAGAAACTTTAGTGGCACTGAGGTGAATTTAAATGATAAACATGAAAGGTTTTACTTAAAAATGTCTGCCTCTTGATTCACAGGGAGGTTTACCATACCAAACGCATGCAGCATGTCATCAGCGTTAGATGGTCAGCTGACAACAAGTACATCATGAGCGGCTCAGATGAGATGAACATTCGACTGTGGAAGTCAAATGCGTCTGAGAAGCTCGGCGTGGTGAGTACTTGATCACATTCTGCAGAGTATAATAATAACAAATGAGGACCATTTCATCTGTAATGCTTTGTCACCTGAACTTCAGAACCAGTTGAAAATCCTTGTTCTTTAGAAGTATTCCAACACACTTGCTTTTATGAATTTGATGGAATAATACTGAATGAGGAACCACTTGAGCTGTTTTCATTCAGAGGAATTGTTGATTCTTCTAGGTTCATTGTACTTCGACTAGAGATGTTCCGAAAGCATTTTTCCCCTCCCGATACCGATCTTGATACTTGGTCTCAGGGTATCGGCCGATACCGAGTACCGATACGATACCTGGGTGTGTATCTGTATATACAGCTGTAGATACTACTAGCCCTGTATTAATTGACATTTTATGCATTTTATAATTTTAAATAAATTATTTTATGCTGTGCTTCAGATAAACTCAATATGGCAATGACAATAATCAATATGGACATGAAAAAAAATTAGTAGACATACCCTAACTTTGAAATGTGGATACAAGAGAGTGGCAACTGCATACAAGGGCTTTTCCTCAATGGTTGTGAATCGTTTCTTGACGGCCTCAAGAAGAGTGTTGTTCATTGTTTTTATACCAGTATCCTCCTGGCTCTCCCCAGCAAGTTGCCGTTTCGGAACTCTAACTGAGGGGATCACTTCCGCTACAGACGAGGTGGAGGAGCTAATCTGTTTTTTTATGGCTTTTTTCATGTTGCTTGCGTTGTCGCGCAAAATAACATGAACACGGGAAATATTAGAAATATTCCACTTCATAAGCATACCCTCGATTGATTCAGCTATGGACGCGTGCGAGCCGCGAAACTCGTTAGCCTGCAGCACTGCACTTTGAAGAGTAAAAGGTGACGGCGTCACTGTGTCCAGCTCCAGATCGCGGCTCCTTTAGTTTACATGAAATGTGTTCACACACTGTCTCATATAATTTAGGGAGCGCTGTTTCTGAGATATATTTGCGATATATAACTGTACCGGGGCTCCAAATGTTCAATTAAGCAGCGAAAGCCCACGCTTTCGACCACGGACAGTGGCTGGTCATCCAGTACAATAAACTCGATAATCCTGTCGGTTATCTTTATTGCTCGTTGGCTGTCTTGTGTAAACTTGTTTGAATGAAGCTTCCAATGTTTGTTGCGTCTGGCGCGGCTTGTCCTTCTCCTTGGTTGCTTGTGGCAACACGACACAACTTCCTGTGTTTACATTCTGAGCAGCGCCAGAGAAGAATTGATTTCCGCTTTGCAGCGATAAGCAAAGCTAGCGGGCATAACTAGATTATGTTTATGAAAATCGGATCGGTACGTGGACTCAAATACTCGCCGATACCGATGCCAGATTTTTTTTGTGATATCGGCAGCATTTTCGATACTGGTATTGGAATCGGAGCAACTCTAACTTCGACTAGTAGAAACTATGAAACAAGTGATCATGAATTTTCTGAAAAGACCAAGTGAATTTTACATTATTTTCTCTGATGGATACCGATTGGATGTCGGCCAATAGATTTATGTTTAGTGGCCGATTGGATTATTTATTTATTTTTTTATTTTTATTTTTTTTGATAGTAGGGGGAAGTCTTTTACAGAATGCTTCTTGCAATTCAAAGGCACAGGTATATTGTCAAAAAGCACTTGTCTGACAATGTAAACATTCATATTCAAGTTGTTTCGTATTGTGAAATTCTGTTCTAATTTGGCAGCTGTCTTAGTCAGCCACTATTGAGTTGTCAAAGCCAGTACCCATTTGTCAAAGCATATTTCTGATTATTGGAAATGCTTAAAGTGGCCATAATGTGCAAAATCCACTTTTCTGACATTTCTAGCATCTTTTAGTGTTCATCAAAAACACGCCTCAAGTTTCTTTCAGAATCTTTCATGCTCATTTGTGTAATCCTGTATTCCTGTATTGTGTAATCCAAACCAGCATTGCACAAAACACATGAAATTGGTTAATAATGTTAGTGAAAAATAAAGGCATTACCCATTTCAAACCCCTACAATAATTGCATACAATGGATCCAGACTTAGTTCATTTACATTATCTCATGCAAACAGCACAAGAGCTCGTTAGCATACCCCGGCACCGAACTGCATGAAGCGTGTTATTTCTACGTTTATGGTGGATTCACTTGGGTGACCAAATATCTGATTTCCACAAAAGAGGACAATCGGTGCGACCTCAAGACACAAATTCAGACAGGCTCCTTGGAGGATGATGAACATGCTTCATGATGCTAAATTAACTTCTGTAATAAAATAAAATGAAAAACTTACATAATAATAAAATATAAGCAAAATAATAGCTCTCTTAGACTGTTTTCAAATAAATAAATATGAAATACTGTTCTAAATATGAACTCTTCTGTTAGAAAATCCAGCTTCAACAATATATATCTTATTAACTGTAATTAGATAAATAATAAAAGAGTTTCACAAAGATAAAACTTTGTGAAAACAAAGTATCTATACTTTTCATTTTAGCTGTCTTCTGCTTCATCCTGGGAGGAGCAAACCCCACCCACAAGGCAGCCTCTGGGTAATTACGTTGCGCAACAAAGTAGTACAATAATTTTGTGTGCAAAGCACCGGTCAATTTACTTACCCGTGTAATGGTCCTATGAAAAAGAGTGACATTTTCGTGAATTTATAAATCCCAGCCGAACCAGGCAAAAGTGGATGATTGGTCACCCTAACTTACACAGATCTCTTCGATGCACTTTGTACTTTATTTCTGTCCTTTTCTAGCCCTGGTGACACATAGCAAACTCTTCATTCTCATTTGAACAACTGCATGCCGTTCTATTTAACTTGTGACGGATGGCCTTTACGCAGTACATTACCCATGATACCCAAACTACATGTCCCAAAAGGGGCGTGGTGAAAGCATGACTGTGGGAGGAACGTGGTAAATTATGCGTTTTGCAGAGACATATGAGGTGATTCAAAATGTTTTTTTAATATTAGCATGACATTTACAAAGTTACTAACGGTGCAGTGCAAGTATAGAGGGATCATATATTTGTTGTAACTGCTTTAAAAATGGCATAATATGGCCCTTTTTAATTAATATTTTACATACCCCTGTACTTAGTTTTTGAGAATTCATCAAAATTGATAGACTTTATGTTCAAAATGTGGTAAAATACAACTTTTGGAGTTGTTAACGTTTTAAACGTTAGGGAAGTGGGGCGGGGTTGGCTGCAGTCTCCCAATACACTTTAATTGAGTTACAATCAAAAATCACTTTCATAAGCAGTTCTACAGCTGTGTTTCAATGGGCTGAAAACAGTCCAGGATAAAGTGCTTGAGGTTTATATCTCTTGTCAGAGCAACTCTAATAACCGAGTGTGCCAGATTGCTTGATGAAATCTGTTAACAAGGGTTTTGTTTACATGGCTCTTAATGACCTGTTTTCTTCTAGACATTACACTTTTTAACCTTTTCAGCCTCTCAAGATCTGTTCACTTTTCATTCCTTTTAAGTTCATGATTGTAGAAAAACACGCTAGATCGACAGTCACATTTAAACATGTCTAGAACCTTAATGTGAGTGGAACTAATCTTCAAGTGGTTTGTTTTGGTCCAGGCGAATCACAGTCTCTTCTCTCAGCTCAAGTCCATGTGAATTGCTCTTATGGTCCAGCTTTGGCAAGTTTAAACTTCCCCTGGACCTTAAGGGAGATTTACTCAGTTGCTTTTAACTTAAAGAGATCCGACATCATGCAGTTATCAGCACTTTGAATTGGCCAGTCATTTAAACAGGAGAAATAACGAAGAACTTTCAGGCACAAGAGGTTTTAATTAAAGGAGCAGATGCTGAAGAGTGCTGTGTTGCAGTGTTTTCTTTCCTCTGCCATTTCTACTGTTATGTGGTGTTTAACTATATGAAGGTACAAGTATATTTTTCATATTACAGTGCTCAGTATGAATAAATACTACGCTCTTTAGTGGCTCAGTGAACAAAGGAACAATTTCCAAACTTTTCACAAGGCTGACTTGTATTGAACACTTATTTTAAGTTTAACAGTTTTAAGGTTAATATTTAAATTTAAATGAATGCACCCCCCAACAAAAACTACTTCATCTAGTATTTTGTAAAAGCACAGTGATTTTATAAAGGAGAGCACCAGGTCTTCCAGGCATGGAATGCATAAGTTGGTGACATATTGCAGCATGTTTTTTTTTTTCCATTCTTCAAGAAGAACCTCTTTTAGAGCCTGGTGCTGAATGGAGAGCGATGTCTCTTCAGAATTCTCCAGAGGAGACATTCAAGCACCTTCAACCTGTTCTTCTGAGCACGGGCTTTAGGAGAGGCTTCCTTCATGGACAATACCCATGCATGACATTCCTCTGCAGTGTGTGCTGTGTGGCGTCACAGGAAATGGTCACTACAGTTTGGCTTTCTACTGCTTTAGTTAACTGCACTGAACACAAACTTTTTGTCAACACTTCCCATCAGAACACACTCCTGTTTTTTTGTGTGTGCAAATGAACATATTTTCAATGGCCCACACTTCTGGGAGTATTTTGTAGTATAGTATCTCAAAGAAGGTTTTCTGACAAATGTAGCGAGGTGTATTCATTTATGCTCAGCACTGTATACTTTGGACCGGACATAAAGAGCAGTCAGATAATTTTTGAATAACATAAAAGCATTTTGAGGGCCGTGAGCAGAATTAATATATAGAAGGTGCATCAGATTTATTAAAGGGAAACGATACATGGGATGAAAACAATCAATTTTTAGAGATTTACAAGCTTTGAATATTATCTTGGACAAATTTATTGTCTGGTACATTTAATTGTCGGCAAAACTATAGTTTCTATCTTTTGTTTGCAATTTCTGACTTCTTGTTTCAAAAGAAATGTCACCGGAAGTGATTCATCTTTGTTCTGTACTTTGTCATCTGTATTTTAATTATTCAACTCTATTATCCTATGAGAAGATGTTGTGACGCCTAACTCTTGACACGTCCTATAAGGTTGCAAGACCTTGCTTTATTTTGGAGTTCAGAATGGTTTGCAATTGTTTGTTTCCGTGGTGTTGAGGTGACAAATGGCTTTCCCTGTGATGAAGTCAGATCTAAACTTTGGGGTCAGGGGCTTTAAAGGGTTGGTTGTCCACCAACAACCGACAAATCGAAACTATGGATTTGCAGCAAGCTTTTTCTCTGAGGAAGCTACGAGAACTGGAGAATGGTGGACCTGGGTATTGAAAATCAATGCATTTTGCGTTTGTCTGCCAATGAGGTTCCAATTGGGGTTCCAATCCCAATTTAGTGCAGGTATTTTTTTAATTATGTAATTAGGTAATCATTTTAATTTTTTTAGCATTTTTTTTTTAAACACAAGACATGAAACAGACAAGGCTCATGGCCCTTTACGTATGCTTTATATTCCAAAAAATGCGGTGCTCTTGGTCGCAGTGGAGAACAAAAGCACTTGGTTCTCTGGAGATTTCAACATATTTAAGATATGTTATAAAAAAATATATAAATATTTAAAAATATTAGGGATGTCCCGATCAGGTTTTTTGAGCCCCCGATCCGAGTCATTTAATTTTAAGTATCCGTGTCCCATACCGAGTCCCGATCCGATACTTGTCTTTTCCTTGTGCTAATTGCACACTTTAAGTGCATGCAGGTTATTAAATCAATCCAGTGTGTACTCTTGACAACCAAATAGCTCAGCAGTGCATCAATAAAAAAAAAACTGAAAGCAACCTGTTCCTTTACAGTTTTTTATTTCTCACAAATATGAAATCTCAATTTTACAGCTCAGTGAAGTCGCAAAATTCTGTCGTGTGTTTCGTTTTAAGATGCCTTATCAAGTTGGTAGTATTAAAGGCTGCTTTGCTAGTACCACCGCGTCAAACTAGAAAAAAAAGAGAAAATAATATATTTTACATGGGGTATTAAATAACAATCAGTAAATAAACATTTCTATTTCTTCAACAACGAAAATGTTACACATTTTAAGTTACGAAGAACACTTCAACATGTCACAAACCTATTAGATAAAGACATGTAAATCATCACAACACACAAAACTTAAACACGCTATTTAGGCGCTAATATAAACAACAAATAGCGATCTATGAAATCCCTTTTAAATAAACAAAATATACTTTTTTAAACATTAGCTTACCACGCTGGGAATAAATAAGCATTAAATGAAGGTTTTTGTAGAGCTTGAACCTTTTTTTTAACACGAGCACAAACATGCGAGTCTCTCATATTTCTTCCTGATTCACGCACGCTCTAAGCACGTCATCAACGTCCTTAAAGGGGCAGCACACAACAGCTCGCATTGCAAACGTTGCATGTAGCTACCAGACTAGAATCACTTTCCAACTTAAAATACTTCCACACTGCAGACATCTTAGCACCGTATTGCAAGTAGTAAACAACATGCGAGTTTGCGACACGTGCGTGACGTAGCTGACGTAAACATTCGATCGGTCCGATACATAGAGCCGATTCCGATCAGTTAAAAAATGCCTCGATTCGCCCCGATACCGATCTTTATGATCGGCTCGGGACATCCCTAAAAAAATGTGTTTGCTATTGTCGTGTAGACCATTCCAGCCAAGTGTAGGTCTACAGTTTTGTCTCTAGTGTTCTTAGACAGCTCTTTGATAGATATTGTAATGCACAGTTGATGTTTGGCCAGGTGCTGAGTTCAAACAAGTGCTTCAATCCTAGAGATGAGTGAAGTATCAGAAGCTTAATAAAAACAAGTCTGCAATCTTATAAACACTATACAATCACAGACAGGAAATGAAGAGTTAATCTCATTTAAACATGCTGTGTACAGACATTTATTTCTTGAATACGATGAGCTCAGTATATAAGAACCTGCTATACTTATTACCATTTAAGAGATGTTTCCTGCAGCTTCATTATGGGATGCCTTCACAGAAACTGCAGAGTCATGTCCATTTTCTGACCCTTGTGTAAACACTGTCAAGAAATTGGTAAATAAGATTTTAACAGGCCTTCCAAATTTCCTCCTGAGCTCTCTAATGGTATCGGCAGTGATTAGATTGCCCTACACAGATTAAATTTGAGGAAATCATTGCTTTTAATTAGAATAAAAGCTCTCGAAGGAGTGTGGAGAAAGACTGAAGGCTACAGAAATTTTGTGACTGGGAGATGGAAGGCAGCATCTACTGATAAATCTGCTGATTTCTAACCAAACCTAATGAAGATGATGTTGCTTATGTCTTCCTCCTGGAGTCTGTGATCGTTTATTCATGAAATAAAACCAAACTGTGTTTTAAATGCAAGCTGCAATCGCAGCAAAATAATTCCGCTTTTGCAGTTTATTTTATTAAATTAATTTAAAGTAAATCTGTATTGTTCACAGCTCTCCTACCAAGAAAAAGCTGCCAAAAACTACAACAAAAAGCTAATGGAGAAGTTTCAGCACCATCCTCAAGTAAAACGCATCGCACGTCATCGGCATTTGCCCAGAGATGTATTGAAACAGAAGAGAGAACAGAGGGTGATGAAGGAAGCACGTCGCAGAAAGTAAGTCGTCTTTGTCAAATAATTTTTCTGGAAAGGCATTATAACACTTGGAATATATAAATATAGAGTTGTGCTCATAAGTTTACAAAATCTTTTAGTTCTTTAAGTTTAAGAAAATATGAATGATGAAGGGGAAAATGTTTTTTCCCTACTCCAGTGTTGTTTTCGTTAAAGATAACGAAATAATTTCATTGCTGAACCTTTTACTCGTGACTAACGAGATGTTGAGCTAAATATGTCTCTGTTATGATGAAAACTTGACGAGACGCACTCAAGTTTTCGTTAACGATGAAAATGTTAATGAGTGGATGGTTACGCGCTCAAAATGCTTGAGATTTATGCTTTTCGTGATTTGTACCTATAATCCGTAATTTAAAGTATCCACTGCCGCTTGTTTTCCTTGCCTGATCGCACCCACCACCAGTCGAGCTGCGCACTTCCAAGCAAGGAAAACAAGGGGTAGTGGAAACTTTATTTTTAATGATGGATTACATTTTGTATATAACTGAGCATTCCCCTCCTGCTTTGCTCAATTCTATATATTTTGCATAATAACATCTGATAAAACATTGGCTGGCACACGGAGACATTTTTGTTTATTGTTCTTTCTCATATTCTTATGCAAAGCCAGCAAAAAAGCGATCACCATCTCCCACTCTCCTCTAACTTTAGCACTCGCTGATTGGATATTTACACAAAGGAGCAGTTCATTGATTGGATATTGGCTTGCAGACTTGCGTTTCATTCCCTGACATCTGCCGTCTCACATGCGTAAACTAATAGTGAAACATACAGGAGTTATTCAAATGAGGAGACAAAAAAAAACCACGGTTCACAATTGCGTACTGATTTATAATTTTAATGTTAAAATCAAGCTCTGATGCTTAATATCCTTAACATGTTTTGTCTTAATTTTATAATGTGAACATAATAAATGTAATAAAATAAAGGTTCATAGGTCTTTTATATAAGTGGCAAAATTAAGGAAACATCAAACTATATGTGGCTTTCTCATGTACGTCAACTTAAAGAAGGAAAAATCAACTAAATGTATTGTCAAAATAATTGTTGGCTGCAGCCCATTTGAAACCATATCATGCTTCAGAAAATGAAAAAGCAAAATGTAAAGTGTTTGTAGACCTGGACGATCAAATGGCTGTGCTTTAAACAATAATGTATAGCAGATGATATGAGTATAAAGAACACTATATTCTTAGAATAAAAATAAGTATTTTCATTTTTAACCCAGCAGGGTTCAGCTATTGTAACTTAACTTGAGAGCTTAGAAATTCTTTGAGGTGGCGTTTATAACATTTAAGTGATTCTTTTTGTGAGTCCCTCATTTGGCTGAAGTGCACCTAAAATTCAGAAGGACATTAAATGTGATGTGAATACTTGGTTTGATGTGGTTTCTGACTGTCTGTGTTTCTTTGTGTGTTTTAGGGAACAAAACGTGCGCAAACACAGCAAGCCGGGATCGGTTCCCATTGTGACGGAAAAGCAGAAGCATGTAGTTGCTATTGTGGAATAAAAGGAGGTGTTTCTGGTCTCCACATTCAGGCGCACTACACCTTCTGGCATCTGTTTTTTTTTATGCTACATACACAAACATGTTTTTTAAATGCATACAGAATAGGATAAATAAAAAAAGAGATTATTTGTGAACATTAACGAAGACTCCTCTCCCTGAATGAGAGAATGGTGTACATTTCTCATGTTCTTCTAACCAAAGCAAAAACAATGTAATTTGATCCCAACACTTGTGTATATTTTCTTATGTTATGAGATAAAAGTATGAGTTTTGGTGAGCCATTAATCTTTCTTTACATGCAGTGCAAAGCAGATGATTGAAGGTGTTCAGGTTTAAACCGGTGCTGGTTTCCTGATCCTGTTAAAGTCTTAATCAGTTAATGAGATAAAAGATGCTCTTCTCCATTCAGTCCATGATCCCATCAAATCTGTCTGCTCCCAAGTGAAATTGAGAGTGGAGGCGTGGTGTATAATAAAGTAGTTTTGTAAGTGATGTATTTCGTAATTTGGAAAAAGGTCTTTAAACTCTTAGAAGTCTCTTCACACCGGGTGCATGTGCCAACACAGCGGCTGTTTGACCCAGCAACAGTTTAATTTTGATTTCAGATGTAATATGCGTCTCAAAAAGTTATTAGTTTGGATGTTTTTGGATGTTGTGTTATGACACATAATTAAAAGAAAATCTTTTTTTTTTTTTTCATTTAATAGATCCCAAATTGGTGCCATCTAGTGGTGAAAAGAAGGGATTACCTTTAGAATTATAAGAACTGTGATATGGCCTGTGTTCTTGCACAAAAAGTGCAATGGCACGAAAGTGCTTGGAACAGTGTATAAGGTTTAAGAGAGTTTCGTCTGCTTTTTTTTTTTTTGTCTCAACACTTTTTAAAATTATTTTCTTATTTTATAAAGGCAAATTGTGTCGTAAAAACTCTCATAAAGCCCTCCGAACTTCTAAGGATTAAGATTTCAGCATTTGAGCTGCTAAAGCTCTATTGGGTGAAATCAGATCTAGAAGTTGATATAGTAAAAATATATATATATATAATTGATGCTATTTGTAATATTTCAGTTCTATACTTATGCTAAATTATATAAAACCTACACCAAATTTGACAAAACTGATCTTTAAAAGTGCATCATGAGCTGTTACTATGAACATGCTCAAATATTAATACAATTTCAATAAAATGAACAGGATTTTTAATTGTTCATAAACATTTCATGTCATTATGTTAATGTGATAATAAATATTTCCTCAGTAGATGTTCTTCACAAATTTTGATCGATCCTAGTCCCAGATTCCAGTCCATTTCTTCACTCTAATGCCTGTCAAATTGGGAGTTCTACTATGTCAAGGGTTTGGGTGAATAATCCTCAGTCACACAGACTATGCACAGGATCATTCAGTGGCTAAACCTGGGCTTGCAGTATTTATTAAATTAACGCTAACAGGATTTTTTGTAATCTTGAATAAACAAACCATTTACAAATGAAAATGAACGAAATACAGTTAAAACATAAGTTAGAGTTAAATCTACTTAAAGTAAATGAATGAAATCAATATGATATCTCGACGTCAAATCACAATGCCCATGTTTCCATCAGAATCAAATTTCTGCACAAATGTTTAAAATATTTGCAAATAAAGCACTGTTTTAGAAAAGGTCACTTTTTATGATAAACTAGTGACAAAAGATTCTGCGTTAGGAGAAGACTTTTTTCTGTATATAACTTTCTTGTGTCTTAGAACACGTAGACGAAACACAAAATGCGAAGTCCTCTTGCTTTTGAGAATGCAGCTGGTCGAGGTGGTTCTGGGTGGTGATGATCCTGGACCACTTTGATGGAGTTTTAAAACGACCAAAACAACATTTCAGTTGATGTGTGATGAAATTAGTCCATTAAGTAATCCAATAATGCTGCCCCATCGTGCCCCAGTTCTCAAAAATGCATTGCCATTACAATGTACACTGGAGTTTATTCTGTAATTTGTTTGTGGTTTATGTGCTAAAAAGGTTTATTCTGCTCAGTTGTGCTTATAATTATTTATGTGCATTTTCAAAATTTATGCGCAACTTGGTGTTTCCATCCAGCAGTTTTTATGCGATTATTGAAAATGCGCATGAAAATGGGTGGATGGATACACAGCTGATGAGGCTTTAAGCATTCTTTAAAGAGTTTTCAAGCTGGTTTTAATTTGCGGTGTAACAATAAATTGTGGCACGATACATTGTAATGGAGATAATGGAACTACTAGGACAGGGGTGTCAAACTCAGTTCCTGGAGGGCCACAGCCCTGCACAGTTTAGCTCCAACCTCATCTAAACACACCTGATGCAGCTCATTAGGCTGTTTGAAAGCTTCAGGTGTGGTTCTCTGAGCAGGGTTGGAAGTAAACACTGCAGGGTTCCGGCCCTCCAGGAATGGATCCCGACACCTCTGGCACTAGGGATATCGTCTGGGAATTTGAAAAAGCAGTTAAACTGTATAAGAAACAAGAGGGACTGTATAATATGACGTATGAAAAGGAAAAAAGAGGGGAAAAAAAGACATCCTCTGAGTGCACAAATGTCATCACTGCCCTCTAGAGGCTGAATGATTGTACACACTCTGATACAAAACAATCTAGACCTTGGCATCTTTGCTTTATGGGCTTAAAACTTTTTAAATGTAGTTTTATTTTCTAATGACTTGTTTACGCATTAAAATGGTTTCAGTAAAATTTTTTTTTTTTTTTAAGCGTAATCTTCGGATTCTTCTCAACAAGATGCTCTTCGTCTGGTTCCAGGACAAAATGATGTAATGACCCTCCCTGCCTGATTATGGCTCTTGGGGAAACAGGAAATTATTTGACGATGACAGAGAAGAAATCAAAGAACACATAGAAAGAAAAAACATGAACGTTGAGCGGTTTATACTGCTGGTGGATGATCACATGGATTAAAAATGTGGAGAAAAGAGGATTTTTCATGCAATATTTCCTGGGCAAGGTCGATATGAAAATGTGGGATGAGCGCCACCAAGCAGCCCTTTTACGTCTTACATTATCAAAAGAGTTGCTTTTTTTATTTGTTCCCCTAGTGAAAAACGTATCCAGTATGGCAATCCGAAACATTTCCTGGGCATCATTTATTCGGGTGGATGTGTGAGCTCTTGTTGGTGACCATGGTTTTCGATCACACTGTTGCATGAAACGTCATATCGAAAATTGGTATCTTTCAGCCACTCTGCGATCTTTGTTATGCCTTGCCTATGCGCACTCTTTGACCAATTATTTGCTATGCCCAAATCGAGCACCCAGTCCTTTACCAGAAAACTGTGCATGACTTCACAGATGCTACGTCCATTCACTTTCTATTATTTTTTTGGTGAACTTCAGTGTTTGGACAATAGATGGTGCAAGGGTGCTCCACCACTCACTGCTCCTTGACCTAAATGTGTATAAACGTTTATCTAGAAAATGTATGAAAATTAACAGTCTTATATGTTTTTGCTGACTCCACTTTATACACAGTAGCAGCATTTCAATCCACGATCGCCAGGCAGAGCTAGTCAATGTTGATTTTTGCAAAAAGGAGAACAAACACTCCCGTGCAATGACATTACATCACTATTATGATAGCCCCGCCTCACACGTACATCTATCATTGAAGAATCTGCCAAGTCAGATTATGTTCATGAAAATGGAAGTTTATACCGTTATCTGAGGCAAAGCAAATATACGTGGCTCACCTGTCCAGGAGAAACAAAGCAACCTCCGATGTCTGATGTTAGCCGTTCTTGCATCCTTAATTCCTTCCAGTGCTGAAAAGCCAATCCCAAGATTAATGTTTTTTTTCTTAGTTTGTTTGCCAATTTTAGCCTGTTCTCGATTATCGGTAGAACCACAAATTGAGTTATGTTTTCTCAGCAATTCTCTCCTAACAGCTGATTGGCACCCACGTCTGTTACATGGTCGGTCCAGGCCTCAGATTTCAAAGCTTTTTCAGAAACTACATAACATCTCTTTAAATCACATCAGTTTAATTTTTGAAAATGACATTTCACCAGTTCATTTTGGGATATTTATTATTCTACATTCAAAAAACAGAGGAAAAAAGATATAATTTCCAGCTCTTGGTAGTAAAAGAAGACTTGGCTAACCGGATGTGGTGAGGTCAATGATTAGTTTTGCTCTCCTGGTCTTGTTATAAAAACCCCAGGATCAGACCCAGCATGGACCCAGTCGGGTAAAACTGGTTTAAACTCTTTATAACAAAGAATAAAGTTTTTGCTCTCAAGAAAAAAAGGGTAAAAACAATGTATTAAAAGCAAAACACTACATTCAAGTTGCTTTTATACATTTTAAAAGATAAATATGTCTTGGCCAAAACAATGTGGGTATACCTCCATAAAAATGAATGCTCGAATGGCTTTACCTAAGTTTATTAGAAATTCATTAACAAAATGCAAGCACTCAAGCCTTTTTTTCATAATATCTGTAAAGTTGAGTTCATAAAATACATTTTAAAAAGACTGACAATCTACATTAATGTTATTCCTGTTGTCTTTTTAATAGTTTTCAACAGGAAAACATCATTGCAATTTAAATAACATTCTGTGTTACAGAAAATGAGTTTTAACAAAGAAGCAATGTGAAAAACAAAATAGAAATGTGAATGATTAAAAAAAGGTGAAAATAAATAAAACGGGAAAGGGTTGATAATACATTTTCTACATTTTTCCTCGTGGGTTGATTTCCAAAAGATTTTTTTTGAAGGAGCAGCAGCTAAAGAATTATTCAAAACACTACAGTAATTCCGTTAAAGATCTTTGCAATGCATTAATTTCCAAAAATACATTTTTTAGGTATTTGCCTTTTAAAATATCAAAGTGAATCACAAATGCAATCATTTTTTTTTCCTATAAGCGCATCTTAAGATAATATATTTTAATGGAAATATGTAATTTCTACTTCCTGCGTATCATTCCTGCTGTTTTATGACGTCAAGTACACTGCGATGACGTTTCGCTGATATAATCCAACCAGGGACGCTGGCTCATGAATATTAACAGCTCTGCCTTCGTCATAGTAATATTGTAGCGTTCGCCTATCGCCCGGGCGGGTTTAGCTCCGCCCACACTCTTCCTCTTGGGATTCTGTATCGCTGCATCCATTTTTGTATGTTTAAGATCTCTTGAAGATTTATCAAACCTGGAGGAAAGCGAGGCACCTGAGCAGAGGGACTCGAAAGGGAAGCGAAC
>SRMA01026926.1:0-12805 GCA_007224835.1 Danionella cerebrum
TTCTTCTCTTTTCCTACGTCAAAATTTTACAGCGCTTCTCCTCCTAGCCCGTTCGAGCTACAGCCACGAAACTTTCCACGGTCGTCCAAGCTGTTCCCACTCGAGTTGCTATATCTCTTCGGACCGATTTGATCAGCGGTTTCCGTAAAAATCGCGAATTTCGGCCCAAAAATCGCCCAAGTCATTCCCTATGGAGCCCTAGAGTGGTGATGTCATCGCTCACTCTAACTTTGAGCAAGCTCAGTCTTGTTGCTACTTGCACTGTTTTCTCAGCTAAAAATTAACCTTTACACACACATTTTATACCTAAATGGTAGAGATTTTTGTCCTCTTTCAGTTGGTGCTGTTTTCATTTAAAAAAAACACACGGTTTTTACTCCAGGTGGCCTAAACCACAAGGAGTGCACATAATTGCTCCATTCACCTCCATTCAAAAATTCTGGTGGGTTCTGTTTAAAATCTCAATCGCAGGCTATTTTTAACTCGCCATAAATCATTCACACTTTATCACAGCTTCACAAAATTTACACCATTCTCTTCCTTAAAATCTTGGGATTCTAACAGTAAAAGAAATATTTCAATACCTCTGTTCATTCTTTAGTAATGTTTATTTGTTTGAGGGTATGGATTTCTCTGAAATGAGCAGTTGCACAGAATCAAATGAAGGCTATTTGTAGCTCACCATAATTTTTTATTTCTAATCACACCTTCACAAAAATTACAGCATTCTCTTCGTTAGGGTCTTCTGCTTCTGACAAAGAAAGAATAATTTCGATATGTCTTACGTTTCTTCTATAATCTTTATTTGTTTGAGGCATGGAAATCGGATTTTCTCCAGCAGATTTGCCATCGTTTGAAAATCTGACAGTTGAATTTCCAGCTGACTCGTTTGAAAATCTGGCAGTTGATAACTCCAGGTGCAAGCTGATTTCAAATAAATAGGTCAAAGGTGTCTCATTGACTTTCAATGGCCCATTGAAATGAATGGAGCATGAACCCCATAGATCCTAATGTAAAAGAGCTTCTGTAATTGATTGACACTGGAAAGTCATACAAGCATTAAGGAAGCAAATTACTTATCCAGCCATCATTGCTTGTGAATTAACATAAATTAATTAAGCCACACCCACTTTTTGACATAACTTTCAATGTCAAATATCTTCTAAACGGAACACAGAAGAGACATGGGGGTTGCTTTATATTATTCTAAATGAAAAGTAGATTACAACATGATGTCACTAACTCCTCCATAGCAACCAAATTGTTTACCATAGCAACTATATAGCCACATCTCTATCTTAGCTTAGGAAAATGCTAGAGACTTGGGGCTGGTAAGCTTCACCCATACTGACAGCTGAAACATTATATTATGTTAATGACACCTCCATAGCAACCAGACTGGTTACCATAGCAACCAATATGGCATGTCTCTATCTCAGCTTAGGAAAATCATAGAGAGATGGGGGTTGCTGTATTTTACCCGTATAGATATGGGGAGCAATATATTAGGTCAGCGACCCCTCCATAGCAACCAAACTGGTTACCATAGCAACCAATATGGCGCAGCTCTATCTCAGCTTTGGAAAGTCATAGAGACATGGGGGTTGATGTATTGACATGGGAACAATGTGTTAGGTCACTGACCCCTCCATAGCAACCAGACTGGTTACCATAGCAACCAAATTTGCATGTACCTATCTCAGCTCAGGAAAATCATAGAGACATGGGGGTTGCTGTAATTTACTCGTATTCATATAGGGAACAATATAGTAGGTCAGCGACCCCTCCATAGCAACCACACTGTTACCATAGCAACCAATATGGCGTATCTCTATCTCAGCTTACGAAAGTCATAGAGACATGGGGTTGGTGTATTTTACTCGTGTTGACATGGGGAACAATATGTTAGGTCACTGACACCTCCATAGCAACCAGACTGGTTACCATAGCAACCAATATTGCATGTACCTATCTCAGCTTATGAGAATCATAGAGACATGGGGGTTGGATTATGTTATTGTTGCAGAATTGCCAACATTTAAAAAAAATAGGTATAAACGGCACCAACGCAAGCCAACATCGAAGTTTGCGTGCAAACTTTAAAATCTAGTTCTTCTTCTCTTTTCCTACGTCAAAATTTTACGACGCTTCTCCTCCTAGCCCGTTCGAGCTACAGCCACGAAACTTTCCACGGTCGTCCAAGCTGTTCCCACTCGAGTTGCTATGTCTTTTTCGAACCGATTTGACCAGCGGTTTCCGTAAAAATCGCGAATTTCGGCCCAAAAATCGCCCAAGTCATTCCCTATGGGAGCCCTAGAGTGGTGATGTCATCGCTCACTCTAACTTTGAGCAAGCTCAGTCTTGTTACTACTTGCACTGTTTTCTCAACTAAAAATTAACCTTTACACACACATTTTATACCTAAATGGTAGAGATTTTTGTCCTCTTTCAGTTGGTGCTGTTTTCATTTTTAAAAAACACACGTTTTTTACTCCAGGTGGCCTAAACCACAACGAGTGCACATAATTGCTCCATTCACCTCCATTCAAAAATTCTGGTGGACTCTGTTTAAAATCTCAATCGCAGGCTATTTTTAACTCGCCATAAATCATTCAAACTTTATCACAGCTTCACAAAATTTACATCATTCTCTTCCTTAAAATCTTGTGATTCTAACAGTAAAGGAAATATTTTAATGTGTCGAATCCTTCTTTCGTAATCCTTATTTGTTTGGAGGTATGGATTTCTCAGAAATGAGCAGTTACACAGAATCAAATGAAGGCTATTTTTAGCTCGCCATAATTTTTTTATTTCTAATCACACCTTCACAAAATTTACAGCATTCTCTTCGTTAGGGTCTTCTGCTTCTTACAAAGAAAGAATCATTTCGATATGTCTTACGGTTCTTCTATAATCTTTATTTGTTTGAGGCATGGAAATCGGATTTTCTCCAGCAGATTTGCCATCGTTTAAAAATCTGACAGTTGAATTTCCAACTGCAGCTGACTCGTTTGAAAATCTGGCAGTTGATAACTCCAGCAGGTGCAGCTGATTTCAAATAAGTAGGTCAAAGCTGTCTCATTGACTTTCAATGGCCCATTGAAATGAATGGAGCATGAACCCCATAGATCCTAATGTAAAGAGCTTCTGTAATTGATTGACACTGGAAAGTCATACAAGCATTAAGGAAGCAAATTACTTATCCAGCCCATCATTGCTTGTGAATTAACATAAATTAATTAAGCCACACCCACTTTTTGACATAACTTTCGATGTCAAATATCTTCTAAACAGAACACAGTACAGACATGGGGGTTGCTGTATATTATTCTAAATGTAAAGTAGATTACAACATGATGTCACTGACTCCTCCATAGCAACCAAATTGATTACCATAGCAACTAAATTGGCATATCTCTATCTTTGGTTAGGAAAATGCTAGAGACTTGGGGGTTGGTAAGCTTCACCCATACTGACAGCTGAAACATTATATCATGTCAATGACTCCTCCATAGCAACCAGACTGGTTACCATAGCAACCAATATGGCATGACTCTCTCTCTCAGCTTAGGAAAATCATAGAGAGATGGGGGTTGCCGTATTTTACCCGTATTGATATGGGGAACAATATGTTAGGTCAGCGACCTCTCCATAGCAACCAGACTGGTTACCATAGCAACCAATATGGCGCAGCTCTATCTCAGCTTTGGAAAGTCATAGAGACATGGGGGTTGATGTATTGACATGGGGAACAATGTGTTAGGTCACTGACCCCTCCATAGCAACCAGACTGGTTACCATAGCAACCAATTTTGCATGTACCTATCTCAGCTCAGGAAAATCATAGAGACATAGGGGTTGCTGTAATTTACTCGTATTCATATGGGGAACAATATATTAGGTCAGCGACCCCTCCATAGCAACCACACTGTTACCATAGCAACCAATATGGCGCATCTCTATCTCAGCTTACGAAAGTCATAGAGACATGGGGGTTGGTGTATTTTACTCGTGTTGACATGGGAACAATATGTTAGGTCACTGACCCCTCCATAGCAACCAGACGTGTTACCATAGCAACCAATTTTGCATGTACCTATCTCAGCCTGTGAGAATCATAGAGACATGAGGGTTGGATTATGTTATTGTTGCGGAATTGACAACATTTAAAAAAAAAGGTATTAACGGTACCAACGCAAGCCAACATCGAAGTTTGCGTGCAAACTTTAAAATCTAGTTATTATGTTGGCTTGCTTGCAAAGCCAACATATTGTTATTGCACCTAAACTTATTATGTTGGCTTGCTTGCAAAGCCAACATATTGTTATCTCACTTAAACTTATTATTATTCTTCCGGCTTCTTCTTCTTCTTCTTCTGACAAAAATTCTGACAGCTTCTCCTCCTAGCCCGTTCGAGCTACAGCCACGAAACTTTCCACGGTCGTCCAAACTGTTCCCACTCGAGTTGCTATATCTCTTCGGACCGATTGGACCAGCGGTTTCCGTAAAAATCGCGAATTTCGGCCCAAAAAACGCCCAAGTCATTCCCTATGGGAGCCCTAGAGTGGTGATGTCATCACTCACTCTAACTTTGAGCAAGCTCAGTCTTGTTGCTACTTGCACTGTTTTCTCAACTAAAAATTAACCTTTACACACATTTTATATCTAAATGGTAGAGATTTTTGTCCTCTTTCAGTTGGTGCTGTTTTCATTTTTAAAAAAACACACGGTTTTTACTCCAGGTGGCCTAAACCACAAGGAGTGCACTTAATTGCTCCATTCACCTCCATTCAAAAATTCTGGTGGATTCTGTTTTAAATCTCAATCGCAGGCTATTTTTAACTCGCCATAAATCATTCACACTTTATCACAGCTTCCCAAAATTTACACCATTCTCTTCCTTAAAATCTTGGGATTCTAACAGTAAAAGAAATATTTCAATACCTCTGTTCATTCTTTCGTAATGTTTATTTGTTTGAGGGTATGGATTTCTCAGAAATGAGCAGTTGCACAGAATCAAATGAAGGCTATTTGTAGCTCGCCATAATTTTTTATTTCTAATCACACCTTCACAAAAATTACAGCATTCTCTTCGTTAGGGTCTTCTGCTTCTTACAAAGAAAGAATCATTTCGATATGTCATACGGTTCTTCTATAATCTTTATTTGTTTGAGGCATGGAAATCGGATTTTCTCCAGCAGATTTGCCATCGTTTGAAAATCTGACAGTGGAGTCAGCTGACTCGTTTGAAAATCTGGCAGTTGATAACTCCAGGTGCAAGCTGATTTCAAATAAGTAGGTCAAAGGTGTCTCATTGGCTTTCAATGGCCCATTGAAATGAATGGAGCATGAATCCCATAGATCCTATTGTAAAAGAGCTTCTGTAATTGATTGACACTGGAAAGTCATACAAGCATTAAGGAAGCAAATTGCTTATCCAGCCCATCATTGCTTGTGAATTAACATAAATTAATTAAGCCACACCCACTTTTGGACATACCTTTCAATGTCAAATATCTTCTAAACGGAACACAGTAGAGACATGGGGGTTGCTTTATATTATTCTAAATGAAAAGTGGATTACAACATGATGTCACTAACTCCTCCATAGCAACCAAATTGTTTACCATAGCAACTATATAGCCACATCTCTATCTTAGCTTAGGAAAATGCTAGAGACTTGGGGGCTGGTAAGCTTCACCCATACTGACAGCTGAAACATATTATGTTAATGACACCTCCATAGCAACCAGACTGGTTACCATAGCAACCAATATGGCATGTCTCTATCTCAGCTTAGGAAAATCATAGAGATGGGGGGTGCTGTATTTTACCCGTATAGATATGGGGAGCAATATATTAGGTCAGCGACCCCTCCATAACAACCAAACTGGTTACCATAGCAACCAATATGGCGCAGCTCTATCTCAGCTTTGGAAAGTCATGGAGACATGGGGGTTGATGTATTGACATGGAGAACAATGTGTTAGGTCACTGACCCCTCCATAGCAACCAGACTGGTTACCATAGCAACCAATTTTGCATGTATCTATCTCAGCTCAGGAAAACCATAGAGACATGGGGGTTGCTGTAATTTACTCGTATTCATATGGGGAACAATATATTAGGTCAGCGAACCCTCCATAGCAACCACACTGTTACCATAGCAACCAATATGGCGTATCTCTATCTCAGCTTACGAAAGTCATAGAGACATGGGGGTTGGTGTATTTTACTCGTGTTGACATGGGGAACAATATGTTAGGTCACTGACCCCTCCATAGCAACCAGACTTGTTACCATAGCAACCAATATTGCATGTACCTATCTCAGCTTATGAGAATCATAGAGACATGGGGGTTGGATTATGTTATTGTTGCGGAATTGACAACATTTTAAAAAATAGGTATTAACGGTACCAACGCAAGCCAACATCGAAGTTTGCATGCAAACTTTAAAATCTAGTTATTATTCTTCCGGCTTCTTCTTCTTCTGACAAAAATTCTGACAGCTACTCCTCCTAGCCCGTTCGAGCTACAGCCACGAAACTTTCCACGGTCGTCCAGACTGTTCCCACTCGAGTTGCTATATCTCTTCGGACCGATTGGACCAGCGGTTTCCGTATAAATCGCGAATTTCGGCCCAAAAATCGCCCAAGTCATTCCCTATGGGAGCCCTAGAGTGGTGATGTCATCGCTCACTCTAACTTTGAGCAAGCTCAGTCTTGTTGCTACTTGCACTGTTTTCTCAACTAAAAATTAACCTTTACACGCACAGTTTATATCTAAATGGTAGAGATTTTTGTCCTCTTTCAGTTGGTGCTGTTTTCATTTTTAAAAAACACAGTTTTTACTCCAGGTGGCCTAAACCACAAGGAGTGCACTTAATTGCTCCATTCACCTCCATTCAAAAATTCTGGTGGATTCTGTTTAAAATCTCAGTCGCAGGCTATTTTTAACTCGCCATAAATCATTCAAACTTTATCACAGCTTCACAAAATTTACACCATTCTCTTCCTTAAAATCTTGGGATTCTAACAGTAAACGAAATATTTCAATGCCTCTGTTCATTCTTTCATAATGTTTATTTGTTTGAGGGTATGGATTTCTCTGAAATGAGCAGTTGCACAGAATCAAATGAAGGCTATTTTTAGCTCGCCATAATTTTTTTATTTCTAATCACACCTTCACAAAAGTTACAGCATTCTCTTAGTTAGGGTCTTCTGCTTCTGACAAAGAAAGAATCATTTCGATATGTCTTACGGTTCTTCTATAATCTTTATTTGTTTGAGGCATGGAAATCGGATTTTCTCCAGCAGATTTGCCATCGTTTGAAAATCTGACAGTTGAGTCAGCTGACTCGTTTGAAAATCTGGCAGTTGAAAACTCCAGGTGCAAGCTGATTTCAAATAAGTAGGTCAAAGGTGTCTCATTGACTTTCAATGGCCCATTGAAATGAATGGAGCATGAACCCCATATATTCTAATGTAAAAGAGCTTCTGTAATTGATTGACACTGGAAAGTCATACAAGCATTAAGGAAGCAAATTACTTATCCAGCCCATCATTGCTTGTGAATTAACATAAATTAATTAAGCCACCCCCACTTTTTGACATAACTTTCAATGTCAAATATCTTCTAAACGGAACACAGTAGATACATGGGGGATGCTTTATATTAGTCTAAATGGAAAGTAGATTACAACATGATGTCACTAACTCCTCCATAGCAACCAAATTGTTTACCATAGCAACCATATTGCCACATCTCTATCTTAGCTTAGGAAAATGCTAGAGACTTGGGGGCTGGTAGGCTTCACCCATACTGACAGCTGAAACATTATATTATGTTAATGACACCTCCATAGCAACCAGACTGGTTACCATAGCAACCAATATGGCATGTCTCTATCTCAGCTTAGGAAAAGCATAAAGAGATGGGGGTTGCTGTATTTTACCCGTATAGATATGGGGAGCAATATATTGGGTCAGCGACCCCTCCATAGCAACCAAACTGGTTACCATAGCAACCAATATGGCGCAGCTCTATCTCAGCTTTGGAAAGTCATAGAGACATGGGGTTGATGTATTGACATGGGGAACAATGTGTTAGGTCACTGACCCCTCCATAGCAACCAGACTGGTTACCATAGCAACCAATTTTGCATGTACCTATCTCAGCTCAGGAAAATCATAGAGACATGGGGTTGCTGTAATTTACTCGTATTCATATAGGGAACAATATATTAGGTCAGCGACCCCTCCATAGCAACCACACTGTTACCATAGCAACCAATATGGCGTATCTCTATCTCAGCTTACGAAAGTCATAGAGACATGGGGGTTGGTGTATTTTACTCGTGTTGACATGGGGAACAATATGTTAGGTCACTGACACCTCCATAGCAACCAGACTGGTTACCATAGCAGCCAATATTGCATGTACCTATCTCAGCTTATGAGAATCATAGAGACATGGGGGTTGGATTATGTTATTGTTGCGGAATTGACAACAAAAAAAAAAATAGGTATTAACGGTACCAACGCAAGCCAACATCGAAGTTTGCGTGCAAACTTTAACATCTAGTTAGTGTGAATGCAGAGGCATTCACACTATTGTTATCCTACGTATTTATTATTCCGCTTCTTCTTCTTCTTCTTTTTATTATTCCCCCCCTTTTTCCAACCCTAACTACTCCCGCATACTATGGCCTAGAAACACCATTCAAACGTCAAAACGTTCAGCTTTTTTCAGACTAGGTTGCTATTACGTTTCACTTTTCAAACTTTTATACTTTTTATAATATTTAACTTTATTCAAATTATTCTTCCCATTGAAATGAATGGGGATATTCTTCAACCTTCCTTTAAACTTTCACTTCTTCCAACCTTTATAACTTCAGCATACTTTCCACTAGAGAAACCATTCAAACTTTAAATAAATCTACACACTTTCATCTATTAGATGTATATTTCAACTTTTTTATATCTTTTATTAATTTTTATTAATCGCAGTTTAAGTTTCATGAAGATTTCCAATTTGAAACTAATTCTGCTCCACTCTAGCTTCCACTCTAATTTTTCACATCTCAAACTTCATCATCTATTCTTCTTTCTTAAACTAAATTTTAACCTTTATGCACAAAATTTATATTAAAGTAGTAGAGAAATTTGTCCTCTTTTTGAAAATGCAGTTGTTTCTTTCATAGGACCTACGGTTTTTAAACTAGGAGGGCTAAACCTTAACGAGGGAAGAAAATTGCTCCATTAAGATCAATGCATTTCACCCAGAAAATGATCCTTGAAAGTTTTAAATTAAGGCTTTTTCTAACTCGCCATAACTAATAGAATTTTCCACATATCTTGAAAAAATTTACACCATAATCTTCATTGAGGCCTTCTGCTTCTCACAAAGAAAGAATCATCTCGATATGTCTTACGGTTCTTCTGTAATGTTTATTTGTTTGAGGCATGGTCAACATCTGAGAAATGTCTCCTCCATTCGAAAAGTGGCAGTTGGAGGCAGCTGTTAATCAACTAATTTGAATAACGAAATTTGATTGGCTTAGCCTTCTCATAGACTCACAATGGGCCATAGAGATGCATTGCTGCCATTCATTTCAATGGGGCAATTGATTCCCATACGATCCTATTGTAAAAGAGCTTTTGTATTTGGTTCACAATGGAGAGTCATAGCAAGATTGAGGATGCATATAACTATACCAGCCAATCATTGCTTATGATTTAACATAAATTCATCAAGCCACGCCCACTTTTCAACATTATTTTTGAATGTCAAATATCTTCTAAGTGGAACATCGTAGAAACATGGGAGTTGTTTTATATTGATCTAGGTTGAATGTAGATTACAACATGATGTCACTAACTCATCCATAGCAACCAGATTATTTACCATAGCAACCAAATTGACACATCTCTATCTCAGCTTAGGGAAATGCGAGAGACACAGGAGTTGGTCTAAATCACTTGTAGTCACACAGGGAACATTATATATTGTCACTGACCCCTCCATAGCAACCAAACTGGTTACCATAGCAGCCATATTGACACATATCTATCTCAGCTTAGGAAAATGCTAGAGACCTGGGGGTGAGTTTGTTTCACTAATAGCGACCCCGGAAACATTCATTGAGGTAGCGGACCCCTCCTTAGCAACCATACTGGTTACCATAGCAACCCATTTGGCACATCTCTATCTCAGCTTAGGAAAATGCTAGAGACACAGGAGTTTGTCTAATTGACTTGTTGTCAAACGGGGAACCTTATATAATATCAATGAACCCTCCATAGCAACCATACTGGTTACCATAGCAACCCAATTGACACATCTCTATCTAGGTTTAGGAAAATGAGAGACACGGGAGTTGGTCTAAATGACTTGTAGTCACACAGGGAACCTTATATAATGTCAATGACCCCTCCATAGCAACCATACTGGTTACCATAGCAACCCAATTTACACATCTCTATCTCAGCTTTGGAAAATGCTAGAGACATGGGGGTTGGTGTAATTTACTTGTAGTCACACAGGGATCAATATATTGTGTCAATGACTCCTTCATAGCAACCATACTGGCTACCATAGCAACCCAATTGACACATATTTATCTCAGCTTAGGAAAGTGTGAGAGAGACAGGAGTTGGTCTAATTGACTTGTAGTCACACAGGGAACATTATATGATGCAAATGACCCCTCCATAGCAACCAGTCTGGTTACTATAGCAACCCAACTGATACATCTCTACCTCAGCTTAGGAGAATGCTAGAAACTTGGGGGTGAGTTTGTTTCACTAATAGTGACCCCAGGAACATTCACTGATGTACTTGACCCCTCCATAGTAACCATACTGGTTACCATAGTAACCAAATTGACACATCTTTATCTCAGCTTAGGAAAGTGCGAGAGACACGGAGTTGGTCTAATTTACTTGTAGTCACACAGGGAAAAATATATAAAGTCAATGACCCCTCCATAGCAACCATACTGGTTACCATAGCAACCCAATTTACACATCCCTATCTCAACTTTGGAAAATGCTAGAGACATGGGGGTGGGTTTGTTACACTAATAGTGACCCTGGAAACATTCATTGAGGTAGCGGACTCCTCCATGGCAACCAGGCTGGTTACCATAGCAACCCAATTGACACATCTCTATCTCAGCTTAGGAAAATGCTAGAGACACGGGAGTTGGTCTAAATGACTTGTAGTCACACAGGGAACATTATATAATGTCACTGACCCCTCCTTAGCAACCATACTGGTTACCATGGCAACCAAATTGACACATCTCTATCTCAGCTTAGGAAAATGCTAAAGACATGGGGGTTGGTGTAATTTTCTTGTAGTCACACAGAGATCAATATATAATGTCAATGATCCTCCATAGCAACCATATTGGTTACCATAGCAACCAAATTGGCATATCTCCAACTCAGCTCAGGGAAATGCTAGAGACATGGGGGTTGATTCATTTCCCTCAGAGTGACACTGGGAACATTCTATTATGTATTTGACCTGTCCAAAGCAACCAGACTTTTTACCAAAGCAACGCATATGACATTTCTCTATCTTAGTTTCTGAAAATGCTAGACAGAATTTCATCTTACTAAAATTTTACCTTTCAGCTTCCACTTTCAACTGTTGTACAATTTCAACTTTCCAAATGTTTCACCTTTCAGCTTCCACTTTCTACTTTTGATGCTTTCAACTTTACAATGCTTCACCTTTCAACTTTTGACACTTTCAACTTTCTGTTTCACTTTTCTTCTTCCACTTTCAAATTTATACATTTTCAACTTTATAATGTTTCACCTTTCATCTTCCACTTTCAACTTTTGATATTTTCAACTTTACATTGTTTCACCTTTCAGCTTCCACTTTCAACTTTTGACACTTTCAACTTTCTAATGTTTAGTCTTTCAGCTTCCACTTTGAACTTTTGTCACTTCCAACTTTCAAATCTTTCAACTTTCGGCTTCAATTTTCAACTTTAGATTTTTTTCAGATACTTTCAGCCTGCTTTCATTTTCAGCTCTCTGCATTCACACGCATTTTCCGCTAGGAAATGCATATTCTAGTTCTTCTTCTCTTTTCTTCTGACGAAAATTCTTAACCCTACTCCTCCTAGCCCGTTCGAGCTACAGCCACGAAACTTTCCACGGTCGTCCAAGCTGTTCCCACTCGAGTTGCTATGTCTTTTCGAACCGATTTGACCAGCGGTTTCAGTAAAAATCGCAAATTTCGGCCCAAAAATCGCTCAAGTCATTCCCTATGGGAGCCCTAGAGTGGTGATGTCATCGCTCACTCTAACTTTGAGCAAGTTCAGTCTTGTTGCTACTTGCACTGTTTTCTCAACTAAAAATTAACCTTTACACACACATTTTATACCTAAATGGTAGAGTTTTTTGTCCTCTTTCAGTTGGTGCTGTTTTCATTTTTAAAAAACACACGGTTTTTACGCCAGGTGGCCTAAACCACAACGAGTGCACATAATTGCTCCATTCACCTCTATTCAAAAATTCTGTTGGATTCTGTTTAAAATCTCAATCGCAGGCTATTTTTAACTCGCCATAAATCATTCACACTTTATCACAGCTTCACACAAGTTACACCATTCTCTTCCTTAAAATCTTGGGATTCTAACAGTACAAGAAATATTTCAATACCTCTGGTCATTCTTTCGTAATCCTTATTTGTTTTAGGGTATGGATTTCTCTGAAATGAGCAGTTGCACAGAATCAAATGAAGGCTATTTGTAGCTCGCCATAATTTTTTTATTTCTA
>SRMA01026926.1:12825-27230 GCA_007224835.1 Danionella cerebrum
ATATAAAAAATTGGCAATTCGGCCTGTATTTCCTAACCCGTTTGTCCAAAATTCATAAAATTGGTATCAGCGCGTTTGGAGCATCAAGCCGAGTCGAACCATGACCATTTTTACTGTGTCGGCCATTTTGGGCGTCGACCATTTTGAGTTATACCAAGAAATGCTGTATTTCAAACATGCTTTACTTTAAAATTCTGAAAGTTGTTGTGCATGTTTGACTCCATGCCCTGAAGGGACTCAACAAATGTTACGTCAGCGCCATCTAGTGGTCAAAAGATATAAACGATTTTAGAAAAATGCTAATAACTTTTGCTAGCTTTAGCCTATTGTCAAAAATCTCATCCAGTTTTGTTCCTTAGCTTGAGCTGAAAACATACATATAAAATTTACTATAATTGATTGAATTTCCTGTCTGCCATGTTGAATTGGCATCAAAACCTTACTTTTTCTAACTCTCTCCAGACTGTTTGACCGATTCTCACCAAATTTGAATCGGAACATCCTTAGACCTTTCTGGCAAAAACTTATTCACATCGTGTTGAGTGCTTTTGCCAAATTCGATAAGCGCCATGACGATTGTGATGCAGTCAGGTCAAGTGGTTTCCGAAGCTGTATCTCCGCAACCGTTTGCCATATTAACACCAAATTTGTTGTGAGTCATCAGTACCAAAGGCTGACCCCAAAACAAAGGTTTTTAAGAGCGGCACCTTATGGTCAAAATTTATAAAATTTTAAATAGTGCTCAATTCAACTTGTTTTTTATGCTACCATACCTTGAGGTGATTTCATGTCTTTGGTTTACATTTTGATGGTGCTTCTGCTCACGTTTTGCCTACTGGATGCTTGGCCCCGCATTACTGCTTGCAGTTATATTTATTATTAGGGGCCAAGCAGCAAAGCTGCGAAGGCACCTATTGTGTTTGTTCCGTTTCTTCTTATTATTATTCTTCCTTCTTCTTCTTCTTCTTCTTCTTCTTCTTCTTCCGTAATGAAGTCAATGGGAGCCTTATGAACCGTTTGCGGGAAAGTTATGAAATTTGGCCCACTGACTGCCAAGCCTCTGATCTATAAGCTGACCAAATTTGAAGTCTTCAAACCAAACCGTCTAGCGCCACCAATAGGCCAAAGTTACACCCACGTTTATGCTAATAACTTTTGAACCGTAAGTCGTATAAACAAAATTCCACTTCCCACTGATTCCTTGGCTCAAGACGAATCGAACTGACCCTATGACGTCATTTTCCGCCATGCAAATTTTTCCGCCATTTTGAATTTTATGAAAAACCTACTTTTGCTAACTCCTCCGTGGCCGTTAGTCCAAACTTAACGAAATTCGCTCCACATCATCTACCCACTATGCCAAACAAAAGTTATTTCTTCGATTTTTGAAAAGTCAAACCGTTATCGAATTATTCGCGAATGATCCTTATGCAAAACTCGCAAAAATGATTGTAAGGCTATAACTTCGCAACGCTTTAGCCAATGTACACCAAACTTTGTCTATGTTGTAACGCCTATGATCCGAGGCTGCATGAAGTGTTTCGTCGCTCTGCCCCCTAGTGGTCCGGAGATATAAAAAAATGGCAATTTGGCCTGTATTTCCCAAACCGTTTGTCCAAAATTCATAAAATTGGTATCAGCGCGTTTGGATCATCAAGCCGAGTCGAACGATGTCCATTTTTACTGTGTCGGCCATTTTGGGCGTCGGCCATTTTGAATTATGCCAAAAAATGCTGTATTTCAAACATGCTTTACTTTGAAATTCTGAAACTTGTTGTGCATGTTTGACACCATGCCTTGAAGGGACTCAACAAATTTTACGCCAGCGCCACCTTGTGGTCAAAAGATATAAACGATTTTAGAAAAATGCTAATAACTTTTGCTAGCTTTAGCCTATTGTCAAAAACCTCATCCAGTTTTGTTCCTTAGGTCGAGCTGAGAACATAGATATAAATTTACCATAATTGATTGAACTTCCTGTCTGCCATGTTGAATTTGCTGAAAACCTTACTTTTTCTAACTTCACCCAGACCGTTTGTCAGATTCTCACCCAATTCGAATCGGAACATCCTTAGACTTTGCTGGCAAAAAGTTATTCGTAGCCTGTTGATTGCTTTTACCGTTTTCGATAAGAGCCATGACGATTGTGATGCCGTCGGGTCATGTGGTTTCCGAAGCTCTATCTCTGCAATTGTTTGCCATATTGACACCAAATTTGTTGTGAGTCATCAGTACCAAAGACTGACCCCAAAACAAAAGTTACTAAGAGCGCCACCTAATGGTCAAAATTCATAAAATTTTAAATAGTGCTTGATTTCAATTTTTTTGAGTCAATTTCATGTCTTTGGTTTACATTTTGATGGTGCTTCTGCTCATGTTTTGCCTACTGGATGCTTGGCCCCGCATTACTGCTTGCAGTTATATTTCTTCCTTCTTCTTCTTCTTCTTCCGCCGCAAAGTCAATGGCAGCCCTATGAACCATTTGCGGGAAAGTTATGAAATTTGGCCCACTGACTGCAAAGCCTCTGACCTACAATCTGACCAAATTTGAAGTCTCCAAACCAAACCATCTAGCGCCACCAATAGGCCAAAGTTACACCCACGTTTATGCTAATAACTTTTGAACCGTAAGTCGAATAAACAAAATTCCACTTCCCACTGATTCCTTGGCTCAAGACGAATCGACCTGACCCTATGACGTCATTTTCCGTCATGCAAATTTTTCCGCCATTTTGAATTTTATGAAAAACCTACTTTTGCTAACTCCTCCGTGGCCGTTTGTCCAAACTTCACAAAATTCGCTCCACATCATCTACTGACTATGCCGAACAAAAGTTATTGCTTGGATTTTTGAAGCGTCAAACCATTATTGAATTATTCGCAAATGATCCTTACGCAAAACTCGCAAAAATGATTGTAAGGCAATAACTTCGCAACGCTTTAGCCTATGTACACCAAACTTTGTCTATGTTGTAACACCTATGATCTGAGGTTGCATGCAGTGTTTCGTCGCTCTGCCCCCTAGTGGTCCGGAGATATAAAAAATTGGCAATTCGGCCTGTATTTCCCAAACCGTTTGTCCAAAATTCATAAAATTGGTATCAGCGCGTTTGGAGCATCAAGCCGAGTCGGACCATGTCCATTTTTACTGTGTCGGCCATTTTGGGCATCGGCCATTTTGATTTATGCCAAAAAATGCTGTATTTCAAACATACTTTACTTTTAAATTCTGAAAGTTGTTGTGCATGTTTGACACCATGCCCTGAAGAGACTCAACAAATTTTACGCCAGCGCCACCTTTTGGTCAAAAGATATAAACGATTTAAGAAAAATGCTAATAACTTTTGCTAGTTTAGCCTATTGTCAAAAATCTCATCCAGTTTTGTTCCTTAGGTCGAGCTGAAAACATAGATATAAAATTTACCATAATTGATTGAACTTCCTGTCTGCCATGTTGAATTGGCTGAAAACCTTACATTTTCTAACTCCACCCAGGCCGTTTGACTGATTCTCACCAAATTTGAATTGGAACATCCTTAGACCTTGCTGGCAAAAAAGTATTCGTAACGTGTTGATTGCTTTTGCCGTTTTCGATAAGAGCCATGACGATTGTAATGCCGTCGGGTCATGTGGTTTCCGAAGCCCTATCTCTGCAATTGTTTGCCATATTGACACCAAATTTGTTGTGAGTCATCAGTACCAAAGACTGACCCCAGAACAAACGTTACTAAGAGCGCCACCTAATGGTCAAAATTCATAAATTTTTAGATAGCGCTCAATTCAACTTGTTTTTTTGCTACTCTGCCTTGAGGTGATTTCATATGTTTTTGGTTTACATTTTGATGGTACTTATACTCACGTTTTGCCTACCGGATGCTTGGCCCCGCATTACTGCTTGCAGTTATATTCCTATTATTAGTGTGAATGCAGAGGCATTCACACTATTGTTATCCTACGTATTTATTATTATTTTTTTTAGTGTGAATGCAGAGGCATTCACACTATTGTTATCCTACGTATTTATTATTATTATTATTATTCTCCCACTTTTTGACGGCTAACTACTTCCGCATACTTTAAGCTAGAAACACCATTCAAACATCAAAATGTTCAGCTTCTTTTGGAATAGGTTGCTTGTATTTTTCTTATTAAAATGTTTTATACTTTTTATAAAATTTAACTTTATTTAAAATAATTTTCCCATTGAAATGAATGGGAAAAATTTCCAATCTCTTTCAAAATTCAGCTTTTTTTCAACCTTCATAACTTCAGCATACTTTCAGCTAGAGTAATCATTCAAATTTTAAACAATTTAACACATTTTCAGCTTTTAAAATATGTTTTCAGCTTTTTCATATCTTTTACAGATTTTTATTAATCACAGTTTAAGTTTAATGAAGAATTTGAATTTTGACCTAATTCTGCTCCACTCTAGCTTCCACTCTAACTTTTCACATCTCAAACTTCTTGATCTATTCCTCTCTCCTAAACTAAACTTTAACATTTATGCACAAAATTGATATTAAAGTAGTAGAGAAATTTGTCCTCTTTCCATAGATGCAGTTGTTCCTTTCATATGACCTACGGTTTTTAAACTAGGAGTGCTAAACCTTAACGAGGGAAGAAAATTGCTCCATTAAGATCAATGCATTTCGCCCAGAAGATACTGCTTGAAAATAATACATTAAGGCTTTTTTTAACTCGCCATAACTCCAAAAATTTTTCACATATCGTTATCAAATTTACATTATAGTCTTCATTGAAGTCTTCCGCTTCTCACAAAGAAAGAATCATCTCGATATGTCTTACGGTTCTTCTGTAATGTTTATTTGTTTGAGGTATGGTCAACATCTGAGAAATGTCTCCTCGATTCAAAAAGTGGCAGTTGGAGCCAGCTGGGCCTAATTTGAATACTGAAATTTGATTGGCTAAGGCTGCCCCATAGACTTAGAATGGGCCATAGAGATGCATTGCTCCCATTCATTTCAATGGGGCAATTGATTCCCATATGATCTTATTGTAAAAGTGCCTTTGTAATTGGTTCACACTGGAGAGTCATAGCAACATTAAGGATGCATATAACTAATCCAGCCAATCATTACTTATGATTTAACATCAATTCATCAAGCCACGCCCACTTTTCAACATTATTTTTGAATGTCAAATATCTTCTAAGTGGAACATCGCAGAAACATGGGAGTTGTTTTATATTGATCTAAGTTGAATGTAGATTACAACATGATGTCACCAACTCATCCATAGAAACCAGATTATTTACCATAGCAACCAAACCGGATAATCTTTATCTCAGCCTAGGAAAACGACAGAGACACAGGAGTTGGTCGAAATGACTTGTAGTCACACAGGGAACATCATATAATGTCACTGACCCCTACATAGCAACCATACTGGCTACCATAGCAACCAAATTGACACATCTCTATCTCAGCTTAGGAAAATGAGAGAGACAAGAGAGTTGGTCTAAATGACTTGTAGTCACACAGGGAACATTATATAATGTCACTTACCCCTCCATAGCATCCATACTGGTTACCATAGCAACCAAATTGACACATCTCTATCTCAGCTTAGGAAAATGCTAGAGACACGGAGTTGGTCTAAATGACTTGTAGTCACACAGGGAACATTATATAATGTCACTGACCCCTACATAGCAACCATACTGGTTACCATAGCAACCAAATTGACACATCTCTACCTCAGTTTAGGAAAATGAGAGAGACACGGGAGTTGGTCTAAATGACTTGTAGTCACACAGGGAACACTATATAATGTCACTGACCCCTTCATAGCAACCATACTGGTTACCATAGCAACCAAATTGACACATCTCTCTCTCAGTTTAGGAAAATGAGAGAGACACGGGAGTTGGTCTAAATGACTTGTAGTCACACAGGGAACATTATATAATGTCACTTACCCCTCCATAGCAACCATACTGGTTACCATAGCAACCAAATTGACACATCTCTATCTCAGCTTAGGAAAATGAGGGAGACACGGGAGTTGGTCAAAATGACTTGTAGTCACACAGGGAACATTATATAATGTCACTGACCCCTACATAGCAACCATACTGGTTACCATAGCAACCAAATTGACACATCTTTATCTCAGCTTAGGGAAATGAGGGAGACACGGGAGTTGGTCTAAATGACTTGTAGTCACATAGGGAACATTATATGTCACTGACCCTCCATAGCAACCGTACTGGTTACCATAGCAACCAAATTGACACATCTCTATCTCAGCTTAGGGAAATGAGAGAGACACAGTAGTTGGTCTGAATGACTTGTAGTCACACAGGGAACATTATATAATGTCACTTACCCCACCATAGCAATCATAGTGGTTACCATAGCAACCAAATTGACACATCTCTATCTCAGCTTAGGAAAATGCGAGAGACAAGGGAGTTGGTCTAAATGACTTGTAGTCACACAGGGAACATTATATAATGTCATTGACCCCTCCATAGCAACCTTACTGGTTACCATAGCAATCAAATTGGCATATCCCTATATCAGCTTTGGAAAATGCTAGAGACATGGGGGTTGTTTTTTTTCACTCATAGTGACACTGGGAACAATCTATTTTATAAATGAGCTGTCCAGAGCGACCAGACTTTTTACCACAGCAACGCAATTGCCATATCTTTATCTTAGGTTAGAAAAATGCTCGACAGAATTTCAAATTACTTATATTATACCTTTCAGCTTCCACTTTCTATATTTGACACTTTCAACTTTGCAATGCTTCACCTTTCAACTTTATACGTTTTCAACTTTAGAATGTTTCACCTTTCAGCCTCCACTTTCAACTTTTGTTATTTTCAACTTTACAATGTTTCACCTTTCAGCTTCCACTTTCATCTTTTGACACTTTCAACTTTCTAATATTTTAACATTTAGCTCCCACTTTCAACTTTACATATTTCAACTTTACAATGTTTCAGCTTTAGCTTTCAACTTTTGAGATTTTCAACTTTAAATGTTTCACCTTTTAGCTTGAACTTTCAACTTTTGACACTTTAACTTTCTAATGCTTTACCTTTTAGCTCCTACTTTTAATTTTTAACACTTTCTAATTTTTCACCCTTCAGCATCCACTTTCAACTTTACATATTTCAAATTTAAAATGTTTCAGCTTCAGCTTTTGAAACTTTCTAATGTTTCACTCTTCAGCCAAGGAATTCAGCAATTTGAGCATTCCCTTTTCAGCTCTCTGCATTCACACGCATTTTCCGCTAGGAAATGCACTTTCTAGTTATTTTTATTATTATTCCCGGTCGCTATCTACTCCCGCATACTTTGGCCTAGAAACACCATTCAAACGTCAAAATGTTCAGATTATTCAGGACATGTATGCTATTACTTGTCACTTTTCAAACTTTTATACTTTTTATAAAATTTAACTTTATTTAAAATATTTTTACCATTGAAATGAATGGGAAACACTTCAAATCTCTTTAAATCTTCAGCTTTTTCAACCTTCATATCTTCAGCATACTTTAAGCTAGAGCAATCATTCAAATTTTAAACAATTCAGCACATTTACAGCTTTTAAAATTTGTTTTCAGCTTTTTCATATCTTTTACAGATTTTTATAAATCACAGTTTAAGTTTAATAAAGAATTTGGATTTTGACCTAATTCTGCTCCACTCTAGCTTCCACTCTAATTTTTCACATCTCAAACTTCTTCATCAATTCCTCTCTCCTAAACTAAACTTTACCCTTTATGCACAAAATTTATATTAAAGTAGTAGAGAAATTTGTCCTCTTTTTGAAAATGCAGTTGTTTCTTTCATAGGACCTACGGTTTTTAAACTAGGAGGGCTAAACCTTAACGAGGGAAGAAAATTGCTCCATTAAGATCAATGCATTTCACCCAGAAAATGATCCTTGAAAGTTTTAAATTAAGGCTTTTTCTAACTCGCCATAACTAATAGAATTTTCCACATATCTTAAAAATGTTTACACCATAATCTTCATTGAGGCCTTCTGCTTCTCACAAAGAAAGAATCATCTCGATATGTCTTACGGTTCTTCTGTAATGTTTATTTGTTTGAGGCATGGTCAACATCTGAGAAATGTCTCCTCCATTCGAAAAGTGGCAGTTGGAGGCAGCTGTTAATCAACTAATTTGAATAACGAAATTTGATTGGCTTAGCCTTCTCATAGACTCACAATGGGCCATAGAGATGCATTGCTGCCATTCATTTCAATGGGGCAATTGATTCCCATATGATCCTATTATAAAATAGCTTTTGTAATTGGTTCACAATGGAGAGTCATAGCAACATTAAGGATGCATTTAACTAATCCAGCCAATCATTGCTAATGATTTAACATAAATTCATCAAGCCACGCCCACTTTTCAACATCATTTTTGAATGTCAAATATCTTCTAAGTGGAACATCGTAGAAACATGGGAGTTGTTTTATATTGATCTAAGTTGAATGTATATTACAACATGATGTCAACAACTCATCCATAGCAACCAGATTAATTTCCATAGCAACCCAATTGACAAATCTTTTTCTCAGCCCAGGAAAATGTTAGAGACACAGGAGTTGGTCTAATTGACTTATAGTCACACAGGGAACATTATATAATGTCAATGACCCCTCCATAGCAACCATAATGGTTACCATAGCAACCTAATTGACACATATCTATCTCAGCTTAGGAAAATGCTAGAGACCTGGGGGTGAGTTTGTTTCACTAATAGCGACCCCGGGAACATTCATTGAGGTACCTGACCCTCCATAGCAACCATACTGGTTACCATAGCACCCAGTTGACACATCTCTATCTCAGCTTTGGAAAACGACAGAGACACAGGAGTTGGTCTAAATGACTTGTAGTCACACAGGGAACATCATATAATGTCACTGACCACTACATAGCAACCATACTGGTTACCATAGCAACCAAATTGACACATCTCTATCTCAGTTTAGGAAAATGAGAGAGACACGGGAGTTGGTCTAAAGGACTTGTAGTCACACAGGGAACATTATATAATGTCACTAACCCCTCCATAGCAACCATACTGGTTACCAGGTTACCATAGCAACCAAATTGACACATCTCCATCTTAGCTTAGGAAAATGCTAGAGACACAGGAGTTGGTCTAAATGACTTGAATTAACACAGGGAACACTATATAATGTCACTGACCCCTCCATAGCAACCATACTGGTTACCATAGCAACAAAATTGACACATCTCCATCTCAGCTTAGGAAAATAAGAGAGACACGGGAGTTTATCTAAATGACTTGTAGTCACACAGGGAACATTATATAATGTCACTGACCCCTCCATAGCAACCATACTGGTTACCATAGCAACCGAATTGAGACATCTCTCTTTCTGCTTTGGAAAATGAGAGAGACTTGGGAGTTGGTCTAAATGACTTGTAGTAACACAGGGAACATTATATAATGTCACTGACCCCTCCATAGCAACCATACTGGTTACCATAGCAACCAAATTGACATCTCTATCTCAGCTTAGGAAAATGCTAGAGACACGGGAGTTGGTCTAAATGACTTGTAGTCACACAGGGAAAATTATATAATGTCACTGACCCTCCATAGCAACCATACTGGTTACCATAGCAACCCAGTTGACACATCTCTAGCTCAGCTTAGGAAAATGAGAGAGACACAGGAGTTGGTCTGAATGACTTGTAGTCACACAGGGAACATTATATAATGTCACTTACCCCTCCATAGCAATCATAGTGGTTACCATAGCAACCAAATTGACACATCTCTATCTCAGCTTAGGAAAATGAGAGACAAGGGAGTTGGTCTAAATGACTTGTAGTCACACAGGGAACATTATATAATGTCACTGACTCCTCCATAGCAACCATACTGGTTACCATAGCAACCAAAATGACACATCTCTATCTCAGCTTAGTAAAATGAGAGAGACACGGGAGTGGGTCTAAATGACTTGTAGTCACACAGGGAACATTATATAATGTCACTGACCCCTCCATAGCAACCATACTGGTTACCATAGCAACCAAATTGGCATATCCCTATATCAGCTTTGGAAAATGCTAGAGACATGGGGGTTGTTTTTTTCACTCATAGTGACACTGGGAACAACCTATTATGTAAATGACCTGTCCAGAGCGACCAGACTTTTTACCACAGCAACGCAATTGCCATATCTTTATCTTAGGTTAGGAAAATGCTAGACAGAATTTCAACTTACTTATATTATACCTTTCAGCTTCCACCTTCAACTTTTGACACATTCAACTTTCAAAAGTTTCACCTTCAGCTTCCACTTTCTATTTTTGACACTTTCAACTTTGCAATGCTTCACATTTCAACTTTATACGTTTTCAACTTTAGAATGTTTCACCTTTCAGCCTCCACTTTCAACTTTTGATATTTTCAACTTTATAATGTTTCACCTTTTAGCTTGAACTTTCGACTTTTGACACTTTAACTTTCTAATGTTTTACCTTTCAGCTCCCACTTTTAATTTTTAACACTCTTTACTTTCTAATTTTCACCCTTCAGCATCCACTTTCAACTTTACATATTTCAAATTTACAATGTTTCAGCTTCAGCTTTTGAAACTTTCTTATGTTTCACTCTTCAGCCAAGGAATTCAGCAATTTGAGCATTCCCTTTTCAGCTCTCTGCATTCACACGCATTTTCCGCTAGGAAATGCACTTTCTAGTTAGTGTGAATGCAGAGGCATTCACACTATTGTTATCCTACGTATTTATTATTATTATTATTTTTATTCTTATTCCCCCCCCTTTTTCCGGAGCCTACTACTTCAGCATACTTTGCCCTAGAAACACCATTCAAACATCAAAACGTTCAGCTTTTTTTGCTCTATGTTGCTCGTATACAGCTTTTTGATATCTTTTATACTTTTTATAAAATTTAACTTTATTTAAAATATTTTCCCATTGAAATGAATGGGGAGACTCTTCAAATCTCTTTAAATCTTCAGCTTTTTTTCAAACTTCATAACTTCAGCATACTTTCAGCTAGAGCAATCATTCAAATTTTAAACAATTCAACACATTTTCAGCTTTTAAAAGCTCTTTCAGCTTTTACATATCTTTTACAGATTTTAATTAATCGCAGTTTAAGTTTAATGAAGAATTTGGATTTTTACCTAATTCTGCTCCACTCTAGCTTACACTCTAATTTTTCACATCTCAAACTTCTTCATCAATTCCTCTCTCCTAAACTAGACTTTACCCTTTATGGACAAATTTTATATTAAAGTGGTAGAGAAATTTGTCCTCTTTCCAAAGATGCAGTTGTTTCTTTCATATGACCTAGGGTTTTTAAACTAGGAGGGCTAAACCTTAACGAGGGAAGCAAATTGCTCCATTAAGATCAATGCATTTCACACAGAAAATAATGCTTGAAGGTTTTAAATTAAGGCTTTTTCTAACTCGCCATAACTAATAGAATTTTCCACATATCTTAAATTTTTTTACACCATAATCTTCATTGAGGCCTTCTGCTTCTCACAAAGAAAGAATCATCTCGATATGTCTTACGGTTCCTCTGTAATGTTTATTAGTTTGAGGCATGGTCAACATCTGAGAAATGTCTCCTCGATTCAAAAAGTGGCAGTTGGAGGCAGCTGTTAATCAACTAATTTGAATAACGAAATTTGATTGGCTTAGCCTTCTCATAGACTCACAATGGGCCTTAGAGATGCATTGCTGCCATTCATTTCAATGGGGCAATTGATTCCCATACGATCCTACTGTAAAATAGCTTTTGTACTTGGTTCACAATGGAGAGTCATAGCAACATTAAGGATGCATATAACTAATCCAGCCAATCATTACTTATGATTTAACATAAATTCATCAAGCCACGCCCACTTTTCAACATTATTTTTGAATGTCAAATATCTTCTAAGTGGAACATCGTAGAAACATGGGAGTTGTTTTATATTGATCTAAGTTGAATGTAGATTACAACATGATGTCACCAACTCATCCATAGCAACCAGATTATTTACCATAGCAACCAAACCGGATAATCTTTATCTCAGCCTAGGAAAACGACAGAGACACAGGAGTTGGTCTAAATGACTTGTAGTCACACAGGGAACATCATATAATGTCACTGACCCCTACATAGCAACCATACTGGTTACCATAGCAACCAAATTGACACATCTCTATCTCAGTTTAGGAAAATGAGAGAGACACGGGAGTTGGTCTAAATGACTTGTAGTCACACAGGGAACATTATATAATGTCACTGACCCCTCCATAGCAACCATTTTGGTTACCATAGCAACCAAATTGACACATCTCTATCTCAGCTTAGGAAAATGCTAGAGACACTGGAGTTGGTCTAAATGACTTGTAGTAACACAGGGAGCACTATATAATGTCACTGACCCCTACATAGCAACCATACTGGTTACCATAGCAACCAAATTGACACATCTTTATCTCAGCTTAGGAAAATGAAGGAGACACGGGAGTTGGTCTAAATGACTTGTAGTCACATAGGGAACATTATATGTCACTGACCCCTCCATAGCAACCGTACTGGTTACCATAGCAACCAAATTGACACATCTCTATCTCAGCTTAGGAAAATGAGAGAGACACAGTAGTTGGTCTGAATGACTTGTAGTCACACAGGGAACATTATATAATGTCACTTACCCCTCCATAGCAATCATAGTGGTTACCATAGCAGCCAAATTGACACATCTCTATCTCAGCTTAGGAAAATGAGAGAGACACAGTAGTTGGTCTGAATGACTTGTAGTCACACAGGGAACATTATATAATGTCATTGACCCCTCCATAGCAACCATACTGGTTACCATAGCAACCAAATTGGCATATCCCTATATCAGCTTTGGAAAATGCTAAAGACATGGGGGTTGTTTTTTTCACTCATAGTGACACTGGGAACAATCTATTATATAAATGAGCTGTCCAGAGCGACCAGACTTTTTACCACAGCAACGCAATTGCCATATCTTTATCTTAGGTTAGGAAAATGCTCGACAGAATTTCAAATTACTTATATTATACCTTTCAGCTTCCACTTTCTATATTTGACACTTTCAACTTTGCAATGCTTCACCTTTCAACTTTATACGTTTTCAACTTTAGAATGTTTCACCTTTCAGCCTCCACTTTCAACTTTTGTTATTTTCAACTTTACAATGTTTCACCTTTCAGCTTCCACTTACATCTTTTGACACTTTCAACTTTCTAATATTTTAACATTTAGCTCCCACTTTCAACTTTACATATTTCAACTTTACAATGTTTCAGCTTTAGCTTTCAACTTTTGAGATTTTCAACTTTATAATGTTTCACCTTTTAGCTTGAACTTTCAACTTTTGACACTTTAACTTTCTAATGTTTTATCTTTCAGCTCCCACTTTTAATTTTTAACACTTTCTACTTTCTAATTTTTCACCCTTCAGAATCCACTTTCAACTTTACATATTTCAAATTTACAATGTTTCAGCTTCAGCTTTCAGCTTTTGAAACTTTCTAATGTTTCACTCTTCAGCCCGGGAATTCAGCAATTTGAGCATTACCTTTTCAGCTCTGCATTCACACGCATTTTCCGCTAGGAAATGCACTTTCTAGTTATTTTTTTTATTCTTATTCCCCCCCCCTTTTTCCGGAGCCTACTACTTCAGCATACTTTGCCCTAGAATCACCATTCAAACGTCAAAACGTACAGCTTTTTTTGCTCTATGTTGCTCGTATACAGCTTTTTGATATCTTTTATACTTTTTACAAAATTTAACTTTATGTAAAATATTTTTCCCATTGAAATGAATGGGAAACACTTCAAATCTCTTTAAATCTTCAGCTTTTTTTGAACCTTCATATCTTCAGCATACTTTCAGCTACAGCAATCATTCAAATTTTAAACAATTCAACACATTTTCAGCTTTTAAAAGCTCTTTTCAGCTTTTACATATCTTTTACACATTTTAATAAATCACAGTTTAAGTTTAATGAAGAATTTGGATTTTGACCTAATTCTGCTCCACTCTAGCTTCCACTCTAATTTTCACATCTCAAACTTCTTCATCAATTCCTCTCTCCTAAACTAAACTTTACCCTTTATGCACAAAATTTATATTAAAGTAGTAGAGAAATTTGTCCTCTTTCCAAAGATGCAGTTGTTTTTTTCATATGACCTGCGGTTTTTAAACTAGGAGGGCTAAACCTTAACGAGGGAAGCAAATTGCTCCATTGAGATCAATGCATTTCACCCAGAAAATAATGCTTAAAGGTTTTAAATTAAGGCTTTTTCTAACTCGCCATAACTAATAAAATTTTCCACATATCTTAAAAAAAATTTACACCATAATCTTCATT
>SRMA01026927.1:0-299241 GCA_007224835.1 Danionella cerebrum
AAGGTAGGGGGTCCTCCATGGGCTCAGGCATGATTAATTCATCCCAGCATTCAGAATTACATCTCCCGTTCTGCATGTTCGTGTTGAACTAGAGATCTGGAGCGTGAAGGAGGATGGTAAAAAGGTGCCCGAAGCTCAAGTTCAGCTTTCACAAAAGGCTTTCAGATTATTCACTTCCTTATAGCACTTTGAGCTAAATGAATGTAACATTGAGTGTTTTTTTTTCAGCAATCACTTTGCAATGATTTGTCATGGAAATCTTTTACTCAGTCGAGACTTATTTGTTTAGAACCTGAGACCCTTGACTTGGGCTGCACTTGTTGGACCGGTCGGAACGGAACATCAGACCATGTCAGGTAAGCCACTTTAAATGGAGCTATTGTTGCATTTGTGTTTGGTCGAACACCAAACTCATTACTCAGTGTTTTTAGCATGCAGTTTCACTCCATCCCCCGGGGGTCCTTTTTCGGCTCTCACACCAAGCATGTGGCCTCAGGACATCTTGGCAAAGCACTCTCAGGTAGTTAACAAATGTTAAAAACCTTTTTATTTTTGTATACCTTTGTATTGTTGTATCAAAAAATATTTCCTGCGAATAGAATCCTTTGACCTTAGTCTTGTTACCACAGAAAGAACCCAGTACTGAAGCAGAACTGCAGTATGATGAATTTGGATTCCGGATCGATAGTGAAGGTCAGTGTGAGAACTGTGTCCTAATTTAAGGTACTTGTTAGGACACAGTTTAATATGACATTTTTATGCAGGGAATGTAGAATTTAGCATGTTCTACGCTAATTCCTCCTCAGTGTCAGATTGTTAATTATTATACTTATTTATATCCTTGCTGTTAATTTTATACTGTGATCGGTGGTCATTTACACTAAAAATGTATCCTCAATTTTACCAAAAAATTGCGCACCCTTGATGATGTTCATGTGTTTTTTGCTGAGTGGTAGAATAAAGTTCATTAGAGGTATAATGATGCACTCTAGGGCTGAACGATATTCTGTTTTTATATGCGTGATATTCACATCGCCGGAACACATGATGTGAGTGACGGCTTGTTGGTGTATAACAACGGTAGCATCATGCAACAAAACACGAGTTTGTTGTTTGGCTTGTTGCTGGGGTGACATGTACGTTCCGCGTTCCTCCACGGTGATTGTGTGCTGTGAGCAGCGGCACAGGAACCATTCACTACTAAAAATGCACGATGAAGAGGTGCGCGACTTAGCCAGTGTGACACCTCATAGAGGATGACGTTTGTCGGGATTTCCTGCAGGGGGGTATTCCAGAAAGCTTGGTTAACTTACCATATGATAAATCATAACCTCTGGGTTGATTTACCCTAAACAGGCATACCATGAGTATGTCGGTTCCAAAACACCTGAGAAGAGTTAGTTTAATCAACCTCCAACTGGTTACCCAGAGTTAATGCGCGTGCACGGTGCATATATAAAGACATTTTCAATAGATCGCCGATTTCACGAGTCACCATGGAAAGTAAAAGCGAAAAAAAGAGAGCGGCGTATTTCACAGAGGCGGAGTTGGAGGTTTTAATGCACGTGTATGAGGAGTTTAAGCCAATAATATTAATAAGAAGCAATACAGCTGCATCAGCTAAAGCAAGAGAGTTGGCTTGGCAAAAATAACGGACAGAGTAAATGCGTGAGTGTATTAAATTACAAATTTGGTATTGGCTCCCGTTTTATTATAATACAAAATAATGAAGTATGACTTATACAGCCTTTTGAATATGTTATATCACTACGAAAATAATTAATACATGTATAGATATACATAATATGACTAAATATTAAATATGCGTCATAGATTTTACTACAAAGGACAAACCTGCCACTCTGTGGAATTCGTCTTTAATAACAAGCAGAGGTTTATGGCCAGGAAACTGTACAAACGTGGGTAAGAACTGTTTAAGTGCCAGACATACTGTACGAACGGCTCTACACACAGTTGCCTTTCCCACATGCTCTGAATCACCCACACTGTACAAAAAATGTCCAGACGCAAAAAACCTAAGTGCTATGCACAGAATGTTTTCTGTGCTAAGCGCAGAACCGCAGTTTGTCACATTCGCGATATGCGGTTTTAAAAGACGTGCTAAATAAACTAACGAATCTTTTGAAAAACGATAACGCTCTTTCAAATATTCATTAGGGTATGCAAACACATCAATACGCCGTCTTATAACCCTCTCCCGACGAAAAAAAAACTCGTATAATTTGTGCTTCTACGTCCACAGGATCCTCATCAAAAGGGCACGCCATGCTCACAAACCTTCTGAAATGAAGTTACACTGAAACATAACCTGCTCCCGAGCAGGTTATCTTCAGAGAGTCAGTTGCTATGGTTACATACATACCCAGAAAGTTACCTCCGTTTTTGGAACCGAAAGTTGAGGTTATCCACGAACTTATCCTTAAACATACCCAGGTATGTCACATAACCTGCTTTCTGGAATACCCCCCAGGTCTCGTGATTCCCATGGGATTCCTGTGGGATGGGATAAACTTTTGTTATTAATCTCGTGATCGGGATGGGACGGGAATAAAAATCAACGGGAGCGGGAACACCATTATTAGATTGTAATTTTCTGTGTTACACGGAATAACACGGAAGTCCAAAGAGCACGTTTTTTTCCGGGGCGGCAACAGAAGTGAACCATTTAAAACTGAAGCTGTGGCCGGCGACAAACAGAGAGAAACAGACCTTTCGCCAGGAGCACGGGAGATCAGTGACAGACGAGTGATTAATTTCCTGTGATCGCTTTAGCAACAGTTTAGCGGAGATTTCACTGTAAATATAATATTTATACTGTATATAATAATATAAGCATTGTCTTAGTATCAGTAATAGGTTTATTAGTGTTATATTTAACTGTTTTACCGTGTGCTGTACGTGATTATTATTCCGCATTCGCACACATGCGTCTTTTCTTTATTTCCTCGCATTCTTCCGCCATTTTTGGCACACTAATGTGTTAGATTTCAGTACCAAAACACTTGTAAATAGTGAAAGAAGATGTTTTACCATCATCGAGAGCCCTGTGAGTTTTGTGAATTTTTCAATCCCAGTCATATGTAATTAAAGTTTTTATACACAGGGTTTATTCCAAACAATAATGTTTTTTCAATATATTGTGTCATTTTTGATATTATATAAATTGACTTTATATAATATTGCTTTTAAAACTGCTCATGCTCTTGATTCCAACAACATATTGCTTTTGCTAATTTTTGTATAGAAACATAAGGGTTTCTTTTGGACAAATCTAATATGATGTAATATATTTATATAATAATGGATTGATGGCTCTCAATATCGCAATATATATCGTTTGTGAAAAAAATATCACAATGTAATTTTTTTTCCAATATCGTTCAGCCCTAATGCACTCTGCTCAAAGTCCTACACACATTTTGATCCTATGGTCAGTAAGTGATTTCCATCACTAGATCAATCAAAATCGCAATCTGGTTTTCCAATCGCGCATGTGTCTTGCTTGTTCTCGTTCCGCCGGGAAACAAGAGCAGCCGTAAGCAAAAGATGTATCCATTGTGTGTATAGAAAATGAGTGATTTTCTGAACCTGCAATAAACATAGACCTTCCCTGGGATAGAAATTGCGGAATAACGATTGTGTGTTCCATTGAATACTAATCTGGATTATGATTAAAGAAGCATGTTGGTTGTGGCGTCGGTCCAAATACGGACCAGAATCCACCTGTTGAGTACCCTGTGCTACACTATGAAAATGGTAGTGCACGTACGGTCTCTAGTCTGGACAATACTAGATTGATAATCTAATATTATATTGTTTTCTATTTGTTTTGGTGCTGTTTTTTATGAATGTTCTTATTATCATTGAACAAGGCCAACAAATATAAATTGAAAAGAGCATACTTCGGGCCTGTACCATGAAGCCGGATTAGCTGGCTAGCCAGCTAAGTTTAGGATTAGTTTGCACCAATGCTGGGTTTTAGGTACCATGAAAGAAACTCTGCTTCAGTTGGTGTTCATTGCCATGGTAACTTGCGCTGCACGGCTAACCTGCTCCGGGGCAGGTTAAGTTCTAGATTCAAGATCTCAAAACGAAATTTGACCAATCAGTAGTGAACATTTAAGTGACGCAACTAATTTCTAGTGTCTGTTGCAATGGCTTGTCCTTTTCTGAGAAATCCCGTGGACATTTCCGTGCAAATTGTTTAAAGAGCGCTTCGCAGAGAAAGAGTTTTTAGGGACAGACAAAATCCCATTGCCTTCCCTGATAGTTACTTGTATGACAGATTTTAAAAATAATTTTAAACTATTTTAACTGTTAATAGTAGTGAAAGCATATTGAAAGCCAGTAATTGAAAAGTAGTTAGTAACACTACAACTTTAGTGATCATTCTTCATTTGTCCGGTCGAATACTTTTAACAATTACACTGTTATTGTAAAGTGTTAGCATAATTTTTACGGGCGTGCAAATACATAAACTAACGTTACATATACATAATTAGACCTTGATGTATAAAATATGTATTTAATTTACGCATTAACGCTATCCGCAATCTTTCTCCAACAGTCTTCTCTCGCTTTGGCAGCAGACACGGTATTACTGCGCGCTTGTAAAACGTGCTTAAATTCATTGTATTTCTGCATTATAATAGTTTGCTCCTCAGCGGAGAAATATAAGGACCTCCCTCTCTCCATGTCGAACGCAATTGGTTGTTCGGTGGCACGTCACTCTTTTATGTGCACGCGCGCGCCTCAAGTAATCATGCTTAAGGATCAAAGCCTGGGTTAACAAAGAAAGTTGATGAGCTTCATCATGGTACCAATAATGCCTCATTGCATCGGTTTGGATTTGTCAACCCAAAACTAATCCTGTAACTCTGAGTTTGTTCATCTACGTTCATGGTACAGGCCCTTCATCTGGTACTCTTGATGCAGAATTCCAATTTGTGTGTTGATTTCACTGCTGTGCATGTTGTATTAGATGGAGTCGAGACAACTAAATTCTCTGATGAGGAAGCGCCTCAAAGAGAGGACCCTCAGCAAAGGCTTCGCTGGCAGGCCCACCTCGAGTTCACCCACAATCACACTGTAGGAGACCTGACCTGGGACAAGATCTCGGCCACCCTGCCCCGCTCAGACCGTCTGCGGGTGCTCGTGCTTGGGGGAATTCCTCATACCATGAGACCACAGGTTAGTCTGGTCATCTCTTTGTCTGAGCATCATATGAAAATGTTATATCATATATAAAATCGTTTAGTTCTACATCACTACTCTGCTGAAGTGCTGTTCCCATGGTAACTCTGTTCATGCTTGACAGCTTCTTGGTGTCATTGAATTAGTACACAATGTCTTGTTTTATACTGTATTGCTATATTTAGAGATTCCCATGAGAACTGAGGGCATGTCCATATCTTGGCTGTATATCTGTGTGCTGTTCCTCATGGTCTTTCTCATGAATTCCCTCAGTTGTGGATGCGTCTGTCTGGGGCCCTACAGAAAAAAAGAACATCAGACATTCCCTACAGAGACATAGTGAAAAACAGCTCTAATGACGACACTACAGCAGCCAAACAGGTAGAGACAGTTATCTATTATTCAGATATGATTGTGAGTAGGGATGTTTCGTAAGATCTTGATGTTCATTATTTGGTGGTTTTCACATATCAGGTTTTAATCCTGAGGAATAGGTTCTTAGCACCTCTTGCTGATCATAAGAGCGACTTGTCCTTGTGTTACGTCCTATGTCTGTAGATGAAGGACTTTGGTTATCGAGGGACTTGAAGCACTGTGGTCAAAAATCGTCCAACAAAAATTCCTACTAGATTTTTTCTGATATTATAAAAAAATGACACAAAAAAATAGTTTTGTGTATTTGCTTCAATTCACTAGATTCTGTAGTTCTGCAAACAGTAGTAAACGTCATCAGTGTGTGATGCTCCCAGACGTAGTTAAAGGGCCATTGGGAAATCATGTCTTTGCAATCTTAGATTTGCTGACTGGTTGTTTTAATTAACAGATTTTGCTAAATATTACATCTTAATTTCAAGCAGCACATACAGTATGCTGTGTTTCCCCTACCATTAAATAGATAGGGTGGTGCGAAAAGTTAAAATACAAATGTTTCCATATATTATTTGATTGCTAATAATCTAAGCGCTGAATTTGCATGTGCTTAGCATGCGCTGCTACGACTCTAAGAAATGCCATCTGAGGAGCCTCCCATCCTCCCTTCATGAGAGAGAGGGAGAGAAAGACTCGGTCAGTCAAGCACTGCGCACAGCACTAGATGAGAAACTTGGAGTTGCTAAGGGGAAAAAGAAAAATATAAATAGTAGAGCCACTGATCTTGAGAACTTGGATGTTTCTAATATAAATGCGCGAGGCTATGCTAACATCATGCAAGTCGGGCCAGAATAATTGTAAATCATTCCAAAGATCAAAAGAGGACCATTTTAATTATAAGGAGCATTTAGATCTTGAAGGGAATATATAATAATATATTCCAGAGAAGACAGGAGAGGGCTTGAAGTCCAAATATTTACTATGAGTTTCATGAATAACACATTACAGATATATCTGGGTGAACTAACTGCATTACACATCAGCAACGTGTATCAAGCTCCCGTCGCCATGCGTTAGCTTTCACACCCCTTCCTTGTGGCCTGGCCTTATATATGTTCTTAAAAAATGCAAATTAGTTGGGGCGTAGTTCCATTTGCGTCGGCCTTTTGGACGTGAGCCGTTCACTTCCTGTAATGGTGGACTGTCTTAATCCTCTGCACAGAGAAAAAGACACTCGGGGTGATAACACAGGTCTATAAAAATATCCTATTGATTAAATTCAAGTAACAAAAGAAATACACAATTATCACTCATTTATTTTTCAGTTTAATATTACAATTAATACTCAAATGATTATAACATAATACACCACATAGTTAGAGAAAATGAAACTGTTGGGAGATACCTAAATTATCCTTCAATCTCAAATTGAGACGTGAAAAGCAGAACTATTTGTGAATTGTCACACTTGTCGAAGTTATCGAAACCCTGCTTTAAAAGTAAAAATCTGGCTCTTAAATGAATCTCATGCCATTAAAGCAACATTTACCTCAGCGGTCTATAGCTTATAACTCCCCAATCTGGTAAACCTCAGGGCTGTAAACCTGAGTACGCTCTACATATTCCATTATTAATATGTCTGTCTCTACTTCAGATAGAAAAGGATCTTTTGCGGACAATGCCCACAAATGCCTGTTTTAACACTGTAACCAGTGTGGGGGTGCCCAAGCTCAGGCGGGTCCTGAGAGGGCTGGCGTGGCTTTACCCAGACATCGGCTACTGTCAGGGCACAGGCATGGTGAGGAGCAACCTCAGCACAGATCATGTCTGTTTCTGCAGCCACTAGAAGCTCAAGCGGTGTTTGTTTTGCAGGTGGTGTCTAGCTTGCTGCTGTTTCTGGAGGAGGAGGATGCTCTCTGGATGATGTGTGCTCTGATCGAGGACCTACTACCTCCCTCTTACTTCTCCTCAACTCTGCTGGGTGTTCAAACAGACCAGCGGGTGCTTAGACAGCTTATCGTGCAGTATCTGCCTCGTCTAGACCAGCTACTGCAGGAGCATGATATTGGTGAGACACTAACATTGGGAGGTGTTAGACTGTTTTATTGCAGTGGGTTTGCACACAAACTTTGAAAGAGAGTGACAAACCAACTCCCATTTCTCAATATAACGATGTAACTTCCTGTTCTGTTTCAGAACAATAGGATGCAAAAGAGTTGTCTGTGTTCAATCGCACACAGAAAAATCGTAATAGATTCTTGTTAACCTCTTAAGCCCTGAGGCCTATTTTCCGAAAATCGTATATACTTTTACTTTTTAAGGCATTTCTCAGCTTTTACAAGGCCTAAACTGCAAATCTTGGTATCAAAATGAAGATAGGTTCTTGGGGAGTGGTGTGGATGAGTTAATTTGACAGTCAAGAACACTGGGTAAGAGTAATTGATGTTGGAATGGCCAAAAAATGAACTCCGCCTAAAAAAAAAACACATGTTTCCTCCAATATCTCCTTATTTTACTTATAACGAAGCAAATAAACACAATCAATTGTAACAACTACATGTCAAGGACATCTGTAGCACGTTTGGTGTTCATACTACAAGAAACTAATATTCTGTAAAGGTTTTGATTGAACAAAGTTCAGGCGTAATCCATGTTGGCAAAGTTTGGCACAATTTGGCACAATAATTGAAATATGGAAAAAATCTTGTCCAAAGCTTCAGCTACGTTCATAGTCTTCTTTTCTTGCTTATGGGACATGATTTCAGCAAAAAAAACTCCTAAAGAAACGCTGTAAAAGGGGGGTAGAAGCTCATTTACGCCATCTTGCTGCGCTTTTGGGAACCTTTCATTCACAAACGCTTTCGACGTCGAGCTTCTGCGTGTCCCTACCCCCCGACCATCTGTCCAATCCGGGAGCTCTATATATCACTGGAAAGCTCTGATTCTGAGGCAGCCAATGATGACAACCATTTTGAGACTGACGGGATCGCCGACGAATCACACGACGCGCAGCGTGGAGAGACCACCTCTTACGCACGGGGAGTCATTCCATATTTGGTGACGTCATGAGACCAAGGAGCGACAGAAAAAATCTAAAATGGCGTTTCCGTGGAACTTTCGCTCCCTGCTCTGAAATACTTCATGCAATGTTAATGAGTTGCATATCGCTGGATTCAGCTGGTTGTTGGCTTTCATTTAATGTAATGGTTTGGGTGTTTCCGTTTATATTGTGGATACATATCGCACATAAACAAAAACGTGGTCATGAATTATACTCCGGATATGTTGTTGTTCATTTGCATGTCGTTCGAGCTGTGGTTCACGAATATGAAATTGAATTAGATACGTTTTTAGAGGAGTTTCCGCTGAACACAACAGTATTTAATATGTGTGGGTTATTCTCAGGGTTCTTGAGCTATGAGTGAAAATGTAACGCACAAGGGGGCAAGTCCCCGGTACCAGGGACTCTCTGGCTTAAGAGGTTAATGTTAATTTTCCTATAAAAAGGAAGAACGGTTTACATTTGTAAAAAAATGTACAAACATGCTACAGTATAGTTACAAAGCTTTACAAATGACATTTTTGTTAAATATCTTCAGAAAACTCCAGATTTTCTTCTAAATGATGATTATTTTCTGGCGTTCATGTCTTTCAGAGCTGTCTTTAATAACTCTGCACTGGTTCCTCACTGCGTTTGCCAGTGTGGTGGATATCCGTATCTTGCTACGAATATGGGACCTGCTCTTCTATGAGGGCTCTTTGGTGCTCTTTCAAGTAACTCTGGGCATGCTGAAGATCAAGGTCATTCATCTCTTTGATTTGTATGCGCATTAATCCAAAAAAAACGATCAGTTGATTATTTGCTGTTTGTCTTTTTTCGAATGTTGGCCTTTGTTCAATTTGGTTTGCTTTCAAAGAGGTCTTCAATATCTGACCTTTAGGTTGAAGCATCACTGGATAATGTTTTATTGCTGCTTCCTTTGATTGGTGTAATGCATGAAGAAATAATTCTAATTTCATCTTTGCTTCTAAAGGAAGATGAGCTTGTGTCATCAGAGAACTCTGCGTCCATCTTCAACACCCTGTCAGATCTGCCCAGTCAGCTAGAGGACGGGGCGGCAGTGTTAGGAGAGGCTGTGCGTCTGGCTGGCTCTCTGTCTCAGGAAAACCTGGATGCACACAGACACAAGCATCTGGCGTATATCCTGGCAGAGCAGGCACAGCTCAACTCCAACAACTCTCATTGCCTCACCACCAACCTCAACAAGGCAAGAACTTCAGCTTTAACAATTACCATTGAACTACTAATAATAACCGTTTGTTTAGTTTTAATAATGTAAGTCAAAATTTCATAAAGATTTGTGGAGTTTACCACAATTCTATGTTTGAGTTCTATGAAGTAAGGACAGCTTGCCTGAAATTTAAAGACATTTGAAGTCTAAAGTGATCAGCCAGTTCTTCATCAAACATTGAGCAGATTCTGTGTGTTACTGGTAAAGTGTGCAACCCGTATGCAATTTCTACTCACGTTGCGCTGGTATAATTCACACATAATGATTAAAGATGCTATCTTCGAGGTGTGTTTTCCTTTTCCAGGTGGTCCGAAGACAGAGCCTGCACAGGAAGTCCACCCTGAGCTCACTGCTCTGGGGCGAGGATGAAGTGGAAGCACTGAAGGCTAAAAATATCAAGCAGACCGAGCTGGTGGCTGCACTGAGAGAAGCTATCGGCCGCACTGCAGAGCATTTCCACTGCCTGGACCCTCACAACTGCAGCACTGTAGGAACTTGCTTTTACAGAGATACGGATAAGATCCTCACAGTTTCTTTATTGATGAACCCCATTTATTTTTATGTTTTTAAAAAATTAATATTACGGGGGTAGCAAAATCACAATACACTTTATCACTTGGAGTACAAGAGACATTAAAATTGACATTTTAGTGCTGCCCCCTAGTGGGTGGATGATACAACATACTTTAATAGAAATCAAACTGAATATCTGAATATTAAACCGAGTTCATATTGACTTGAGAGGGTTAATGCTGTGTTTAGGATTTGACCCCGGACTATTCCATGGAGAGTCATCAGAGGGATCACGAAAACTTCCTGGTGGTGTCTCGTAATCGACGGAGAAGAGCTAAAGCTTTACTGGACTTTGAAAGACATGATGATGACGAACTAGGTTTTCGAAAGAATGACATTATCACAGTGAGTAATCGCTCTCCTTGTTCACAAAGCTTTCGCTCTGCTGCCTCCTTTATCAATTCCTGTCTGTTCTTAGATTGTCTCACAGAAAGATGAGCATTGCTGGGTTGGAGAGCTGAATGGCCTGAGGGGTGAGCACAGATCTTCTGCACGTTCATTACATTTGATAATAATTGATCTTTTAGTTGTGGTTAATGCAATACGAGTCTATTTGTTTGACACTTTGATTTGTTTCATATACTGGATTCCATTCAGAATGGTCTTTGCCTACTGTCCAACATTTTAATCCATCAAAAGTAATCGGTTACTTTTTTTTTTCACTGGAAATGCCCCTACCTCAAACAAAAGATGCTAGTCAAGGTTTCCTAAAAGGTTTATAAAGTGGAGTGTGCTGTTCTGTTGTGCAAGTTAGAGGAGGGACCCCCGTGTGAAACAATAGTGTCTTACCTTTAGCAGTTTTTACTTTATAAACTCATTTTTTGGACATTTTGACTCTAACCTTAATTAAGACACATTCTTGGTAAACTACTCATTTCCCCTGATTTAAAACATTTTTGGTGCCTTTTACCATTGTCAATGGGAGAGTGGAGAACCAGAACTTGGTCACAACTTAACAAGGGGATAGAGGAGAGGAGGGGTGTGGCCACTGTTGCAAGTGTAAGAGTAACATCCTTCATCCCTCTGTTAGAGCATTGAAATTCTGAATGGACCCCAAACATACAGCCAGGGAATGTAAGCGTGTCGTCCAGAAAACAATAAAGGAACTCTATGGCCAGTGTGAAGGTCCCAAAATTTGGTTAAGAACAACAGTCTGTTCTCTGTAATTGTTTCTGCACCAAATGTTAAACTGTATTGTTATAATCTATCAAATATCTGTCTCGGGCAATTAAAATAGAAACTAATTATTATTTTTTCATCTCATGGTACTTACTTGCTTCACTTTAGTATTTTAGATCACAAAATAATCAATGGTTATTTTTGCTTGTCTGCAGGCTGGTTTCCTGCTAAATTTGTTGAGGTTTTGGATGAAAGGAGTAAAGAGGTATTCTGTTTTTTTCTTTTAAAATCTTTATAGAGGTTTTGTTGGGAAGGGGTCTATCATTTCTCTATGTAACATGGTGATGGTGGTGTTTAAAAAAGGGCAAATCGTTCATGTTCCAAGTGTTTTTTTTGTGTGTGTGTGTTGTATAGATGCATGCATTACCTCGTGCTTGTGTTTGTTGTGTTGGTTCAGTACTCTCTTGCTGGAGATGACACTGTAACTGAGGCTGTGAATGATCTGGTCAGAGGAACCTTGTGTCCTGCACTCAAGGCCATCTTCCAGCATGGCTTGAAAAAACCCTCCATCCTTGGGGGACCATGCCACCCATGGCTCTTCATTGAGGAGGTACTTGATTACTAGAAGCAGTCAACAAGATTCATACAGTCTACACATAAATAACCGTGGGTGCATGTGTGATCACAGGCAGCCAGTAAGGAAGTGGAGAGAGATTTCAACTCTGTTTACTCCAGATTGGTGCTCTGCAAGACCTACAGGTGAGGCATGTGTTCTTTCAGCTCTATGCTTCTCTGACTTCACACCAGTGCTTTGTATCTTCAGGTTGGATGAAGATGGGAAGGTGCTGACACCTGAGGAGCTTCTTTACAGGGTGAGTTTAACGTTACATTATGCATATAACATTTGATTACAAAAAAATGTCCCCTCTGTCTGTTATGTTTAGGCGGTGCAGTCTGTGAACATGAGCCATGATGCCGCACACGTGCAGATGGATGTTAAGTTCCGCTCGCTCATCTGCGTTGGATTGAAGTAATCTTGATGCTCTTTAGATGTTGTTTAACCAGGCGTACAGTATGTGCAGACTATTTACCTGTGCTGTTTTTGTACGGAAGTGAGCAGGTGCTGCATCTGTGGCTGGAGGTGCTGTGTTCTAGCATGAATGCTGTGGAGAAATGGTTCCAGCCCTGGTCTTTCCTGCGAAGTCCTGGCTGGGTACAGATCAAGTGTGAGCTCAGGTAAAACTGTTTATTCTGTGCTTTCTTATTTATTAATTGTAAAAATGTATATTTTTAAATGTTTCACTTTTTGGCCGTGTCTGGGGGTTGTATTGCTGTTTTTAGATTTTTATCAAAGAATGTCTAGGTTCGTACCTCTTAAATTCTAATGAATCAAGACCAAACTTTGTGCATACAATGTTAACCATGATCTAAGGTTGCCTGCCAAGTTTCAGTCTAGTGCCATCTAGTGGTCCGGAGATATAGGCTTTTAAATCATTAGTGAATGGCTGTGGCCTGTGTGCGGTCTTCTATAGCAATTAAATATCATTCTGGATATTTGTTGTGCTTTTACAAATCTTTGCCAAAAAAAAAAGAAATCCCTGACCTCTTTTCCAAACTTTAGCATATAGTCAAAATGCGGACTTGACTTCCTTGGATTATGTTGAGAACCTAGATGCCAATTTTACCATAATCAACTGAACTTCCTGACTCCCATTTTGAATTAGGTCTAAAACATACTTTTCACCCTCCTCCAGACTGTGTCCAATTTTATTCTAAATAATTTCAAATCATCCTTAGTGCATGGTAGAGCAAGCATAGAGTTCAAATCAGTTTGATGAGCATAATAATGTGCAAACAAGCATAATGTTGGCTCACCAAAATTAGTAAGTCTACACAATGCTAACTTTGGCTGTCATAGTTACTCTGATCTTAAGTTGCCTGCTGAGTTTCACCACAGTGCCTCTAGTGGTTTAGAAGACAAAATGTCTTTCTTTGATTTGTAACTTCATATCAGCTGCGATGGACTGACAACCTGTCCAGGGTCTACCCCTGCCTCCCCCTCCAATGTGAGCTGGAGATAGGCACCAGCAGACCCCTGTGACCCAAAAAGGGAATAAGAAAGCAGGAAAACCAATGAATGAACTTCATATCAGTTTGTCAAAATTTAGTGTGAGTTACCTACCGTTACGGTAGTAACACCTACCGTTTTTGAATTTGACCACAATCACATAATTCTGTATTTACTTCAAAAACGTGTAGCTGGTATATTTAAATTACACAACCGCTTGATATCACTCAGTGCAAGTGGACTACAGAAATGGAATAAAGAACTTTTTGTTCTTTTTTAATTTGGAATTCATTGCATTTTGAAAACATAAAAAGTTAGTTTTGTGCAGTTGTTTCTGCAGATGGTTTGTGTGCAATAAACATTTTGGAGGGTGATACTGACTCATGTTCTTTCGGGCTCTTTGCAGAGTACTGTCAAAGTTTGCCTTCAGCCTCTCCCAGGACTGTGAGCTACCTACCAAAAAAGAGGTACCCTACTCTTCATTTGCACCTATTCACCCACACACAGGATACATGGGTAATGGACAACTGCATGTTTGTCTAACCCTCCAGACAGCTAACGTTCTCAAATCAGAAGTGGTGGATGTCTTGGTCCAGCATCACCTCTTTAGCTGGGACCTATAGTTAAAGCTAGCACTTAGCTACAAGCTTGCTGCTAGCTGGCAAAGGAATGAGTTGTTTTAATAGAAGCTTAGTGGCATTAACACATTGTTTGTTTTTATGTTAGCCTCTCTTTGGTGGCTTCCCTTAAAAGTAGGGACTTCTTGTTACAAGCAGGTGATGTTTAGGATCTTTATCTGGATGCTAATGGAAATGTTAAGGCTTTGTGCTAATCAATACAATGCCTCTTATGCACAGTTAGCGGCATTAGCATGCTACTAACTGTGCATAAGAGGTACACATCAGACATTAAAATATTCAGTAGTGCTTTATCATTTGGGGGACTTTTGTTACATTCTCAAGCATTAGCTTTCCATAGATCAATGAATCCGACTAGACCATTAGCGTTTCAGTGTCAAATGTTCATTGTATTAAAACAAATTTTCTTTTAAAGTTGATGTCTTTTTGTAATTCCAGCATAGTTCTTTGATTATTACACAAGGTTGCATTAAAGAAAAAAAATCTCTCAAAAATGCAATGTTTTGTTTGCCGCTGTAATTGAAGTGTTCCTTTAGGAGTTGAAGTAGTGCAGTTTTTGTTGTGAAAATGCGTTCTTAACCCTCTTCTTTTCCTGGAAAAGGAGCAAAGACCTCTGAAAGAGGGAGTTCAAGACATGCTGGTCAAACATCACCTCTTCAGCTGGGACATTGATGGCTAAACCTCAGCTGCCAACACGAACGGGGATCCTGTTTGAAACTCCATTCTTTTCATTCAGTTCTACATTGACTGGCGAGTGGGTGACTCTTGAATGGTCTGTCTGTATGGAGGAGTTTGCTAGTTGTTCACACAGGAATAAACTACAAAAAGAGATTGTCTGCTTAGGCAAAATAAAAGCTGTTTGGAAGACAGTATCTTTGTTTGTGAATTAACACTAAATTTCACATTGCGCAGAGTGCCACTTTCATCTTTATGTAAGAGCCAATTTCAGGTTTGTGGAGTTTGGGCATCGGCAAGCAGAGATTAAGCACATATTTCTGTCACACATTTCCCTGGTGTTTAAATGAAAGAAAAACGTGTTGCACAGAAGCCGTTGAATTGACAATGCATGTTCCACCAAAGAACATAGACATTAAATGAATGCTAGTAGCGTTTTGAGAAACCTCCACATGAAGATTACTGACGTGATTATTGTGCAATGAATTAGCTTTGTGTTTGTATCGTTTTTCTTATAAACCACAAATAAAGACAATGTCTAAAGCTGCTACATGTGTTTTAAGCTGGACTTTGTTGACGAGCCTACAGTGGAAATGGAAGATAAAAAGTGATGTTCTGAATCAAAAACTCATCTTTAGCAGTGGAGCATGAGCTTTTAATTCTATCCACAATCTCTGAGAGTGACATGTACTTTAATAAATGTATATATGCAAATACTGTTGTGCCATTCTGCTTTTATTATTTACTTTTGGGCTTTCACATTGAATTGTTAATGTTTTATTTAATGGCCAATCTCACATTATGTACAAGCAAGTACTAAAAACTAAAACAAAATCCCTTTAAATATTTAAATGCAATAGCGATATATTTAACAAAGATGCTAATAGTTAAGTTTGGTAAAAGTGCATATGTTTAAAATATTTAAGTAAAATCCTGAACTCATACCTGATGATTAAGGTGCTGAAATGAAAGCTAAACATGCTCAGAAACAGCAACTTCTCAAAGCTCCACCACTTACAGTAAGTTCAATTTTTCCACTTTAACAAAATTCTATTGGTTCTCTTCAAAAATTTAAAAAGATATTTTTAAAAATACATTTTTAAAGATTATTCTTTCAATGACTTGTGAGGGAGGTTTATGACCAATAAAGGTCTTAAAAAATAATTCACTATATAACTCGTCTTAATTTTAACAGGATTCTCTCTAATCTACTTTAATGCAACACTGACGTCCTAAAAATGTACATTTGCTTCATATTGAGCGATCCAAAAAGCTCACAGACCTGACCGCGCCATCGTGATGTCTCGAGGCGTAGCACGTGACTATTGCAGTACTTCCCAGTTGAACTTTCCGTCGGACCAGAATCTGGAATCAAACCAAATGAGCGAGAACTTCCGCTATCGCATTGCCACATGCGATCCCAATTAAGTCAATGGAATTTTTTTCATAGTGGCAAAACAAGGGATCAAAAAGTTGGGGCAAACAAGGAATAGAGCAGAAGCCCAATTTATTCTGATAATTAAAAAAAAACTACAATGACTTTATTCTGGAAACTAGGGCTGCTTGATTGTGGCATGATAATGCACAATTATTTTACATTATTGATTTTGTGATATACATATATATATATATATAAATAATATTACTTAAAATAACCAAAGAGTTTGCTCACTTTTGCACATTTAATGGTAATTGAGTGGAGGATTTAGGACTTATTTGCATATTATAGCCTAGCAACTAGGTTCTTGTTAAATAGACTAGGGAAGAGGGAGAGGTCATGCTGTGAACTATCCCATGTTTTCAAAAACAATGTCTGTAGAAGGGGGAGAAAGGTTGATGGAAACAACGACGGGGAAATGGTTGGAAAATGAAAAAAGTGCAGTGAGCATGTCAAAGCACCGTCAAACAAAAAATGGGCAAAAAAATGTAATAATCATTTTTCCTCTAACACCATTTTTGCACAGCCCTATTTTCTATAATTTAGTTTAAAACCATACGATCGGTGATTACGCCAACGTTAACATGATCGTTATTTCAGTTCCATTCAGAACATTTCAAAAGTCCATTTAATAGGTTTCGCTAAATGCATTGCCAAACAAAATGTGTACAGAGTTATTTTTCTATCTGCCATTGAAGTGGCTGGGGTAGAGGTCACCTCACCTATCCCTGGGGCCTGGACGTAAACTAGGCAATATTATCCAGCTGCTATTCTGGAGTGCTACACTTAGGCACCACATAGTTAGACCCCGAGATTTGTCAAACAGCACCCTCCTATTAGCAAATTAGAGTCCCATGTATGGTTTGCTCGATCGCTAGTTTAGAAAAATGTAGGTTTTAAGACCTAAAAGAAATGTTAAGATCATGTTGTATAGCATCCTGCCGTACTGTCAAAGAACCAATCAGAAGGCTTTAACACTCAACATCTGTTTATTTGAATATTGTATGTGGAACATGAGTTTCACAACATGTAAACGCAGAGAATGGTTCAAGTTTATGATGACTGTCTCAAATAGTAAAACTGGCCATCTTGTTCATCTAGCGTTCGTGAACAACTGTCAACGATTCCACGTTAACTATTCCACAAAATGTCTAAACATGACAAATTAGCTTCCCTTTTGTTAGTTCGGTTTCGTTTGAAAACGTCACCATCTCAACTCTTCAGGGAATTCAGTCAGGTAAAAGCCACGATTTTGTAAATTGTGAATAAAACATTGTCTTTAAAGCTTCGATTTTAAAACCAGTTTGATTTCTAGCTGCCATCAAACGTTGCAGTCATAACGTGACTGTCAGAACAAGTTGTGATCCTCAGGGCCCACAAGAACTTTGCTAAATGCGATGGGTTTGTTAAAGAGTTCCTTTAAAACAGCTACAAAATAAACTTTTCAATGCAATTACCTAAAATAAAAGAGTGCATTATTGACGCAAGTTGCCAAATACAGCAAGAAGGACGTGCTGCCTCTCAAACCGACATTAACTGCCAAAATCCTCCTCCCTGGCCTATAACTGTCCTATATGTATATATATATATATATAGTCTACAATCACACACACGCTTAAGTTAAAATTCACAAACAAAGTGTTTGTTGGTTCTGTGAATGAAGAAACCTGCTCATCCACGAGGAGCGTTGTGGTGACGTGGTCCCTGTGAGCAGGGCAAAGGCAGGATTGAAGATGGAAGAAGAAAGGGATACGTTTAACAGCCCCCAACAGCTCCAGCCAGAGTCGCCGTAGAGCTGGTCTGAGGTTTGCCTTTGTGTCGCTGACCTCCACGTCTCCTGCCTCCGGACTTTGGCTTCAGAAGAGAAACAAAACAATACGTGAGGATTATAGTTCAGAAACAGCAAGGGATGAAATGTAGAAGTGGTCAGTTCTTCTATAAAGCAAGAATGTAAATGCACAACTTTAGGAAGCAACTGTACAGCAAGTAAATGTTATATTATCTTATATGCAATTTTAAATGTTTTAAATTCTAGTAGTAAAGAGAAAAATAAATTGTTATGTTAAATTCAAATGGTAGATTATTATTTGTAAAGTATTTGGGGTTTTGAGCACTTTTATAAATATGCAACACAGTCACACTGATAATCTATAAAGTTAATATGACTTGAACCCTTTAAATCTGCCAATTGTTTAACTATTTATTGTAAAATGTTTTGAATCCTATTGTTGTGAGTTAGAACAAGAAGCTACATCACAGCTAGGCTCTATAAGTTGGGGGTTGGACTTATGTTACGTTTTGAACATGGGAAAAGCTTCTCGACACTCAAGTTTTCCCCCTCCCCCTCCTTCCTTATCAATGCAACATGGTTTATTAGCTGTTCGGCATTCTAACTGTTTAAAGCAGCATTTTCTATTATAACGTCTTAAACTTTGCGTCCAGCTTCTTCATAATAACGGATTATCGCAATGCTTCAATAACAGTATAAAAAATGTCCATCGAATGATTTCAGTACATACTGTTTTACCCAATTTGGGTTTAGAAAAACAAAACAATTCCCTAATATCACAAATGAACATGAGTTTCGCATAAACTTAGTTTTTGGTTTACCCGAAATTAAGGTGATTCTGAGGCATACTCTTCTATGTGGTACAAGAAGTTAATATTAGGTAAAAATATAATTGTTTTTAATATTATATTCTAATTGCTAAATATTAAGAATATTGAAACTGATTTATCTGATCAAGCCTTATCTTACTTGAAAGGAGGCATCATTAATATGACTTAATACACTGCGTTGTTTCATTGGAGAAGAGAGCCAAATCTTATGAATATTTATGAGGTATTGACCAGTCATGGACAAATGGTCGTACAGATATAACTCACTGCCGGAGAAGTTATTTTCAACCAGGACAATACAAATAGTGAACAAAGGGTCACGCAGATGAATAAAGTATGAAATAACACCAATCTTGTCTCAGACACTAGAGGATCTGTATGAACTCAGGCACTTAGGAGCCTCACCCATATCCATGCCCTTGTTTTAGAGAAATTATGCATCATGCAATGTCCTCTCAATAGGTTAAAGGACTACAACTGGGGAAATAATCACTTTTGGAAAGTTTAGATCACTTCATTCCCTTGTTTGTACCTTGTTCTCTTTGTTCTGAGGGTCTTCCTCCATTTCTGTCTGAAGCAGTATGTTTAAAACCAAAACAAAAGAGAGTGATATATGGGAAAATAAAGTGGGGTTGGCAAAAGAATAGAATTATGTAGGAAAAATTATAATCAACAATTAGAATTTGTGGAATAAAGGGGAAAAGAGATCATAGGAGTTAATAGAGAAAAGGCAGTAGGTAGTCTACTTAGAAGAAGAAGACTCTAGTTCCTGTGATTGGTCATCACCTGCTGTGCTATGCTTTGCTGAGCTGTTGATGATGACGCTGCGCTAGCTGGCTCCTCATTGGACGGGGCTGCTGCATCCTCTCTTCTAGTTGGGCATTTCTTTGTTGACTGCATCTTGATTTGAGGAGGTTTGGAGATAGATGGCTGGTTATTTGTTGAAAGGAGCAACTACAAGCCAAGAACAAGAAATGTTTATTTATTTTATAGTAATATATACTAATAGTATTATATATAGAACTACATAGTAATATAAAGAAAATATTATTTTTCCAAAGTTGCACAATTTGCATATTGGAAGACTCGCTTCAAACCCTGTATCTGGTTTGAGTGAGTGGTCCTAAGCAAACCTGAAGGAAAAACACAAGCTATTTTATGGATTTATAGTATTCCAGACACTCATTACAGTTTATTAAATATGTAGCATTGATAAATGCATAAATAAGCTCGATAACGTTCTCTGATCAATCTTTGTCATGTTTTTGATGATCATTTCAAAGATTCAATAGTGGCAGATTCAATTCTTGACAGAAAATATTTTTTTTATTAAAAGTGATTCATGGTTGAGAAATAATTAAAAAAATTTATAACAGAAAAAGAGTCATTTCCTCTATATCCATGAAAAATAGAGAAAACATCTAACTGAAATTGTTCATAAATGAATACACAGCAAAGAAGCAAGTGGCCATGTTCTTCAAGACTAAGACAATCTTGAGATCATCAAGATTAGATGCTAGCTGTGCAGATGTGGAGGACATGAGTTGAGCATTCGTTTTTTTTATTCAGAGTAACCGAGCTGGAGAAGGTGGTGATAGAAAGCATAATGGATGGGGATGCTCAAAATTTAACAATTTACACTTGTATTATTCCATTATTATTTTTTGAGTTTTGTATTAAAACTCTTTATTGTTTAATTAATTATCATGTGTGAATAGATCAAGGACTTCTTGGTTCATGACCCATTTAAATGAATGTACATAAAGCTTTATAGAGTTGTCTTTCTGTCCTCATTTTGAAGCATCTCATATTTAAACCATAGCCTTTTATTAACACAGTTGTTTTCTCTGTGAGCTGTATCCAACTTCTTGCATCAAGAGAGGAGTCCTTGAAACTAACCTTGGTGATGGTGCCCACGGCTTTTGTTCTTCCTTCTCTGAAGACCAGTCTCTGGTCCGTGTGCAGGTACTCTGGGGTTTTGATAAAACGGAAGTGTACAGTGGCTTTGTCTCCTGTGCGTAAACAGTCTCTGGTCATAGACAGGATTGTGGCTGTCTGTCTTATGCTGCCGCAGTGCACTGTGGGAAGATAAATGCCAAGGTAAGAAAAATCCAGCAAGCTTGCATTCAGGAAGAATTAAACATATGCATCTCACCCATTGCTTGATATCTAGGTGAGATGGTCGTGGGATGATGTAACACTAGTATCTCTGCCTCAAACTCCCAGTATGCTTGTGGGTTTAGCCTCGGAGAGACCATAACCATGCCTTTCCTTATTGAGGAGCGCTTGATCTGACATGGAAACCAAGATGTTTTCATGAAGAAGACATACAATACCAAACCAAAAAAAGCTGCATATTTGGGGGTCTTTAAATATTGAAAACTGTAAACGGTGATCCATTTTGTCACATCCATGACGGCTACTACGCATGCTCCCAGACATATGAGCAAAAGGAGAATTAGACAGTAACTGGCGAAATTCAGGCATCGATGTTTGAACCAAGGTAACTTCTGGTACAAACTGTGAGTATAAGTTTGTTTTTTACACTGAAGATTTAAAGACTGTCAGAAGTTGTAAATTGGCTCTCTGCAGAGGCAGTCACTTCTTTCTCCTATGCCTAATCTCTCTTCCCTGCTGGCACCTTTGTGTTGTGTTAGTCTGTATATTTGGAGAGCAGGGGAAAAAATAAAAAGTCTCTCACAAAGAAACTATGGGTTTGGAGCGTGGAATCAGGAGAGCCCACCTGCCCTGCGAGAACTATTGCAGCTGGCTACACGATGCTATTGGCCCATACTCTGTGGTCTTTGACCACAAACTGGACATCATTGATGAGAGACTGAAGGCGAAGTAATGGATGTTTAATAAAATGGACGCCGGTGATTGACACTAAATATCTGACAGGTATTGACCAATCCTCACAAAAAAAACTTCCCCCCTCATTTCATAAGGTTGGCCTAGGACAAGGCCGTTGTTAGAGACAAAACAACTCTCCAGTGAGAACAAGATAACGAGACACTCTGATTCCTCATCAAGCTTTTACCCTCTGGTGTAAATGGGACGTGTCCGACCAGTGCTTCTTATCTGCACGAAAGATGGCTGTTGTTTACATGTGGAATCATCCATGTGCTTCCATCCCACCATCCTTCTGCAACGTTTTGTCTCAAGTCTTATTTGTGCTTGTTGCTTAAGCCTTTTTAACACCTGATCTCACACTGCCCTCTGGAGGACAAGCAGGAGGGGTGTTTTTGTTTTTTTTTTAGCTAACTTTCCCATTGTAGACACAACACTATCTCTAAACAATGACCTGTCTACTTATCTGTGTTTGTGGTCAGAGGAGTCCAATTTCACTGCACGTAACAGTGAATATGACAAAGTTTGATTGATTGATTTAAATTACATCTGACACTATTGACCCCAGGTCAGTGTCTGTTGTGGGGATGTAGGGATGACTTTGTAGCAAGTTTGAATGGGTGTCAAACTTCCAGAATGCTAATTTATGGTAAGTTTTGTTAAACTCTATAAGTGAACAATTTGGTCATCAATCATTGCATAGTATACTCTAAATTTCAAGTGATGCAAAATTAAGAACATATTTTGAGTGGAGGGCACCTTAAAAGTGCAGATGCCAAATAGAGAATGGGTCAATACACTTAACTAAGACACCTCTACAAGGAGTTCTCCCGAATTCCATGCCACATACCTTTTTCAAAGCAAAAGAGGCGGTCTGTCCACCCCGAACCTCTTTGACAGGCATCCTCTTTCGGTGAATGGATTTGACCGTGATTGGGAGGAAAGCCCCTAGAGGGTCTGGGCCAAGCAGCAAAGTGTCATTGAGTCGAATGAGCCCTCGTAACGTGGTTCCTGAAACCACTGTTCCAACACCCTGCCAACCAAAAAAAATACTCAAACTGCTGTCTGAAAGCAGACCAACAACTTCTTCATACGCTGTGCTCAGCTTACTGGTACTGAGTATGTGTCGTCTATCTGGAACTCGGCCGGTTCATGGTCTTTAAATGAGCTTCTGGAGGAAAGCAGGTTGAGGAACATTTTGAGCAGGTCCATATTCTCTCCGGAGACATTGGAGATCTGGAAGATGGGACATATCCTGGAAGAGAAATAAATCTTAATGCGAGTCTTGAGAACATTTGCATGTTAGAAAAGAGAACAGAACTGCAGTACCTCTCAGAGCTGAAGTTTGATGCTGTGACAATAACATCGTCTTTGTTCTGGACCAGTACAGGGATTTTTCTGCAGCCTGGAGACTTCAGTATCTTTTGCAGAAGCTTCAGTGTTTCTGAGAGCACAGTGTTGCATTAATCATCATGGTTCAGTCTATAATAAGTTGTTATTTAAAGAAATGTATGCTTACCTTGAAGAATATTAGCAGGGCACATGTCTATCTTGGTAACCACCACAAACACGGGAACATTGAGAGCTAGTGCCAACCCCAGGTGTTCTTTGGTCATGCCAACAATTCCTGCATTACTTCCAATCTGTGGATGCAGAAGAAAACTAATTGTCATTAAATCTATCATCAAATCATGTTGGGTTTACCTTTTCTAAATTGTCTGAAATCATTTGAATTGATTCAGATGGACCGCAGGAAGTAAATAACAGATTTCTTGAATTGTAGTGGTTTTCAATAGAATTCTAAAGAGATATTTTATATAGAGTTTAAATTTAAGCAATTTCCTCACTGTCTAGTCATTTTTCTATTCAACCCTTTTTTGTAAGAGGATTGGTCAACGATATTGGAACCAAGGTGCTTCCAAATGACAAGGATTTGTGTCATTTATTTGCTAACAATTAACCCAGCAGCAAACATTCAAATCTGCTGCATGCTACATTCGGTCAACCGCTTGCTGCGGCCTGCTGAGATTCTATTAAATACTATGCTAGAAATTACTAGATATAACGACAGTCAAGCAATTGTAACACATTCCAGTTGCAGGACAAGTTTAGGTTAACAGACAGGGTAGCCAATCAGCAGTAAGCGGTGGGTTTATTCATGAAGCGATTCAAGACTCAGACAAAGATCACAGTGTGAATGTGTGAGGCGGGGCTATCAAAATTGTGACGAGATGCCAATGGTCAGAGGGGCATGTTTTTTTTCCTGATTTCAAATATCGATATCAACGGACAAAGATCGCACACTGCACCCTGAAGGTAACATGGCTACAAAAGTTTATAAATATAGATATATAGGTTTTTTTTTAATTGCACAAATATTTTACAGATACACTCAAGTAATTGGTCCAATTTCACATTTTCAAAAGATTTAACTTTTTGTTTTGCCTGAGGTATGGTGTTGCTTTAAGTATATGTATCTTAATTTATATACAACCCTAAAATGAAGACTTGGTAGTAATAAGAACAAATAAAACAAAAACTTTGTGGGTATTTATGCTGTTTTAACACATTTGTGAAACCACCCAGTGACTGGATAGTTCCCAGCTGTTTGTCATGCATATTAACTAGGGGTGTAACGGTTCACGGTATGTATTGAACCGTTTCGGTACGGCCTGTTCGGTTCGGGACACTTGCGTACCGTTTCGGTATTCGGTATTTGTATTAAATGATATAAATGTATTATTAGCGCGATATTAAGCGCAACCATGTTCCTAGGCGAGTTTCCGCACGGACGCTATTGAGTGACGTGCAGCTCTACTGTGCGACACTCAATAGCGTCCGTGCGGAAACTCGCCTTTGGCTTCTCTGTTAAAATACATAACGGGGATAGACGAGTAGATAAATTTAAAGTTGTATGCCGACATTGTTCCACAGAGATCGGGCAGGCAACACATCTAACATTTTCTACTGCAACCAGATCTGTGCTCTCTTCAGAAAATGTGGATAGGTTAATCTTTTTAGCCTAAAACTTGAATAGTTAGTTTTGTTTATATACAAGCTGAAGCTGTTGCTAGTGTTAAAAGTTTTCAGGTCCTAACTAGTTGCAGTATTTCATTTTTTATTTAAAAAATGTGTTTTTCTTTATAAAGAGTGCAATGTATGTAAAATATCACCCAAATGTGTCACTTTTATTTATTTTATGCAAGAATTCTATTGTGTATTGGCAGCTTTTCAAAATAAAGATTAAGTAAGTTCTTATTGTTTTGTACCGAACCGAATTAACCGAACCGAACTCTCCAAGACACTGTACCGAACCGAATACGATTTTAGCGTACCGTTACACTCCTAATATTAACATAACCAGGTGACATCAGATTGTGTTGTGACCTATAACAGTAAGCATCCTTTTAAAACAGGAAGAGCAAAAATTACCCAGAAGTGGAAAATCAACCCTTTATTAAATAAAGAAAATGTCTCAGGCTGTTTAAGTCTGTCTTCAGCAAACAGACCAAAAAAAAATGGATGCAGATATCTAAGTGTTCCTTTAACCCTCAGGCTACGGGGGAATGATAACTGATGAAAGCCTCTTACGACACATTGCACTACAGCGCCTCTGCAAAGTAAATGGACAGCTTGCAACAAGACAACTGCTCATTTGCCCTGTCCCTGCAATAATTCGTCTCAACAACTAGACAAAATGTTTGACGGTTTTTCTCAAGGGTGTGAAAATTTACTCATTCATCCTTCTAGTTGAAAGTTGAGATTCATTCAACACAGACAAAAACAGTGAACCTTCCGTTTAATATTGCAACATGACCCTAACTGAGTTTAGTGATTTGCACTGTTTTGAGGTTGTAGATGCAGAATACATTGGGCATGTGTCATCGATTTTTCTGAACTCACACTTTTATACTGTAATACACGTGATCATTAGAATCAGTGTTTCCCCTACCAATCAAAAGGAGGGGCGGCTTATCCCTTTAAAGGCCAATACACACAGACTGGAAGTTTCGTGCCTCGATCGAAAACCATGGGCACCAACAGGACACTAAACATCAAGCCAAACAAAGGGTGCCAATGAAAAAGAGTTCAGATTGTCATATTGGATTTATAGAACAAATCATGAAAGCTAGTTGTTTTGAAGACATGAGCAGGATGTAAAAGAGGAGCACATCCCACATTTTCATAGCTATTTCACATGAAGAAATCTTGTGCTTCGTCAAGATTGTAGGGGAAAGGAATTTCAGATAGCTTTGATTATGTAGCTTTTAATTATAAAAACAAGGAAAACTGGAACTTTTTTTCACAAAAAAATTGATCGCCTGTACCCAGTATTTAATAAATTTGTATTTTTCTTCGCTTGTTATTTGAAATGTGTAATACTTTTGTTATTTTGCAGAGAAAAAGTATTGGGGGGAAAAAAACGAGTTACATGCACAACATGCCGTCTAGGTTTCTTCCTTACCATCAGCATGCAGAAATCTGGCAGATGACCAGTCATTCCGAACACCGTCGTCTTCAGGTACTTCTCGTGACCAGCAAGGTCGATAAATGTAATTACTTTAGAAGACTTCTCACAGATCTTGGTCCAATCCAAGCTCCCTCCATGGCTGTCTGGTTTGTTGACTACTTGGCCTTCCTGGTCAAACCCCAGGATGTCATTCCCCACACTGCTAGTGCGACCACTCTCCATTTCATGTTTGTGCCTGAAGAGCTTCTGTCGGGCAAAGCCACGGCCATTATCAAGTTCTCCATGAGTCAGCACACCCAGGAGGGTACTCTTACCAGCGTCCACATTGCCCACCACAGCCACCCTGAGAACGACCATAAAGTGATACACTGAACACACACCTTTTGGACTGATTAAAGCTTCCTATTGAACACGACAATGCCATTCAAAACTGTCTGATACTTAACTTTAATAGCATCTTTTTAAGCAGCCTTCTAAATATTATTGAGCCAACAACTGTAACACAATGTTTTAATACAGACAGTATAATTAAAGGCTGAATACATAACTGTAATAGTGTCTGAAATTGTTAAAACATTAACCTTCCTCCACTGACTTTACTCACCTAACCTCCAAAAAGTCGGCTTCTCCCACCCGGCGACGAATAAGGTAATCTCTGACCTGTCCTCCAGCTTCAGCGCGCTCCCTTAACAGTATGAGGTCTGCTTCGATCTGCTCACACAAGGACCTTACAGTGGCCACAGACGCTTCCATGTCACTCTCATTCAAACCATAGTCTCCTCCATCTGAATTAGTCATAGAAACAAATAGGTCCTTTATTAAAAATATGTAAGATTCATTTATTCCCAAAGTGTGCATCTCATTTCTTACCTGAACCTACCCCCAAAACATAGATGGTCTCCCCGCAGCCCTCATCCATCCTCTCACGTAGTTGCCGCAGCAACAAGTCATACTGTTCCCCATTGGGACTAACTAGGGAGAGCTGTGATACAAAGTAGCAAGTAGTAATTAATTGTTTGAGGAACTTCAGTAATCTTGTTAATTAAATGTACACATTGACAGAATTTAAAAAAATATTTTTACAATGTGTAACAAAAAATATATATATTTTTATATGCAGGAAGATTGTAGTGTTTGTAATTCAATGAAAACCATTTGTGTAATTTCAGAAGTTAAAAAAAACCTGTTCTGGTCAAAATGATTTTGATGATAAGTCAACATTCCTTTAGACACTTTTGCGGCTCCCTGCATCTTTCAATTGCGTTTAAAAATGAGTGCACAGACGCTCTACTGAACACTAGATGGCGCGTCATTGAACTGTAATTTACTCGAAGCAATAAGCATTTGTGTGAGGCACATTTATGGAGAAAGAGGATGAGGGATCTCTTGTCTGTCAATATAAATCCAAACCATACATTTTCCTTAATAAATGAATTAAAAACTTCGGTGTTCACATTTTTTATTATCCGTGAGCTTCAGCCTGAAACCATTAATGGATTGCAGAAGAGTTGCCTGATTTCACTTTGTGTTACATCAGCTGTTTGATGGCATAAGGTTACACATGAAGGAGTGACAGAGCTTCATGCAAAACACCCTTTAGCAGCTAAACTAGGTCCTCCGATCGGTCAGGAAAAGCCTGATCATGACTGATAAAAATGCAGTTAGAACAGCAGAAAACATGAACGGGCACTGGTTTCTCCACATTCAAGTTGAGCACTTTTGGCTTTTTAATCACTGAACTAGAGACATGTAATTTATTTACATTTAATTTAAATGTATTACATTTCATTCAGTTTTCCCAATTTATTTATAAACCACGTTTAACTTTGGTATTCCAAATTAGTTGTAGATAATGTACAAATGTTAAAAAAGACATTTTTTTTACAGTGACAGTAAAAATGTGATAAATATCAGTTAGATAAAAGCAATAATTTGACCAAACAACACCTAGAGGATTATCTAACACCATGCAATGCTCCCATATGGTGTTAAACTTTAGGAGGAAATCTAAATAATAGATTTGATAAACACTCTCTGATTCTTTGGTCTGTATGTTTCATTTTATTCGTCCTTCTAGTGGAAATTCTTCTACTTTGTCTTGATATAGCATCAGGTTTTGTGTTGTAAGGCTGTCATTTCTTGAATCACTAATAATGTCCGTATTTCATTCATTACCTTTATTCCAGATTTTCATACACATTCAAGCATGTTTTACAAAGAACCCCCACCGAAATAGGCCCAACAGAAAGTGTTGTGTGATATCATTATGGTGGTTACTTATGATATAGAAAATTGTTTTTAGATATCGTTGAACTGCTAGGTTCGCTCAAAAGCAAGCTCGCTAACTTCTTAATGTTTACATCGTAAAAAGCAGAATTTCAAATAGTGACACAGAACAGACAACGTTATTCAAGTTGTATAACGTTCCTCGTTTATTTACTTCTTGAAATGTTTCGATATTCTGTGTAAATAAGTAGAATGAGGCCTACCTTGCTGCAGAAGTCTATTCCGAGATCCACGGCCTCGCCGTTGAACGTCTCCCCGTCCTCGAAGCCCTCGGACCCGTCATCATCTACACAACCCCGTATCGGAGCAAACATGCTAGCGGGAACCACAGACTCTGGTAGCCCTATGGCCCCAGGGTTAAAGCCCTGATCTGTCGTTGTTAAAGATGCCATCTCACTGGCTTTTGTTTTAAAATCCCCAGGTAAAACACCTTTAAAACGATGCGGCTTATGGGGGAACAATTGTTAGCTGATACAGCAAACACATTCAGACCGTAACGCCTCTCACCGCTAGGCTAAAATGTGCTTTGGAGCGATAAACAAGAATTTCTACATTTTACATGCCTCTCAAATCGTAATATGCTGTAATAAGTATAAGGCTAAAGTACAAGTAAAACAAGCTGACTATATGCGCAAGCATGGGATTGTCGTTTATTGTTTGAAAATGACTCATATATTTTGTTTCCAAATGTTAATTATTCATGAGGTTGTTAGCCAATTAGATCCCACTGAACTGCCATCTTGTTGTGTTCATCCAATGACAGTTCGTGGGTGGTGCATAAATTTACTAAAAAAAAGGCAAATGATGACACACTACTTGTGAAGCTGCAATATTTGTCCTCAATCATTGCACTGAGGATAAATCAATAAATGGCTTAAATATTAATTTTGTCTAACAATAGACTGCACGAAGAATAATATTGCATTTTGTGGCACCCTGAAACCACGTGCCGCAGCTATGATGTAAACCATAGTCAACTATGTATAGAAGCGTGATAAAAAAAATTAAACGAATTGAACCTAGTATCTGTGGCTATATGTAATGGATGTCAGTGTTTTTCACATTATATTAATTTATAAATAAAGTTCTGTTGAAGAATTGATATAACACACACATTTGATGGTGTGTATAAAAAATTTCAACCAGAGTAATGACATGTTTCTTAATTCTTAAACTTGTATGGAGACGGGGACAGACAAAGAGGTGGATGGATGGAGGTAGAATAAATGGATGAATGGATGATTGGATAGATGGGATGGGATGGATGTAAGGGAGGGAGGATGTCAGTCGATATAAAGGGGTGGATGGACAAATAGTGGATGGATGGATAGTGGTAAGAACGAAGGGTGGGTGGAGGAAAGGAAGAATAAAAGTATAGGGCTGGAGTGAATCTTTGTGGGTGGATGGATGGCAGGGTCAGTTGATGGAAGGTTGGTGGAAAGGACAAAAAGATAGATGGATGGAGGGCAGGGTAAAAAGGAGTTTTGATGGTAGGGAGGATAAATGGATTAGTAAAGAAAGTTGTAGAAGGAAGGAAGGATGGATGGGATGGATGTATGGGAGGGTGGATGGAAGGGTCAGTCGATAGAAAGGGATGGAGGAGGAATGGATGGATAGTAGGAAGAAAGATGGGTGGGTGGAAGGAAGGAAGAATGAAAGTATAGGTCTGGAGGGAGGGTGTGTGGATGGGTGGCAGGGTCAGTGGATAGAAGGGTGGTGGAAGGAAGGATGGATGGAAATGACAAAAAGAGAGATGGATGGAAGGCAGGGTTAAAGGGAGTTTGATGGTAGGGAGGATAAATGGATTAGTAAGGAAAGAAGGAAGGATGGATGGAATGGGATGGATGTCTGGGAGGGAGGGTGGATGGAAGGGTCAGTCGACATAAAGCGATGGAGGAGGAATGGATGGATAGTGGGAAGAAGGATGGAAGGAAGAATGAAAGTATAGGGCTGGAGGGAGGTTGTGTGGGTGGGTGTTAGGGTCAGTGGATGGATGGGTGGTGGAAGGAAGGACGGATGGAAAGGACAAAAATATAGATGGATGGAAGGCAGGGTTAAAGAGAGTTTTGATGGTAGGGAGGATTAGTGAGGAAAGGTGGAAGGATGGATGGATGGATGGGAGGGTTGGTTGATGGAAGAAATGGTGAATAAAAGGATGGATGGGTAGGGAAAAAGGATGGATGTTTAAAATAACATTAATATTGATTGAAATTGATCAAGATAGCAGCTGTGTTTTTGTACAATAAAATAAGAAATAAAGGGAAAGCATTATCACAGACACAGCCTCCATCCTCGGGTGGCATGAAACAGCAGCTAGTGCCCACCGGTGGATGTGAGAGGGGGGTCATGCTCTCGTGTGTGTCATTGGGCAAATGTCGATGCAGCGCCTGGTCGCAGCACACTCTGCTCTGCCGGTAACGGAAACGATGCGCTCTCTCGTGCTCTGCTTCTCGCTTGCTCTGCAGCGTTTCGTCCTCCACAGCGCCTCGGAGTACTCCTCCAAATCCGAGCTCGAGTACGAGTTCGGCGACTATCGCGGGAAGTTCTGCATGGACGATCACGGATTTGTCTACGGCATCGGGCAGGTGTATACCCCGAGCTCCAGCGCGTGTCCGTGCACCTGTACAGTGGACGGGCCGGTGTGTGCCAGACCCAGGTGCCCACGCATCCACCCGAGGTGCACGCGCGTAAAGTTCAAGTCTTGCTGCCCGGTGTGTGAAGCGGTCAGTAAAGTCTGTCTGTTCCGGGGCAAGACCTACCGAATACTGGAGGAATTCAAGGTGAGTCCCTGACCCCCATGCGCCATCACCCAAGTTTCTTTCCTTTGCCTCCTTTATGATTAAACACCCATTTTAAAGATTTTTTTGTATTCTTTTGTGGGATAGGTACGGAAAACATCTAATGCTTAAACATGCAATGTAAAAAAAAAACACCATTTCTATTAAATTAACGAATTTATAAATTGAAAAAAAATGTACTTTTGCCCTATACGTGTTAAACAAAGTTTATTGTAATTTATTCCAATTGTATTCTAATTATCCAATCAATCAAATGCACATTACAATTATAAAACTTTTAAATATGTATAACCTATTAAGCCAATGTATATAATAAAATATAGTGCATTCGTAAGGTGAATGTTTTTGGAATTAATTTCTAAAGTTCAGAAATTGTAAAAATAAATAAATAAATACAGTTTTTTTTCAGTATTCATTTCTAAATTTTAGAAATAAAAAACAATAAACAACAGATTTTTTCAGAATTAATTTCTAGATTTTAGAAATAAAAAACAATAAATTGATGTTGTAGTACTTTGCTCCAAGTTTTTCCTTAAATGCTATAAAAGTGTACATGCCTGACTAGCATTATACTGTTTTTGCATTTTGCACAAGTCCTCAAACAAACTGTTAAATAATCAAAATCTGACTGCTACTTTAACACTGTACAGATTCACAATTTTTACATTGAATTTATTCAAGCAAATAAATTTCCTTTTATTGGAAAATGCATATCAACGTTGCACTCACAATCCGCTCTTAAACGTTTGGTGAGATTAAACGAATTATTTTATCAGTCACACCGAAAGCAACTGATTTCATCCAACACTGAAACTTGCTGTTATTTGTTGTATGGTTAAAAATGTCTTTTATGAAATTCAAAACTAGTAGTAAAAGTATTTAAAAGTATGTTTTCGTTATCTCTAACGAGTTGTTTTCAGATGCAAATGTATTTATGTATATTTTTTAATATATATATATATTTATACAAGCTTTCGGCCTGTGAGTGGTGCCGGTGTGAAGTCAACAGAGAAGTGTACTGCAGCATATCGGGCTGTCCAGCACTACACTGTGTGAATCCCGTGTTCGAACTTAACCACTGCTGTCCTGTCTGCAAAGATGGTAAGCGCTTTATAACACGTGTTAAAGTAAAGGTCCATGAAGCATTGGTGATCAATGAGAAACACACAGTACATTGCGGATCCTCATTGACTGATTACCGAATGCTTCAGGATGATGTAATGGAAAAAACCTGATCCAGTGGAACTGGTCAATACATTGCTTACTACCATGCAGTGTTTAAATATAGGAACTACGTACTTAGTGCATGCTGGGATGGCACAAGCACTGTGGGGCATTGGGCCATCCCTGACAACAGAAGGCCAAAATTGGACAGATTGCGTGAGGTTTGTTTATGTGGAAAGGGGTGCAGCCTCACAAATACCTAAATTATTGGTTAATTTACTCATAACTTTGACCTACATTTTGCATGTCATCCAAGGAGCAGGAAAAACATAGTTTCCACAAATTAATTGTTGTTTAACGACCTGTTTTGCATTCTGCTGCACTGACTAATGTGCTTTAAAAGTCACGAGAAAGCTGAGTATTGTCCTCCCTCGTATTTCAAGGGCCAAACTGCTTCGCTGGGAATCGCGTGATCCCAGCTGGAGAGCGTGTGGAGATTGACGAGCAGACGGTGTGTTATTGCACGTACCAGGATGGAACGTGGCAGACGCAGCCTCACGCTACCTGTGAGGAGCGCCAGCGTACAGACAATGAGGCCACCGACACGGACAACACCTCCAAACAGATGGAAGAGAATGAGAAAGAGAGAGCGTTCTCACCCAGGCTGGATGCCATCCCATGAAGGCAAGCGTGCCTGGCATCAGGAGGTGATGCAGGTGACGCAGATTAGGGCAACAGGAACCTGTCCTTGGAGAACAGCCAATCATAAACTCTCCAGCCAAACTCTACACCCGGTCCCACACTGACCCACATCCGCAACCCTCTGAGAATCACACGCAAGAGTGACATCACAACTGTGGACATTGCTCTACGTGCATTTACTTCCAAGGGTGTTTGTTTACTGCAGTTCTTCTATTAAAAATGAAATCCCATTTTACACAAACATACTAAAGAGAAATCATGCTTCTATTAATAATTCCTCATCCTCGTGTTCAGTCTCAGAATGCTGACGGAGAAATGTGTCATTGGAAAGATTTTGGGAGGGAAAACACTGAATCGAGCCATTTTTCTTCAGTAGGTCAAGCACTGGTTTTATTATTAAATTGTTTTAATGAAGCAATAGGAGGGAACTGGAAAGGTCTTTAGTTTCCCTTTATGAAACAGTTCACTGATAAGAAAGGCTGATACATGAACCTACAGACTGCAGTGGCATATGCTCTATCTATAATTAACCATTTTTTAATAATGTACATAGATTCGGACACTTTTTTCAAGGAAACTTGTTTATATCTAACACTATTTGTCAGGAGCTCTATTTATCATGGTATTTTAAAGTTACAAAATTGGGCATGCCATCTGTTGCTTTGTACATTTGTGCAAAACATTTTTCTGTGCCATTTTTCCAAAATAAAAATGATGATAACACTAAAGTATTTTCCACACTCATAGTTAGTGGTTGGTTGAAGTCAGTTATTATCAAACAACTGTGTTTATTCTTTTTAAATCAACAGAAATTATTACTTTGCGCCAATTTTTAGTACACCATGACTCTTGATGGTTTTATGAAACATAATATAATATATACAAAATGTTTTGCTTGAATTAAAACTTATTTATAGCATTTTGATATAATACTGTTCAAAGTTTAGCTCATTCTTCCAGAGTGTGCTAATGGGAGAGTGGAGCGCCAGACGGAGGAAGCGCCGCGTGACGTCACAACTTAACTATGGGATAGGCTGCTATTCTCAACCAATCATTTAGTTCCAGACATTCTTTTGGTGTTTGCTCTAGAGCATTCTTTCTTGACCTTATATAACCCAAGTAGTTCCAAATCAATCTTGTTCAAACAAAAAAAAAGAACCTTAAATTTGTGTATGTTCCATATTTTTTATCAATCAAATTTGCAAATAGTTTCTTCTGAATCAAATAATGAACCAAATAAGGCTCGAAAACTGCTATACAACATCATTAGCAGATTAAGGAGAATAAACAGACCACACACCCAGCTTAGCTGCTCTACGAAATAGAGAAAGCTTTGCTAATGGCATTTCTCTTTAATGCTCACAATACCAAATGATTAATATGACATTTGTGGAGAACTGTATAGATCTACACTTAGTCACCAATAAACATATATATGTACATTGCACATTACATTTAAAATGCAGAAAAAACACCAACAGAGTTAGTTATAGAGAACCATTCTCTCACAAAGTGTTAAATTTGTAAACACATTCAAAAGTTTTTATCAGCCCGGATTTAAATGATGACAAGTAAGAGTTACATTTTAACACCAACATTAAGACTGAGTTTGATAAAACATTCAATAAAGTGATCCAACACATTATTGTAACACTTTTTTTCCAAAACCACTGAAATAATTTATGGAATACTGCCATCTTCATTATAACACGCACTTTACTATTCAGGACACTTGAATGAACTAATATTACATTGGTAATACTACATTGCTTTTTCAATATTTTCAATGAAAACTAGGTAAAGAGAAAGTTATACACTGGTCAAATCATTAGAAAATTAAGGTTTTGGATAAACTTGCCATATTGTAAAAAAATGAACACGTCTCTGTACAGGAGCTAAAATGTGTGCTTTTAAGGACAGCTCTAATAGACAATATCGGTCATATATTAACATATTTCAGTTTTATAGACAGTTCAAGTGAAATAGTCTAAAACCAGTTCTTAAGTTCGATCAATAGAATGATAAACGCGTTAGACTCTTTCATACAAAAGCAAACAGTTGTAAAAAACAGGACGATATAACTGGGACAATACATACGACACGCTAGGTGGCGGTGCGGAGATCATGAACACAAAGCGTGGACCGGAAGCTGTGAAAACGTTGGTGCGTGCTCGTTTATATCCCATCATTCCTTTCTCGCTCTTCCTCTTTCCCTTTCGGAGACAATGTCTAAGAGAGGTAAGAAACGCATATGAAAATCCACAATCATCCTTAAAATGAAGGACTTGAAACCACCTGCGAAGAACATACAGCCACAAGGACTCTCATAGGAGCTGTAGATTTGTGCATTGGTGATCATTTTGACTTTGATACTTGTGAAAAGTAAACGTACAGTATGTGCTAGCGGGGAGAAGCCATGTTTGCTAGTAGCGCAGACTCAACCTCGAGTAGCTCGTACTGTGAATTATGACGGATTATTGGATCGCAGTGCTAAAAACTATTTTTTATATGTTTATGTTATTGAGTAATGTTCTTAATGTGGGGAACTTAAATCATGCGAGTTATGCGGTAAACATTTGACTAGCTTGAGTCGGAACTTAGTTTTTTACATTAAATTCAACGTGTCAACTTGTGTATCCCACATTCTGTAACATTAACTGCTTTTGTTCCGTTCGCTGATGTTTATTTGTTTCCAGAATTAAAGCTGTGACAGTTGACGTGATTAAAGGGCAGTTTATTCATTGCTTTTGTAGAATTTAACCGTTGTGAATTATTAAATGATGTGTATCTTTTCCTAGGGAAACGCCATCGTCAGTTTAAAATTATTTTATGTGCAGATAAATGTAGAATTTCTTTATCTAAGTCAAGTGATGTGATTTTGCATAATTTGAAAGTCAATTTTAATCAAGTATATTTTCCTTCTCTTAAGGACGTGGTGGGTCGTCCGGAGCCAAGTTCCGTATCTCATTGGGTCTCCCAGTGGGAGCGGTCATCAACTGTGCTGACAACACAGGTAATAGACCTGCAGAATTCCACTTGCAGTCTCTGGTGAAAATGTGGTGATTTGTTTCCTTCTAAAAAGCACTTGCTTTGTCTGGTTAGTGGCTGGGTGAGTTGTCGTGGAAGGATAAAGAAATTCCCATTGCTAATGGGTGAGGTGGCAGCCTCTTTGTGCTGTTGAATCTCAATCAGTGATGGAACATTTTATTTAAAGAATTAAAGCAGTTTATATATTGAGTCTATGGAGTTGTTTCTAGATGCAGACCAGTCTGATGTGCAGCTCCTGTCAATTAGTCAGGAGCAGAGCATTTCTGGCATGGCCTTGTACATATTTGCACTTCTCTGCAGTGATTGCAAAAACTACAATCTCTGACTATTCAGCAGATGATGGGCTAATTAATCTGCTTTACAGCAGAAAACGAAAATGATTGATAACACCAGTAATGAAACCTGCACAAGTTTTATCTCGTAAATATAAATTGGGCTTTACCCATCTTTTTTTCTGGTTCAAGCTTAAGATTGTGGATGTGAATCAATTTAATATTTAGTGATGTACGATGACTGGGTAAACTGTGTGTGTGTGTGTGTGTTAAACTTTCAGGTGCTAAGAACCTGTACATCATTTCGGTCAAAGGCATAAAGGGTCGTCTGAACAGGCTCCCTTCCGCTGGTGTGGGAGACATGGTTATGGCCACGGTGAAAAAAGGCAAGCCAGAGCTCAGGAAAAAGGGTGAGTTTGTAACATTTGAACTCTATATAATGCACCATTTTAGTTTTTTTTTTTAATAATTGTAAACAAATTTAGAACCGGTCACTTTAACTCTACAAGTTACTAATGTGATCTGTTTTTAATGTAGTGCATCCTGCGGTGGTCATTCGACAACGAAAGTCGTATCGGAGAAAAGATGGCGTGTTTCTATACTTTGAAGACAATGCAGGGGTCATAGTGAATAACAAAGGGGAAATGAAAGGTGAGGAACAGCTCTTGGTCTATCAAATGTGGGCACGGTCAGCTGCAGCTCTGCCTAGTTCAGAAGAAATTAAGTGCTTCAAAGTATTAACAGTCCACTTTTAGCAACCCTCATGCTTTCCATTTATGATCTATTGCACATGCTGTTTGCATTTAGAACAATGAGTCTTCGGTGATTATTAGTCAGGAAAGTCAATGGTCACCCTGTAAAAGGTAATGGGGAGTTTTATACCCAAACAGTTTCCCGGATAACACCAATACCTGAAGGAGACCCTTTCATCCGAACATCAGTTTTTTTTTTTTTCTTCAATGATTTCACTTTATTCAAACTAATGGCTTGAACTAAGCACTGACCGCACAACTAAACGTTTAACGTTAAGCATATTGTGAACACTATAAAATGCTTTGTACAATAAATGCTAAACAACTTTTTCTGACCTTTCAGTAAAGACGCAAACTTTGAAAGAAAGCAAACAGTTAAAAGGTCCCAATGTCGTGTTCCTTTTGGGGCTTTGTAGGGTTAGAACTAAAACTAGTAGTCTGTGGCCCTCCAGGCATCATTTTGTCCCAATCCTTGGGTATATCCTTCTCAAAAGCACTTGCTTGGTCTGCTTGGTGGCTGGGTGAGTTGTCGTGGAAGGTGAAAGTGAACCCCATTACTTTTGGGTGAGATGGCAGTTGCTATGTGCTGTTCAATCTCAATCGGTGATGGAACATTGCTTAATGCTAACACCAATAGTTTCATAAAATGTTTTGCTTCTGTTTAATTTACTTTTTTTGTCTTTTAAAGGCTCAGCCATCACTGGACCTGTAGCCAAGGAATGCGCAGACCTTTGGCCCAGGATTGCTTCCAATGCTGGCAGCATAGCCTGAGTACATATATGGCTTGTCGTTTTCAATAAAATATTCAAAAGTTTAATGATCAGTCTGTGGGTTGCTTGAAATTGTATTGGGTCCTTGAAATAAATGTATTTTTTTGTAATTTTTTCATATTTTATGGAGTACTAAAGTGTTATCCTGTCTGCATGATAAATAGCTTTTGTCAGTCTGTACTTTCCTCATAATGTCATACAGATGGTTTTATTTATGCTTAATATTTAATATAAATATATTTAAATTGCAATGACTGTTAAAAGAATCACTTTTTTTATAGAAAGATGGTAATGAACTGGACTTTTCATTATTGTAATCTAATGGAACAAATACTAACTTGGCACATTACTGAGGATGGTAATGTCTGCAAACACCACAGGACGGTCTGCAACAGAGTAATGCAGTTGATACTGATTTCACACAAAGTGTACACAAACATTGTAAATGTAATCTAAAGATAAAAATGCCATTTCTAATTCACCAAAATAATAAAGTGCAAAATATGCCATTTATGCATATTTAAAATACTATTTCCCGTAGATATGTGAGAAATAAAATTAACATTAAACAAAATGTATTTTAATATGAGTGACAACTTGGAAGTAAAAATGTATATCATGCACTTTTATCTGTAGAATGACTCCTGGCCATCGCATGACATTTAGTAGCTACTGCGTAGACGCAGATTACTACCTCAGGTATTACGTCAAAATAATGTTACGTGGAAAATAATTTGCTACATTTTACATAACTAATAATGGAATACCATTAAAACAACCCTGTATTGAAATGGAAACTGCACACACAAACATAACTACATGAGTGCAAATAAGTATTTGTGTTTTGCAGCATTCGTTTTTATATCTTTTTTTTACAAGCATTAATTTATTCTTAATGTTAATATAAATTGTATATTAATTGTATTTAGTTTTACTTAGTTTTCGTCCTATACATAATTATCTATGGTCCTATATTACTGAAGTAGGAAGAATTGTTGTGGTTGCCATGGTTACCGCTTTGTTGTGGAGGCATTAGCTTAGCGAATTAGCAAACCTTTCTTTGACATCTGAGGTAAATAATCATACTAAAATACTCAAACTCATACTGAAATATTTTAAATGTACACGTTAAGTAAAGTTATGGAGAACTCTGAAGTGATAAACTTTAGTTCTCTCGAAAAAGAGGTACAGGCGACGCTGGAAGCGGACAGAAAATACCGAAGGGAAAATGATGCAAAGTTTCGTGCATTGAACCAAAATGTCGCCAGCTACGAGGAATTCAGGTAGGAGCACGTTACTGGGGTTTCAAAATTCACCTTCATCTTTGGTCTTAATAGCGTTAAGCATTTAAATGTAAACCAGGTTTCATGACGTTAATTGGGCAACGATACTCGTTAAAACGTTATAAAATCTTATTTACGCCAGAAAGCCTGTCTAATCTGTAACAATTCATCAGGAAAGATCAATTACTATTTTTCCAGAGACATTGTACTTGCATCCCACTTAAAACCACTTGATCGAAAGGACATTTCTGAAGCTCCACGAAAGCAGCCATGGAATCCAGTTGCTTACAGAACAAAGCAAGAAAGCAATTCAGATGAGCAGGACCAGGTGAGAATTCACAAAAAACAAAATGTAATTGATAAAAATGTTAATTACATTTACTTAATGTACACTCAGCTACATTTATCTGAGATCGAGCCAAGAAGTGCATCTGAATTCATCCGAGACTGGCGCAGACTCACAGGAGGACCATTTGAAAAGTACGATCTCCTCGTGCGTCTTGGTGGAGAAACCCTGGAAAAAATCTTCAAGACCGAGATTGGCCTTGGCCTTCTTGGTGAGTTCCTACTGGTTCTGTCACGAGGTCTTAAACCAAGGGATGTTTACAGAGTGATTGGTGTGCTGGATGGTCTGACCAGAACTGGCCGATTTAGCCTCGGTCTGTCTCTTCTAAGTCAGGCAGAGAAAAAAGCCTCTGTGGAGCTATTCCAAAAGCTACAGGGTTCTATTGACAAACATCACTCCGCTAAAGATTATTCTTGTGACGGCTTAGAACTTCATGAGCCCAGTCTTCAGGACAATATGAATGACATTTCAGCAAAACTAAAAGAAGTAACTGAAAAATACAACATTGAAAAGTAAAAGTTTGTGTTTAGATGTAATTCCCTATTTAGTGTTAATTGTAAAAATGTTCAAAGTGCGAGTCGTCTGTTTTTGGGCTCTCTGTCCATTCTTGGTGTCATCTTATGAGGCTCCCGAGGATAAAGAGGACCTCTTTGCCAGCATAACCTGTCCAGCATTCCTTGTCTTTGACACCATTGCCTTCGTAGCGGATATGACCATTGAACTGCCTTGTCGTTGCAAACCAGAGGAGATCCATTCAGTAGTGTGGTATTATCAAAAACAAATTGGCTCCGGGAACACCAAAGTGCTCACAGACTTTGACGGTACTACAGTGTTGGAATTGTCCCAAGTTGGTAGAGGATCTGATTTACTTGGTCGCTTTTCCATTCGTCTGTTTAGCCTTCTCATCTTCAGAGTCCAGAGAGCAGACTCTGGCCACTATATCTGTGGTACGGCCAGTGGTGAATTCTTTTACGGATTTGATGTTGATGTCCAGGATGTTTTATTACCTGGGAGTTTCAAACAGACATCTCAAGAAGAAGAAGACAAAGACCCCATCATAATGAAAAAGGATTTGTTTCAAGTGTTCACTCGCTACCAGTCATGGTCTACATGTGACCGGTGCGACATCCAAGGAGAGCAGATGCGAGTGGGTCTGTGCTACGTCAGAAGCATATATCTAAATGTACGCTACCAGCAAGAATCTCACAGTGTAGCTCCCTGTGGTTCCTCAGCTGTTCCTCAACAGTTTGAACTTTCAGGAAACGCATATGGTGCAAAGCTTGAGGTGCGTAGCTGTGAAATCCCATGTCCTCCAAAATCAACATTATCTTCAGAGAAACAAGCTCTGAGAAAGTTCCTTCAGGATGATTGGTCTTTGTCAGGAGTCCCCATCCACTTTTACAACCATCCTACTGACTCGGATCTAGTCCTGTCCTGTCCTGGAGCCAGACCCCATCACGCTGTGGCCTGGGATAGAGACTCAGTCCCACTTTATCGTTCTCTCTACATGGAGGGGTTGAATAAGACGCCACGTGTCTTCATTGACACCGGTCAGCATCTACACTTCAGGCCTGTGCAGTTGGAGGATAAAGGTTCTTATTTCTGCTGGATCCAGGGAAAACTTGCAGCGGAGATCCGATTAGGGGTGTATCTGTGGTTGGGACGTTCGCGTCAAATCTCAGATGCTGAATCGGTCTATGCACTTCGAGTTATCTTTGGATCTTATATTGGCATTACTGCTGTGTTTATAGTCACAATGTTAATCAGATATGTTTGGCAGATAAACAAGGAAGGGATATCTGCAGTAAACCAAACTTAAATACAAAGGCATGTTAACTGTGAAGTTCAGTGTCAAACTGAATAAAAAAAATGCTAATACTTTTGTTAAGGGTGTTTTTTCTTAAGTATTCCAAATGAATATTTGTCCATTTTAAGCAACTTATTTAATAGTTTTATTAGATTTATAATCAAAAGATGGGTAAAGTTTTTTTTGTTACTAACCATCTTGTTATTCTTTATATAGAAGATCTTTTTTTAGACAGTTAAGAGCATGGAGCAACGAATTAAGAAGACAAATGCGTATTTTTCATGTTTCAATGTAAACTTGAAAAACGACAAAACTCGATTGCGCATGCGCATAATTATGGAAAACAACGCCACATTTTATAACGCGTAGGAATTGATATAAGCCCTCACTATTTACTATCGTTTTCCATTTTCATTGTTGCATAATGTTTTATGATATTTCATTGATAAAATATTCTACTGCCAGTAATAAAAAGTAGCGTTTTTTTCAGTTTGGCTGTCGATAAGCTATAAGTAAAATGATCACTAGAGGGCGTGCTTCCACCGTTACATCACTACTTTTTTTTTAAATAACTTGTGCTTTATATTGTTTTTACGTATATACACTTTACTAATTCATGATACAATTAACTGTTAAAAGAGAAACAACTTCCTTGTGCTCGCGCGGCACATGACGCACCGCAACTGAAGCATCATCAGATAACCGCAGCGGGGACAGAGAGGAAGCCGGAGGCGGACGAGCTTCTCTCTGACTGACAGACATCAGCAGAGAAGTTCCCACCGTCGATGTGAACAGTCAGACGCTGCAATGAAGGATCAGAACCACGGAGAAGAAATTTCAAAAATTCTGGAGGAGGTCCCCTCTGCTCGGAAAGCGCTTTTGGACAACTTCGACAACTTGCACAAAGTAGCGGAGTATTGCGAGAGCAGCTACCTGAAGGTGACGCACGCACGCACGCATTACATACTGATTCATTCTGAGAAATGTAAGCGTTAACAACCAAAGTCTTTTGCTTTCTGCTAAGCTCCTCTTGAAGTTTGTGGCAGACTTGGATATGTTTAAAGTGTTGTATATTGCAATAAATTGAAAAGTACCAATTTCTACAGCAAATGGCAGACATGTAGGTCGCATATCTCTTAACATGATGTGTCTGGAGTTTATCAACGCTATTTAAGGCAAATATAGGACATTAGTCACCCATAAAAAGGGGGTTCCAATACCAAATGGCTTGTGCACATGTATAGCTACTGGAAACATGTTTTTTGAGTTTTTGAGACAAAATTGAAAATTTTCAGTGAAACTGAAGCAAAAGCTCTCCATGGGATCTTCTGTATAGTATGACACAAGTCTTATCTCTCAGAGTTGGGCCAGTTCTTGATGTTGGTCTGCTGAGAAAGATTGAATAAAACTGTAGCATCACCACTTTTGCCTCAATATTTTTCCAAAGCTCAAGTCAAAAATATAAATATTACATATTTACTTTATTAAATAAGGTTCGTAGAGATGCATGTAGAGATAAAGAGTGAGCTACTTCACTCACTCACCCCTTGACCCAACCCCTACCCTGGAAACAGAGGGCTAAGGCCTCTATATGAATCTGTAGACGTCAGCCAAACGGATCAGCAAATGCTCAGCATAAATGAGTACAACCCGTCAATAAATTACAATTTTAATCAGTAGATCAATGAACACAAGAAAAATGTCCAAACACTTCTCAAGTTTTTTGAACACTTATTTAACTCCATAACATGAAATTAATTAATTGAGTAATTTGTATAAGCACCACGATTTTTAAGCTCAGCAACTATTCTTCTTGGCATGGAATAAACAAAAAAAACACAACTGATAGACCCAACCATTAAATGAAGCCAAGTAATAAAACCGTTCACCCGGCATGTGAACACCATTCCAGATGACTACACCTACATTTGCAGGGCTGCCAGCGCACCAAAGTGCAAATTATACTGGAAATATAAAACATATTTCAAGTTGTTTCACGGTTTAATGTGCAATACATAATTCCATATGTGTTAATACTTAGTTTTAATGCCTTCTGTGAAAAATCGACTATTTCAAAAAGAACTGGTTTATGCAAAGTGACGGGTAGTGTAAAGCTCAACTGTGCCATCTTTGTCTCTGCAGTCAGGAAATGACAGCATTAAAGCTCTGGAGGAGACCAAGGCTTTCACCACCCAGTCTTTGGCAAGTGTGGCCTATCAGATCAGCTCTCTGGCTACCAATGTACTCAATCTACTGGATGCACAGACTCTCCAGCTTCGCAAGATCGAATCCTCCATCAACCAGATCGGACAGGTAGCCAGTTTATCCAATCCTAGATCTATAGGTGTTTTGAGAAACTTATCAGATGTGGTGTGAACAGCTGGTTTTTTGCTTTGCATCACCTTAACCAGTCACAAGCGCATGTCCTATTGTGCATACGAAGAAGCGCCACGAATGGAAATAAGTTGTTGTCTTTGAATTCCATAAACACCATTCCCTCCCACCATACATTCACCATAAGCATTTAACACACTCTGATGCTTTGTTGAGGTAAAAAGTCACAAAATTCATCAAAGCCAAATTAATGCTACATTCACTGGTATTATAAAGTAAAAATGAGATTCAAGCAATGCTCGGATTGTGTCAATTTCTGTGAGAAATCTGATGACCGTAAGTCTTCTTTAAATTGGGTTTTCTGTGATGCTTGTTTACTGGTTTGCATGCAAGTGCATAAGTATGGTGATAATTTTTGCCAGTGATCCATTTATTTTGTCTAATAAACAAAGTAAGTGGATAATTTACTGAAAGATGTCTTCTTGTTAGAGCTAAAGACAGAGTTCTGTTGGAGAAATGTCACTGTTAGGGGCCTCCTGTCACCCGGGAGATAATAGCCCATGCCACCATGGCCCCCCTTCATTCCCTTGGCATTCCTGGGTGTTCCGTGCCCAGCCTGCCTAAACCAGGTCACCTGAGGCAAAGCTGAGTGCAATGAAAGAGCCAGTGTTCTCTCTCTCAGAGGCCAAGATTGAACCCCAATTGATGTCCTGCATTGTTTATTCTGTGACCAGGAAGAACTGGAGCAAGCAGGCCTCGAGTGATCGTTCTCAGACAGAGGAAGTGTTAGAAGTCTTAGTCGGGAGGTTTCAGTGTTACTTCCTTGTGTGTCAGAGAACGAACTTCTTCTGCGAGTTCAGGAGACCGAAGCAGTGTCTACAGGTCAAACCTAACAATGTGTTTTCTAAACAAAAGTATTTCTAATTGCAAAAATGTGTGATATTTTTTAGTAAAAATGGCATTGATGATTAAAATGAGATTTTAAATGGCATTGAAAGGGTCATATAAGCGCAATTTCAATATAATGAGTAGCTGTTTGGAAACCATTCAGTGATTCTCCAGGTCTGGTGAACATAGATCTCCAGATCTATAGCTTAGCATGGATAATTAAAAAGGATTAGAGCAGTAGCATTTCAGAATAAAAGCGTTTAGAACTTGACCCTAGAACTTACATTGTGTCGTAAGATCAGCAGAAAATGAAACTGGTGTAACAGTCAAGGAACTTTGTTGGTGAAACAAATCAACAGCAATCGGGCAGAGCGATACAACACAGTGAGGTAACTTCCTCTGACTAGAGCTAATTTGCTTTGTTCCAGTGTGGCACTGGATTGCAGCCTGTGGTCTTACCATTTTTCTTTGCTAGATTTTACTACTGCGGCTAAAATTACATTGTTTTTCCGGTGTGCCAGTGCTTTTGTTGACGAAAGCAAGATCCCAGTGTTATTATAAAATGCATTTTTTTCCAGAATCATGAGAAACATTATTACAGAAATAGAACTGTAAGCAGTGACACAGGGCCAAGCACCCAGAAGGCAAACCATGGGCAAAAATAGCACTGAACAGAAAGACAAAAACATATCTTTCAAAGACATACTAATCAAATTCAAACGGTTTAAGCTCTATTTTATGTTGTATGATTTTTGACCATTAGGTGTCGCTTTCAGAACTATTGCTTTACAGTACGCTGTAGATATTGATCTGGATGACTCGCACCAAGTTTGGTGCCATTATGGCAAAAGGTTGGAGAGATACAGCCTGACACAACGCCTTTAAAATCATCATGGCTTTAATCGAATACTACACCTTAAATCTCATGACACAAATAACTTTTTTGTCAGCAAGATCTAAGGATTTTCTGATTCAAATTTGGTGAGAATTGGACAAACGGTATGGGAAGAGTTTGGAAAAGCAGGATTTTTATCTATTTCAATATGGCAGACAGGAAGTTCAATCAACTATGGTAAATTTGGTATCTTTGTTCTAGGCTTGATGAGATTTATGGAAATAAGCTAAAGCAAGCAAAAGTTAGTAGCATTCTCTATATTTATTTCTATTTAGGTGGTGCTGGTGTAAAATGTGCTAAGTCCTTTCCAAACATGTATGCCAAGTTTCTTTTTTCAATTTAAAAAATGGCCCCAAAATGGCCGACACTGTAAATTGGACATTGTTCGACCCTGCTTGATGCTTTAAATGGGTAATTTATGAACTTTAACAGCTTGGGAGATATAGGCCTGAAATGTCAATTTTGTACATACAGTATATAGTACTGTATACCTAACACATAGCCCTTGATCTAATTTTTCATCATCTAAACTTGTACACAGACTGTGGATATGCACAAGGAGAAGGTGGCCCGGCGAGAAATTGGCGCTTTCACAGTCACCAAGAGGGTTCCACGGAGTCATAAGGTCCTCCCCCCACCAAAAAACAAAGAGACAAAGCTCAAGTACTCACGCACACCAATCTCCTTCTCCATCCTCGATTCGGTCGGCCATGGTGTGAAGGTGAGCACCCACACAGTCTCAAAGATAACTCTAAATTTCTCATCCTGTAGATTTGTCAAGTACTTTTAGACAATGAAAGTGTTTTTGACCCCTAAAAATTGGGTCAAAATCTCTTTAATCTAAAAACAGTAAACGAAAACGTCTAAAACTTCACTTCATGTCAATTAAAAAATTGCATGTATTCAGATCACGTTGTGTTTCTACCTCCTCAATACACACTCTAACATGCACCAAACGGATGGTTCTCTGGCTACCAGCCACTAAGCAGCGTGGGAAAAGCAGGCAGAGTCATTAACCGGTGGCAACCATGCTAAGCTAGCGCTGTTACGCCTGTAGAGAACAAACAAGAGCCGTTTTTCTCAGGAATCCACATACAGATCACTGTTGATCGATATATTCATATTAAACCGCCTCAGAAAACCTGTAATAACAGAGAGACCAGAAAACAATTGGAAGTGATTAACAGTGAGTAAAACATAAGTGAATAAAATCATGTAAAGACTCCAACTGAATCAATTTATTCCTCAAATGGCCTCCACAGTCACCAGACCTCAATTGTGTAGAGCACCTTTGGGATGCGGAGTCTTCATGGACAAATCTGCAGTAACTTTGTGATGGTATCATGTCAATATGGACCAAACTCTCTGAGGAATGTTCCCACTAAGGATTAAGGCAGTTTTGAGGGCAACCCAGTACTAAGCAAGGTGTACCTAATAAAGTGGCCAGCAAGTGTATAAGTTGTCAAGTGTGCAATTGTGATTCCAGTGGATGTTTGAGGTCTGCATAGAACCTGTTTACATCGATTCTTGTTTCATGGTGGACTTTTTTCAGGACTCTGGTCAACCACAGATGAAAACAGCAACTATGTCACGCAGTGGAAGCACTTTGAGGTACAACCTTTCACTTCATTTATTTATCCATATCTATAACCTATCCAAAATATAACACATCCACAAAGATTGCACGAGTTTTCGAGATATTTGTGACCAATTCAATCCATCTTGTATTGTATAGATTTATCTCTGATGGTTTATTCTATAGCATCCACTGCACACTTAACAGTCTATCTGACATCTTGACACCCACTCAACCACAAATTTAAAAAACATCTCTGAAAGACCTGAGAAATCATGTACTGTGCAAAAGTATGAACGTATGCACTTTCTCAAGCCTCTGCTTCTCTTAAATTGTATGAAATAGGCCTTCTTCCAGGAAGTGATCTTTGGTTTAGCCACTTGTCCTCCTAGAGTGGCAGAGATCATCAGGGTTTATGCGATGGTGGTTTTAGTTTCTCAGTAGAACCACAGGGAGTGCGTGCGGAAGTCTACTTCTAAATTAAGTGCAGAGGTTATTTCCTCACACAAACCTTTTATCGAGTTCTTATCTGTATGTTTCTTTGTGATATTCAAGTCGCTCTAGTCGTCCCCCAGAACCAGTCCAATGCCCTGTGGCACCAACTCTCTCTGATGAAGGGTCCCAAACCTCATCTAGTGACAAGTCTATTACGTAAGCGAGAATTAATTCACGGTTATTACATTTGCTCTCTTTTTGTCATAATTGTGTTGGTTTTTCCACTACATCTCTCCCTTTGCTACAGTTCAAGCTTTGGTAAAGCAGTACCGCCTCCATTAGTTAACCCTAGCTGGCCCACCAGCCCTGATAGTGACATCATCAACTTACTCCTGGATGAAGTGCCACCCCCTCCGCCCCCTATGATTGAGGCTGAGGGTGAAGAGGATCAAAGAGAGGATACTGCTTCACCTTTACCTTCACCTCCCCCATCACCTCCTCCCATTGACTGTAGCAACATCCCTCCACCGCCTCCAATGCCAACTGCAACTACACCTGATGCCAACAGCCTAATTCCACCTGCTCCACCTCTTGAAACAGGTTTGTTGGGGTTTTATGGACATTATCAGTTAACAGTTAGAAGGTGTCAATGGGAGGAACGTTTTAACGTCCAGTCTTGCCACTGAGCATAATTACATTAAATTATTCTCCTGTGTGAGATCTTAAAGTGGCGTGTAAATAATTCCAACTGATCTTCAATTTATTAGAATCCTCAATAGTTCTTTCATGAATAATTATTTAGTTTGTGCATCTCTTTTTTTTCTGTTAAACTGGGTGTCTCCACCTCATCATATTTCGACCTTAAATGTGGAGTCCCCCAAGGGTCAATTTTAGGGCCCATATGTTTTGTTCGTTATCTCAGTCCCTTTTGTCAAATTGTATCTCATGTTTATGCAAATTTTTCTGCCAATTTTAAAGGAATGTTAGTAAACCAATGGACCATTGCTAGACTGCTTATATATGATGTTAAAGCCTAGTTGGCGCACAACTCACAAGAATGAGATTATACAGTTTGGTTCCAATGTCACTAATGAGAGTGTATCAAAATGGTTGAATACCTTGCAAATATGGCACCTGCTCATACAGTGCACACCATAAACGAGTACACCCCACTACATGTGTCAGAAAACTTGGTTTCTTTTAATAATCAACATTTTCTATGTAATACTATACTACAAATTACTCCCACAAATGTGGGCTATAGATTGAAAAAAGGTTTGTTAATTTGCACAAAAAAGTGATTTATAACTTAATTCAAGCCCATGTTGCAAAAATGAGCACCCCCCACCCCAATTTTTCTCGTGTGCTTTTTTGTGCATGGGCTTTAGGAGATGCATCCCGCATGGACAACACTCATGCATGCCATTCCTCGGTGCCGTATGGTGTCATGGGAAACGGTCCCTCCAGTTTGGCTGCTTAGGAGAAAACCACACTTGAGACGACAACATTCTAATTAACAGACATTCAACCATGATAATAAATGTATGAGACGTCCAGCAGAAAGATGACTATAAAAAAAGCATTACTTAACATTGAAAAGCCCTTCCCATTTTATTCTGTCAGCAATGGCTCCCCATGGATGAAAAATGTCACAAAATCTGAGAAAGAAAAAAATTTCCTTACACAAAAAGGTGGGAGGTTCACAAATATCATCAACGCTTTACATAGCAGTCAAAATGATGTAGCAAAAGTGATTTCAATTGGAAAGTGCAACCATCTTACAGAGACATCCATGCCATCTCGACAGGAGCAAGTTCACTGCAGTTAGATGAAGCAGTCAAACTGGAGGGACCGTTTCCCATGACACCATACGGCGCCGAGGAATGGCATGCATGGGTGTTGTCCATGCGGGATGCATCTCCTAAAGCCCATGCACAAAAAGCACACAAGAAAAATCATGGTGCCAACAGTGAGACGAGCTAATCGAGTTTATTGAATACATTATGTTTTGACAAACCGGTATCGAGAAGACCTTGAATAGCACATGCAACAATCTTCTAGGCCTTTTGCACAGCTTTCCGAAAAATACAATTGATTATTTTTGTCCCGACGTAAGGCAATCTATCGATTCATAATCTCTGGCAGATTATGCTCACAAAACAAATTCTGATCCATCATGGAACACATGTCCTGATACACATAACCAACGGGGTAAAAAAAGGAAGAGGATGCACGTCTGTCTCACGTGTCATAAAAAATGTGTGCCTTGGAGTCTGTGGATGTTTTAGTTGTGTTTGCATGCAGATGACTTCCTCTTTTGAGGTACAGGGCTGTGAAAAACTTTCAGCCCCCTTCTTGATTTTTGAATATTGTTTTCACTTCATAAAAACACCGGCCTTTAAAGGTTTACTTTTTCTTTAATCAATGTAACAAATAGTTTGATAATTTGGAACATTAAAGTGCGACAAAATTCCAAAAAAAGGAGGACCCCCTTTCCCCCCTACATTAGATCTCTTTTTACTTTAATTGCTATTGTTCTGGTTATATAAATCAAATAAATCAACAAATGGTTGTAAACTGGTTCTAAAATATGATAATATATAATCTTGGTTTGGGGGTTTTGTTTCTAGTGGCAGAAGAGAACTCATTCCCCCTTGCAGAAGCTCTGAGTGAGATGCCTCCTCCACCAGCCCCCGAAGGCCTTGATTTACCATCCCCACCTCCTCTGCCTGGCCAAGAGAATTTAGAAGGTACAGGAGAGTCCTGCTTTGCTCAGTTACAACACATCTGTGACGTTCAGCCACATCTTGGTTTTGGTCTATGCTCCTATTTTCACACTTGTGTCTCTCACTGCTCAGCTCTGCGCTCTCGCCGGTCACGGGTGCGGCGTCTTCCTCCCAGCACCCGCTCTCTCTCTCTGAGGGTCCGCATGGGCCCCAGTGCTCGCTCGCTCTACACACGCTCGCTTTTTCTGCCTGCTAATCCATCACGTAAGGCCCCGCTCTTCTGCCCTGACAGTTTACTGAAAATGATTGTGAGCATTAGTGTAAAGGATGATTTGTCTACAATTTGGAAAAGTTGATGGATGGCGTGTGTGCCTACCCTCTATGTGGCAAACCGATGAATACTCAAGAGTGTTAATTTGCTTACATGCTTCTCTTCATGAACACTTGTCAGTCGTCATACCCCCTCCCCCTCCATATCCGCCTCCTCTGGCTCCGCCTGCTTCGCTCAGCCCACTGTGTCGGATACCTGCACGCCTGGAGCACCTGGGTAAGTGTGGCACTGGCAGCTGTGGTTTGTCTTTTTCATCTATGTTGGTTCGTGTTCCTGAATCAACGAGCGTTACATATGTTAGAACACTTGGCCGAAACGTGCATTTTCGTCGTCTTGTGTTTGGAGGCTGGGAGGGGATAATCCCAAAGCACTTTGGTTAGGAATTTTAGAATGACCAAAACAACATTTCAGATGTTGTGCAGTGAAGGCGAGTAATGCCGCCCCATCGCGACTCGTTTGCATTGGAATTCATTCTTTAAATATGTTTCCATCAAAGTTTATGCACATTTTATTTAAAAAAATGTTTAAAAATGTATCCTACTCAGTTGTGTGCATCAATTTATGCGCATCTTGGCATTTCCATCCAGGTTTTTTATGCAATTTTCCAAAATCTGCATAGGTGGATGGAATAGCAGCTAATGATTTATGCAATGCCAAAACCTGGTAATGCTTCCCATGCCACATTATGAAACATGCCCTTTGCTGCTTTGGCTGCCATGACTTTAAAAAAAAAAGCATAATTTCTTCTGCTTACTGATGGAAAATATATTTACTTTATATTTTACCTTTTAATTTTTCAGTGGGAAAAAAATAAAAAAATCTATTGTGACATTGTGTTTAGACCTTGAGATTCCCGCACCACCCCCCTCCCCACCAGCTGAGCATTTTGACAACTACGAAGAAATAGCACCTCTACCGCCCCCTATTGATTATGATGTGCATACGCCAGTGGACTATTTGGATAAAGGTTGAGTATTATAGAAGTCATGATGTTCATGGTTTCTCAAGGACACTCACTGATTTTCTATTCTCATTTGTACCTAGTGGTGGCACTGTATACCTATAACACAGGCAAACCTGGTGACCTGGTGTTTCAGGAGGGGGACATCATTTACCTCACGGCCAGAAACAAGGACGGTTGGTGTGAGGGGGTTCTGAAAGGAGTTAAGGGCTACTTTCCTGGAAACTATGTTGAATCCACAACTTAACAGGGCATGGAGTTGCCAATGTAGAGCAAAATGTTTAGTTTAGTGCTTTTTATATAACAATATTGCTTACTGAACTCTCAGGAAACACATTAAATCAGGGGTGTCAAACACATTTAGCTTAAGCGTCACATGTACATATTACAGCGGAGAGATTTTCATTTAGCCGTCATGCAGATAACTCTTAATCTGAATCTCCTTTGTCATTTAAACTGTATCACGGTATATTTCATGTTCATTAGCATATTAAACATTCTTCTGTCTAATGTGTTTCTCTTTGATAGAATTTGAATTTGGAATTTTCGTTTCCCATCCATTCATTCCATCGGTTTACATCGATGACGCGGTTCCTAAGGGTTACGGTTTTCTCCGTCAGCATGAGCGAGGCTATTTTTCAATAAAACAAACCCATTACACACAATCACGTCCTATTATTCTGCCACAGTGAGTTCATGAGATTAATCAAATAAAAATAAAACACAATTATTTGAAAATAAAATCTTGCCATATCTGTGATTCCCTCCATCTAAAGGGTTTGCAAATGTTAAACAGAAGGGTGACATTTTTTACCTCCTTTTGGGTAAAGTTTATTAGTTTATAACGTTTTGTTACTTTTCTGTTTTCATCTGCAGGGTCTGACTAGGGAGGACCATAAATGACTTGGAAGTAGAGTAAATTATAGTAAATAAATGAAGTAAAGTAGAAATAAGTTCATGATTAAATAAATTTAATATGTGAGAATTAATCTACAAATAATTATTTACAAACTAATAAATACTTAGATAAAAGAATCAGTAAATAAATGTTATAAATCAAATTTAATCTCATTTGTTCATAATGTATTTCTGTGATAAATAAATAAATACAGAATTTAATACAGATGTTTAAAATTAAATATATATAATACCAAGCCCTAATATATATATAAACTAACATTTTAAATGAAATATTGACAGCTAATCAATATCGATTCGTAATCATAAAAATCTAATTGAATTGCCGAATTGGTCACAATGTTTTTTTTTTTTCATTCATGTATTATTTTGTACTTTTATAAGTAAATTTTGGTCCTCCATTGCAGAAGGTCCCTTACACTATAATCCAAACTCTCCACTTGGATGATTAGCACAACCTTTAGGAAAGAAAGCAGGGAGTGATTCATTAAAGAATGTTCCCTAGGATTAATGATCCAGTCTTGCTGCAGCTTCTGTAGCCAGAGAGAGCTTTAACAATGCACATGGTCAGCAATGCTTGACATTGTAAATGCAATGCATTAATGACAAACTAAAGCTGAAACTGCTTGTAAAAACAAACAAAGAGGCGTGCTGTAGTTACAGTATGAGATAACCACTTTTAATGAGTAGCTGCTTATTCAAGTGCCCTGCTACAGGAAACACTGCAGGTGCTGTGTCTTTAAACTCCCGACAGTCGCCATAAAAGTGTTCAAACTTCACTATCAGCACTTTAAACCTTCGGTCTGATAAGAGTCAGATCAAATCAGAAAAGAGAGCTCTGGGTCTGTGTTATTGCCATAGCCACCTGCGGCGACTTGAGGTAAGACTCGTTTTGTCTGTCAGAAAAGAAGTTTATCTATGCTCACAGAACATGTGACTGCTGGATATCTGTCATAGATTCAAAGCAGTTTTTTAAAAGCAAGAGTTTGTTTATTTGTTGATGGGCGTAACGGAAGGCTATTGTCAAACCAGACTCTCAATGGCTGGACGATGGTGTTGCCTAAAAGCTCAATGTCCAGCAAACATCCCTGCTTTTGAACCAACAAGACGTTGAATAGACCTCTCTCTGATGTTTATTTTTAGCCGCAAGCTAAATGTGATTTGTATTTTTGGTTTAAAATGGCTTAATTCTAAACATAAAAATGAGCAAAACACTTGTTGAGTGACCATTCCGTAAAGTGTGCATTTTCCCACCATTTTACGTGGTTTATTATCTTTACTGCTGTCCTCGTTCTGTAATCTGGGCGCCCAGTTTTTCACGATTGCATGATGACACACATAACTGTCTTGAGACATTTGTTTGGAAGTTTATGTGGTGATTCACAGTTAATTATTCACTTATTGATTTCAGGGATGTTTCTGTGTTTGCTCAACACTACCTTGTTAAATAGTGCAGAAGCCAGCCACACAAACACTGAATTATTGTGAACAATACATAACATTTGAAGGTTTAAAATGAAATCCAAGACAAACTATTGTTGAAATACTTGAGCCGGTATCTGCATGTTTTATCTTTAAATGGCATTACGATATCTGTCATATTTTTGTAATTCGAACAATTCGATTCGAGTATAATTCAGTTACTACAGATTAATTGTCGCCGACCAGAAACATCACAATTATTAGTAGAATCTCAATTATTTATTTATGTCGGTCACTGCTTTACTTAGTTAATTTGTTACTATTTGTTTATTTCCCGACAGTTCTGAATTTTGAACTTCTTCGCTGCCATGGACAGGGGGGATGAATTTATATTATTTAAGTAAGTATCTGCTCATTTGCACTTTATTTTCTTAAGCATGAAGAAAAAAGTGGGGGAATATGTTATATTCGTACAAAAGCGTATCTGCTCGATAAATTATTAATTCACACAGAGTAAAATCAGTGTGCAATGCATTATTTCTAGCTTTTGATAGATCGTAATAAGATAATATTTGGTTATTTGTGTGGATAGATTGGCATGGTCCACCTGTAAAGATCCCCTGATAAAGATTTACAAGCAGTTTTGCATAGTGCTGTGTGTATCAAGTACAATTACATGCAATTTAGAGTTACAAACATTAGTGAAAAATGAAATGTTGATTGATATATTTTTATTTTTATTATTTTTATGCTGAAAAGAATAATATTCCTTCTTATGTGATGTAAAATGAAAAAGTTGAAATAGTGCAATAGTGTTTCATTTTACTGCTGGTATCAGAACTGTAAAAGAGTCATGGTTTAAATGCTATTGGTCTAATCATATTCAATGATCGATGTTAAGCTAATCATCAGATCCGGAGAACAGCTGAATAGATTTAAAAATGGTAAAACTCTACAATTGCCACATCTACAACTAGACACAGTTGCATTGTATAACGTGCTATCAAGATTAAACGTTTATTGAATTATTTAGGTTCCCATTCAAAAATATAAACATCAAAGATAAGAGCCCAGCTCCTAGTCACCAGACAGATCCGGTGGACTTGCAACTAGACCCATTTTACTGGGGCATGTGGATATTTCCTCTTTTTCTGCACATTCCCCATAAATCCCAGAGATGGTTGTGGGTTAAAATCCCAGTAGATCAGCCCATTCGGCACCAAAAACCACATTCAAATCACTGTTCATCCTCATTCCGATGCTCAGTTTGCACTGCACCAGATCATTTTGGCCATGTCTGCGTCGCTAAAAGTTGCTGCCACTTGATTGGCTGATTAGAAACTTTCACTAGCTACTGAGCACTACCTCATAAAGTTGTCGGTGAGTGTATATACATACATTTTTTTTTTTTTTTTTGTTAACGTATTAGGAGTTTGCATGTTCTCCCTGTGCTTGCGTGGGTTTCCTCCGGGTACTCCGGTTTCCCCCACAATCCCAAAAACATGCGAAGTTAATTGACTAATCTAAATTCCCCTTAGGGTGTAAGTGAATGTTGCCCTGTGATGGACTGGCGACCTGTCCAGGGTGTACCCCTGCCTCTCGCCCAATGTGTGCTGGAGATAGGCACCAGCAGACCCCCGTGACCCCGAAAGGGAAGAAGCGGTTATGAAAATGAATGAATGAATGTTAACGTATTACAACTGGGTTTCAATACATTGGGGAGGGGGGCTGAGCTACGCGCTTGCTTCAAAGCCTTAAAAGAAAATGAATCTATGGCGTCATTAACCAAATAGGAACTGGAACTGGCACCAGCAGGCCTGTGTGACCCTTTATGCTTAATAAGTTGGTCCAAAAGAAGAAGGACTAAACTAAACTATTATACTTTCAGGATCTTCATACCGATTGTAATCTTTGGCGTTTTGTCAGTATGCTGTGCTGGTTTCTGTAAAATGTTTCAACGTGTTCGCAATGAGCGCATCGAACGTCTGCAGGCTCAAGCTCGAGCCATGGATCAAACATCCGTCTACGTGATTCCTATATCTCTAGCCGAAGACGAGCTGCACAGACCCCCAAGATATAGCACCGTGCAGTTCTACGAGTCTCCACCAGCATACAATGAGGTAACCTCACTGAGAAATATGAAAATGGTTTGATAGATTTAGTATTGGATAAAGTTAATCATTTCCTCTTGCTTTTGCAGTTATCAATGAAACCTGAGGGCTCCCCTTTGGAACCCCCTCCTTCATATTCAGAGTCAATCTATCAATCAGAACCTTCTTCAACCACGTTTTCTTGATCTGAGGTTGTAGGAAAGGAGAGAGCCAGATCCCTAAGCACTTTGACTTTTTAAAGGACTGTGGTCTAGATTTGATTGTGGACAGGCAAAAGACGCCGATCAACGAAAGGACTGTTTTTTTAAGAGTCATATGTTTTATATGTGTTCTGTTTTTGTGAATATATGTTTTATACATGCATGTCCAACTTTTATGTTCTTTTGTTCTTAACTTATAATGTAAATATGTTAAAAGCTGTACAGCTTAAACGGTATAAAATAAAACTGTACATAAATGATTTGCTCACAGTTTCATTTTACAGATAAACAAATGGCAGGTTGAAAGCACTGTCTCTTACTGCATGGTTCCTGGTCGTCATGGTCATCATGATGCCACCCACAGAGGGCAAAGTCCACAGCTGGTCCATCCGGGGAAGATCCACCTCCTACAATGCCTTCTCATAGTTCACACTGTACACAAACAGAAAAAGAGCAAAATAATTACCTAAAAAAAATATTTTACATTTAAGAGATTGGGATCATTCAAACTCACAGCTCATTCAAAGTTAGTTACAACCTTCCACACATTTAAATTCCATGTTGTTTTATCTGCTTTTTTACATTTACATGTGAAATGGCATTTGAAGGTTAAATTGGTAGCACATTACATATAAAATAACACAATAAGAAGCTGCAAACATTTTTAAGTGTTTATTTCATGAAGTAAAATCAAGATGACAATGAAAATAATTTAATGCAAATGACAAATCTTATGCAAATCAATTGAGCAATTTAAATACTGTGTTTTGATAATTGTGATGTACCAAAAATCATGCATTTTGTTCTATTTAGTGGATTTTTTCAACGTTTTATAGACAAAAAGCTGATTTCTACAAGCATATACTTCCTTTATATTTCCCATATAAACAGATCTTTTTTTCCACGTTAAGAGACATTTTGACAATAGTTATTATAGTAAGTTTTCAATTGATTTTGTATTTCTTTTATGTATGTAATGGAATGTTACAATGGCACAAAGGTTACTTTACTAATGTCATTTTACATGACATCTTGAGTGAGTGGAAAGAAAGAAACGCATAAAACACACCCATGCCGTTATATTTATCATATGACTAACGTTTCCAGAGATAAGACACGTGTTCTGTCATAAAAGTTAGTGAAGACGTTCAGTGCATGACTTGCAGAAATATACACCTTTGTTGAGCTGGTTGAAATTATTGAATAAAATGAAGAGTGATAAAAACTAGCCATTTCAAACGTGGAGCATCATTTTATGTCACTTGATTATTAATTGTGTTTTGAATCTACATGTTAATACGTTTTAACAAAATGTCAACTTTATACCGATAGTATTCAGCTTTTCCATAATTATTGCATCATTGTTAAAACGGCTTGCCATAACACACGTCGACAGGAGTATTTATTTCGGTTTATCTACTTAAACAATTGCTCGTAACTGCGACGTTTTCGCATTTCTTGTTCTGGCCAAATTGTCCACGAGAATTATTAACCTTGGCCTTTTCTTTTCCACACTACCGTTATAGTTGTTGCTGTATGGACTGTGAGCTCATCTCGAAAAGCCCCAAACGAACCAAATATTTGTCTCAAAATGTTTTCGTACTTTTTTGTAAATGCTTACCTCTTTATGAAATAACATAATTTATATTGTCATGAACCCCTGTTCACTTAAAGAGCTGTTAACTACTAGTAATGCAACTTAAATTGTATTAGAACCAAACTATTTAGTGGCTTTCGTTACAGCGTTCACCTGCTAACTGTGCTGAGGGCGGACTTTATTCACGTTTAAAACTAATACACAGCAATTTTTTAGAGGTGTAACAGTAGAGCGGGAAGAGTGACCAGAGACCGTTGCCATGGTTACACATTAAACAGATCGACTCCTACCGATAGAAACAAAAACTAACCGAATGGTTTTATTCTGTTTATTAGTAATAGTTGTTTATTTTGTAAATATTTTACCTTAAAAAAAAGTTAAGCGTGATGTCTGGTGGAAACTAAGAATACAAACAAAATGGCCGCTGCATCCACCATATTTGTAGCATGACACCGCTATCAATCCGATTGATTGAAGATTTCCAGAGCCTTTATGACCGTTCTTTCAGCAGAGACAAAAGCCGTGTCTCATTTCAGGCTTAAGTCGCTGCGTGAAAGGCTCGAAGGTGTTCTTCGTGGCCTCACATGTCCCAAGGTGCTTTGCACATTTTTTTAAACAGAGTAACAGCGAGCAATGCAACGTTTTTAATTAAAGACAGTAGTTCAAAGGATTTTTAAAATAGCATTTTAAAACATAATTTTATTTTAAAACCTTTATTAATAATTTTAACACGTAGCCACCTGAATGCCATTTGATGTGTGCTGACTGTTGGTAAAAGTCTTTTTGTAGTTGGGAGCCAGAAAATGACGGAGTAATTTATAAAACTTTGTTGTCAGAATGAGGCTAGAGCGTCCCATTTACCAATGGTTGATGCAACCTCGAAGGATCCCCCAACGTCGTAGCCTTCTGGAGACTGGGTACTAGGCTGCGTCCTCAATGGATTGGTAGTTAGATTCAGTAGTCCAGTTACAGATTGACTATCTACGACAGGAAGTAAACACACAGTGAAACACTGCTTCCTAGTGTTCATGAAGTAATATCGCAGGCAGGCTATACATAACCTTGACGCAGAAGTTTAAATTATGCTTTGGTTTGGAATAATTCATTATAAATACACTACACAAACCCGAGCTAGCCAGTAGGTGGAGCAGGTGGCTCATCTAAATAGTTATAACTCTATTAAAATGGTTCAAGGATCAAAAATGGGTGACGAAGCAAGTAAAGAATACCAAAATACTAGAGATCATCATATTGAAGTCGAAAACAATTTTTAGACTGTTTATTTGAAAAATCTACATATGTACAGTTTGATCTAACCATTTACTGCAAGTGAAACATGACAATACTGTCCACTTATAGCTTACTAATGCAAGTAATGTAAAAATATCAGAAATCCTAATGCAAATTCCTTAGGTACACTTAGATACAAACAAATAAATAGCTGCCAGTTTTCATGCCAACTTTCTTTGTTGTGAATAAGCAATATAAAGTAGCACTTGAAGTTTTTTTGTACATAATAAGAACATCATGAGGTTATTAGCGCCCAGTGCAGATAGACAGGTAAATACAATGAGAACATAATACAGATATTTATCTATTATCATGCTGCAGTGCGGTTCTTGTCTTCAGTCTTAATTTAAGATGTAAAAAAATGTTGTTTGGTCCTTCAAGTTTAATAAATAAATAATAAGTTGCAAAAATGCTTGCCTCAATACGATGGTTAGTTACTCAGGCTACAATAGATAAAACAATAATGTGCAAGAATGAACATCTGAACCCCAAAATGACAGATTTTTTCATAAAAAAAATGGTATCTGTGTACTCAGTGACAAAATACAATGTATTTTCCATATAGTCACATGCTCAATTGGCTCTGAAGTAAACAAGGATTGTAAAAAAATGATTCCTTAATGATACCAAGTACTACTCGCTGCAGACTTGCGGACAGGCTACGTCACAATGATTTAGGCAGGTTTTCGAATTCATGTTTCATGCTGTACCTAGTGCCACCGTTGGATCAAAGCATCATTCCCCAATGTGAACGTTGACGAGTCAAGATGGAGTCAAAAGAATGCAAGTTAAGGTTAGTAAAAAGTGAAATGTACAATTTAAATTACACCAAATTGTGTCATTGTGACATAGCTTGTTTGCATGTGTGCAGCGAGGACCCTCTCAATCCAAAATTATCCCGCTGCAAAGTGAGGAAAGCCGCCTTGTTAGGCACCAAGCTTTGTCAAACAGCGCCCTCCAGCTAATTAGAGAATTGATGAGCTTTCACACTTGACTTGTTTAGTTTGATTCATTCGATCTAGAGTTCGGTTTCCCTTTTTTGTTTGGTTTAGAGAGCAATTACGGAACTAAAAAGTGGACTAAAAGCAGACTTAAAAAGTGGTCCAAGACCTGCTGGAGTTCGTTTGTGGTGAGAGCATGATCAATCTTTGATCTAAAACTAAAAACAAATGAATGCGACACAACATGCTTTTTGAGCGTTAAGAGCCACCGTACTCGCTTGCAAGTGGGATTATGGGCATAAGAGATTTACACACATGATAAAGTAACAGAAGCCAAGGGTCAAGCAGAAAAGTCTGTTAGTGTTGTCCCAATCTTCAGGCGTTGTTTACTTCTGTGTGCACGTTCATTTTAACCAATCAAGTCAAGGAAACACGTACGATGATGTATGTGACCAATGAGTGGCCCATATAAGATGACCTGTATTTTCAGCTAAGGCCAATCTCAGTGATCAGTGCGGTGTGAATGAGAACTAAATCAGCTGACGATTACAGTAAATTGGCTTTTCTAAGTGTTTTTGTATTGTGATTATCTTGATGCTTGTTTGATTTCTTTGTTTCAAATATAATCTGTAGTATTGTGATAACAGATAAGACCAGCAAGCATCATCCAATCAGCTTTCTGTTACTGGCACGAGTCTCTCTGTGATTGTAAACAACCACAAACAAGTTTTAGCTCGGCGGAAGAGTAGGTCTAGTGATACATGGCTTGCAAAAACTGAATATAGGCTTGGCTGACGCCAGTTGTATTTGAAGAAAAACGTCTATTAAAAACAATTAAACATTTTAAAGTACTGTTCAATTGCCTTACATTTATTTTGCCACTAATTTTGTGATTATTGTCATCTCAAATTTGATTTTTAGTGGTCTTAAAAAGTCTTAATGTGACAAAACCTGCAGAAACCCTTGAAAATGAAACATTTGGTCAAGTCGGAGAAAAATTTGGTGTCACTGAAGTTGCATAATATTTACAAAAATTTCTATTAGTCTAGTTCACTTAATAAAAATACTTAAAAGGCCAGACGTTTAACTAAATTTTGTTGAGATGTTTGTAAAAAGTAAATGGTGCTTTGAGACACTCACACATGCGGTTTGTGATCATTGTACACACCATTGGCACAAAGTGGATGATGTAATAATCCAGAATACACCGGCATTCATCATCACAGGAAACATTCAGCGCTGGCTCATGCCCTAAAACACCCATCCAACTGGAACCCACTGCTGAGCTCCCTTTAACATCTCCAGAGAGGATTTGAGCATCATGTAGGCCTGCTCCAAATCATCGTTCACTATGGTGAGGTCAAAATAGTGTCCGTAAACCCTCTGGATCTTGGCGCTCTCATCCCCTGTCTTCTTCAGCTCTGCATCCTATTAAAGAGACAAACAAAGACGTGCAAGAAACCCACATTTTCTGAAGCTGAACAAGTTGATGGTGAGTCTTACAGTTTTTCGTTTGGTTGCGACGCCTTCTTCAATCCCAGATCTGTTCATGGTCTTCAGCACTTCAAACTCGGGGGCTTTGATGAATACTACATACGGCAAAAATTCGGAAGTCCTGAGCACTTTTAGAGTCTGTGGAAAAAAATGTATTATTCTTTAGAGTCTGTTTCAGAAATATTGTGATAATCCATTATTATGAAGACGACGGAAGCAAGGTTTAAGACGGTATAACAGAAAATGCTTAGAATGCTAAATAGCTAACTATTAGCTACTACTGTAGAGAGAGAGAGAGAGAGAGAGAGAGAGAGAGGGAGAGGGAGAGGAGTAAGTAGCAGAAGAAGGGGAGATTTATTATCTTCATTTAAAGAGTGAATATTACTGGTTGAGATTTAACTTCCTGTTTGTGATGCAACTTCCTGGTCCTGATTCAAAATATAGTTTACATTTTAAAGACAAAAGTGCAAGATGAAGCCATCACTTGGTCACCTTTAAAACAGTGCTACAGTATCAAGTGGCTAGACAAAATTCAAAAACTACAATAAAGTAGACAAAATGTGTGATTTTACATACAATTGTAACTTTTTATATCTGGATCGTGAAATAAATAACTCATTAACTCCAGCTTAAGGAGCTATGCACAATTTCTGCCTTTAGCAATCTTTTTGATATTAATAATTTGAGGTTGTGACAAACATGTGACACTGGCTGCCGTAGAGCTCCAGCCCGAAGTGGGACAAGGTAGGCATGTTCTGGGGGCTCCTCCTCAAACTCGTTATACATACATTAATGGCCCCAACAAATCCCGCTTTAAAGTATGACCAGGCATCAAGCCTTTTGTATGGCTGTTAACTCTCCTGGAATTCGATCAGAAACATGTCAGGAAATCCAATTTCTGGCCAAATCTTTATGTCCACAGAAAGCTGTTTATCTGGTAAGTCGCAGAGATCATGGTCAAGTTTAATTCTTTTAAACTTAAGCCACTCGGTTTCAGTGAAAGGGGCGTGGCCTGGTGGGAAAGTGTCAGTCAAAGTCAAGACCAAGAGGTTACATGGCCCACGCAATGATATTTAATTGAAACCAAGCCACAACTGCACCAACACTACATTCCCCATAATGCAACTGTAGCCCGCAAACTCACTGCAGTGCAGTCACTTCATCGGAAATCAGAGCAGATGTCAACCTTTAGCTACCATTGATGCGTGGGTTGATCCAACTCTGAGTTATGAGCCATCCAAAAATATCTGTAGTGATATTCAGGTCGCGGTTGGTCAGGTCAGGTTAGTTGCGAGTCGGTTGTGGTTTGTTTATACATTGGCGCAGGCATCACTGTCAGCTAACCCTCCCAAAAAATGGCTAAACGGAACAGAGTGAAAGGCAGAGTACATGTTTACGGTGGTAGCCCTTTTTTGCCCTCTGTGACTTGTGACTTTGACACCCCCGCTCTATAGTGAATGTGTGATGGCCAAGAGAGAGTCAGAGGACTGATACCTGAGGATTCACGTCCAGGATGCAGATCCGTCCAGCCTCAATGACTTCATGGATGGAGTCGATCTTGATGCCGTAGAGGTTACCATCATATTCACCATGCTCAAGGAAGCGGCCAGCTTTAATGTCAGCTTCCATCTTATTTCTGGATGTAAAGGCATACATCATATTCTCTCTGTCAGCTGGTTTGGGTTTCTTGGACGTGTCTGTGGATGGTTACATGACAGCAGAGATCACCAGATGATATTGCGTTTAAACAAACGCAGATTTTAATTTTCAACGTTATGAAATATATATATACACAGTAACAAAAATACATAGTTACTTAGCAAACTACAGGTGCCGCCAAAGGGGGGAAATCGGCGGATATTTTATTATTATTATTTTTTAAAAGGCTGTTTTATCGCCCGTCCTAGCACCAAATGTATTCTGTAGCAGGACAATGACCCTAAACATTGAATAAAAGTAATTCAGAACATATCTTCTGCATTAAGGGAGTGTGTATCTGGGAATACGTGAAGAGACGGAGACATCCACGGGAGATCTGGATCTAGACCAGCTGAGTTTCTGCTTGCAAATGCAACTGGAAGAATTGCTGCTGTTTAACTCATTTATGAAAATAAAGTATTCACACGTCCAGTTTAAAATGTCTGAACAGTACTGTATGTCCTCATTCTGATAAATAAAGCATCGTCAACAAATACAGCCACAGCTAGCTTATAGAGCATATGTTATTTAAAAAAATCAATGTCATTGGAGGGTAATAAATCCCCACATTCAACATTGGAAGTGTACTGTGTACCCCAGGTGAGGACTCACAGGGGATGGTGACCCCATAGTGGTGAGGTTCGGAGATAAGCAGCTTATTCTTCAGGCTTCGGCGTCCCACTCCAGGTGCACCAATCAGAATTAGCGTCTTCCTGCGGAACGGAGGAACTTTTGCCACCTCCTCATAGAGCGGTAATTCGTGCCGGTCAAAATCTGATAGAAATCAAGCAAGAAAGAGTAGTTTCAGGACAATAAGCATAGACAAAATATAAATATATAGATAAATGAAACAAAGCAATACACCAACCTGCATTTTTTGTTGTCAGATACATCATTTTTTTCTTCTTTTTCCCAACCATTCCAGTGCAGAGATTAGCTGGAACACATGTAATGCTATTTTTAAACATATGAATATTCATGATAGTACTTTAGATGTAAATAGTGTGCATTGTAACCTTTTTATTGGCAATTTAATCTTTAGCAGATGATTTGACATGGTGTTTGATTTTCAAAATAAACACTAGAGGGCAGTATACACGAGTAAAAGCTGAAATTTTCAATCAATAAATGAACAAAACGTATGTAATTTATTGTGTGTATTATTGTTATTATTATTATTATTATTATTAATAGAGACTGAAGAGTACAGAATTCCCACAGTCTTATTTGAGTCAGGTGATCTCCTTAGATTGGAAACAGCCTTGGATCAAAGTTAGCAAAACCCCTTATTATAGTTGACAAAACTACAAAAATCTTGAAGTAAATTACTTATACTGAGTATCTTGCTAATGAAACATCTTTAAGTAACTCCCCCAGCATGGCAAGCCTTTGTAACACTTAATACTCTTTCCGTACAAGTCACAACTCTATTTTGACTAGTCATTATTACAATGACAGATATCAACAATATTTTTTGACTAGTCTTAATATACATAAGGGATATCTACAATTCTTTTACCACTTGTTACCAAATATTACTTGAATGTTACTAATATTTCTAGATAATACTTGTTACTAAATATTTTTTCACTAGGCGGTAGTCCAATCAGAAAAAACTTTAACAGCATTTGTATTACACATAACAAATTAGAACGGTTTCCAAGCCCTAATTCCGGTTATTCCATATATCTATAATTGTTATTTACTAGTTATTAAGGAGTTAAAGATGTGATTAAATATTATCTGCACTAGTCACAGGAAGCTGACTGTCTATGTATATGGTTGGAGAAGGACGCATCTTTCGTGGCTGTGTCAGCATTTATTTTACACTGAAAATAAATAATAAATATCTGAAATTATGTTTGAAATTTAACACAATACTTTCTGATCTTTTTCAATATTATGTCTGATGAATAACCTAAAACGGTTAATGAAAACAAAAAAAAAAAAATCCCAAACTACTACTAAAGCTGCCCACACCTTAAAATGGCAAGGGCTTGAAGGATATATGATAAGGTCCAAAAACATCTCTTATCACCTGCTGGTGAAAGTTCCACATCTCTTTTCACAAAAGCTTTCCTCTTCTCCTCCAGAAGTTGACTGGGAATCAGGCCGGCACTGCCCCCCTCTACATGACGTGCCTGTCGAGTTTTCAATTTAAAACTGTAGTAAATGCAGTAACATTAGAATAATATTTCATCAAATTAAGTTTGACATTTTATAAAAGATAATCAGGAAAAAATCCTTTATTTCATTCCTTCTCAAGACACTTAATGAGAACTCCTTTATATGGTTAATATATGCTACAGATTTGCATTTCTTTCAGGTGGTTTGCCTCAAGCTTTTAATTAAATAAAATGGGCCTCGGCACAAAAACACTGATTTAGGGTAAACAGAATTAATTCTTCAACTGGTCTTCAACTAAGACAATTCAAAAGCCTTCAAATATCAGCATTGTACAACTTCTCAAAATGTTCAAAATGCAACCTCTTGTTTTTAGACTGTTGTAGAAGCGATAATTTTGAAGTGTTTTGAACATTTATATATTTTTTTAATCTAAAAAACATTTGCACTAAGCCAAAATATAAATATAAAGTGTTGCATATTAATACGTATCTGTTTCCTAACTTGTTAATTCATTGTTGATATTCATTGTGAGAAATAATTATCATGATCAGTGTCTTTGCAGAGATGAATATCCTTAATTATTAATAAATTCAGAAGAGGGTCTCAAAGTGGTAGCCCATTGCATTAATCAGTACCCAGGAAGTAGCTCTCGGTTTCAAAAAGGTTGGTGACCCCTGATCTAGACCCTGTTTAATCTGCTTTAGTCGTTCATAAGTTTAGATGGTGTTAATTGTAAAGTCAGAGCCAACCTGCCACCAGTTCACATCCTCCTGGTTAACAATCTGCAGAATGTCTCCACTTGAGAACATCAGTCCCGCCTCTTTGCAAGGGATGAGGTTGTCATTGGCAGGATCATAATCGAAATGACACTTCACAAAAACCTGTGGGTACAAGGATAAGAGTTAAATATAGGTCTTTGTTCCCCATAGACACAGATACGAAGAGAGGCTTTGACGCTGGGCCTTGCCAGTCATCGTCTTCCTGGAAGTTTGTCAATTTCAGTTAGTTGAAAAGAGACAAAACTGTATGAGCTGAGATGTCAAAACCAAGAGCCATAAACCCGATCTGAGTAGATGGCCTAAGGTGTCATTCCAGTTGCTGAGCCCTTATTTACTAACAATTTTAATATAGCCAATATAGCTTGAGAGGAAAGAGTTCTAAAATTTGTTATTACCACCCCCCCACCCCCCAAAAGAGTGTCCGTTGGTATAAAGGACCGTGCCGAAACCCGTAAAGACAGATGACCGTCGGACCGACAATAAGCCGTCTTGTACAACCTATTAATTGCATTCGTTGCCGCAGTTAAATGTTGGTGGGATTATTTTGTACAGTCCCTAGCAAATATATGAACGATCAATTTGGCAGTGTAATAAAATAAATATTTTGAATCCTGCTTAAATGAATAGGAAGTTAAATAACAAACAGGAAGTTACATTACAGCAAAGCTCTATAAGTCAGCGTATTGGAGATCTTTCTCCCGCTCTCCTATTCTGAACCTTGAAAGAGCTACTTGATTCTTTCATACCTACACCACCCCCCCTCCTTCTTTGTGCTCAATGTAGAATGGTTTGTTAGCTGTTTAGCATTCTAAGTGTTTTAAAGCTAACAAAGCTGCATTTTTTTTTATAATACCTTCACATTTTTATACTTTCACCTGGATATTCTGTAGACTGCTGGATTGCACACTTTGCCGGTAACATAATAAATACAGGTGGCAAGTGCCGTAGTGGTGGAGTTGGTAGTCTTATAACCAGAAGGTTGGCGGTTTGATCTAAGGACATGTCCCGGGTTAAACTAAAATGCCCACAATTTTGACCGGTAAAACATTAGTTCAGTATTACCAAAAATAAATTCAATCTGCTCTTTAAAATACAATAAAATACTTAACTAAACCTATAAAATCCTTGGCATTTTTGAGTGGGTTTTACTACTTTACAATCTGCTCTAATAAATTGGCTCTCTACTGTTTTTTGTGGCACAATAATTACACAAAAAGCCTGAAATTGTAAAAAAAAATACAATTCCCAGGACTACCAGAACTTTGAAAAGCACTAGCCACAGGGCTCTAGAGTGCGACCAATTTGGTCGCATATGCGACCTAATTTCTCAATGGTGCGACTAAAAAAAATCAAAGGTTGCACCACAAAGGTTCGAGGGGAAAAAAAACGAAACTCCGTGAGTCTCCCTGTTGTTCAACAACAGACACATATCGTGGTCTAAACCAATCAGAGATAGTGAAGAGCGTATCCCGTCCCACCCCCCCCCTCTGATTGACCGTGGTCCAGATATTCCTGTATGTGTGTGAACGTACGTTTGAAAATACATGTGATGCAGTCAGACAGAGATAGGTGAGTCCATCAGGTACACAGTGGATGTAGCTGCGCATTACGAGAGAAGATGAAAAGAACGATTGACAGGGAGCCATCAACCTCCCCTGTGACTGACTCTAATACATTTAGAATTGAAACTATAAACTTTAGAATTTTCTATAAAACACATAACATGCCGCGATAAATGCACCGCTCAAGTGTCCCCTCTCCCCGCTGCCTTTCAGCGAAGACCGATGAATATATTATTGAACACATTGAGGTCGAGCATGCTCATGCCCAAGGTAAGCCATGTCATGTCATGGAGCCTATGTCAATAATATGGCTACCGTCTCGTTAATGCATTAACCATAATATTGTGATACTTAAAAATGAAAAAATAAATAAATAGGCTGCATTATAAACTCTTGATCTGGGTAGTAAATGGTATTGTCGTTTTTATTTGTTTTAAAATCAGTTTAAAGTTTAAATTTCAACTCAGTAAAGCACTTTAAACACTTTTCAGTAAGTTTTAGTTACCTTTCTTGTGGAATTGTGCTTCAAATAAAGAACTTTATATTGACCAGGTTGTTAGTTAATCATTTACAAGTCAATATTGTCTATGGACAGTGATTTAAAAAAAAATAAATGAATAGATAACTAAAAAAAGTGAACTTGTGAAAATGGGGTGTTAAATGTGATGCGGTTGAAAATTTGGGTGCACCTAACTTTTGTGCTGGTGCACCTAAGAAAAAAATTTAGGCGCACCAGTGAGGTAATCAGTCAGTTTTGTCAAAACAATGTTTTTTTCTTACAGAATCCTTGCTTGCTCATAATGTCCTAAATCAGCATGACATATCTGCCAGCCTATTAAGATGTATTTCTAACAGGTTTCAATAGATTTCACTGTTAAATGTTATTTATTTGAATTCTGTTGACGCTACCTTCTGTTCTTTTCATATAAAGTCACTTTTTTTCACTAATAACCATTATCCCTTCACTAAACTAACACCCAGCAACTTTCTGAATGAGAAAAACCCACTGGAAAACTATTGCATCTTTGTAAAAACAAGGACAATCAGAACCTCTGTTTCACATTAACCTTAACCTAGTTTGAATGTGTGAACACCGTACAGAGAAGCCATCTGTCTCACACTTCAGCTCATAATTCTGTGACAGTAAACACATCTGGCTTTAAGAGAGACTAACTCGTCCTCTGGTCCCCATGACAACAGTGCCAAGAAGTAGAGGGAGCCACTAGTATTACAACAGAATTTGAGGGATAGTGCAAACAAGGTAACTGGTGCCCTGAGCACCCAGGCAACAACAAGTTTTAAGAAAGAGGAAGCTGGCACCTGTCTGGGTGGATGTGGCTCCTGGTAGCTGGGAAGGATTTTAAGCACCACACTGCCACTGGTTTCTTGAAGTGCCTCCTGTAGCACTCGAGGGTCATCACCCACCTCACGGCCATTCACCTCTTTGATGATGTCACCCACATGGAGTAGACCCTGCTGGTCGATCATGCCACCATGGAGAATACGAGCTATCACCAGCTCTCCATTCTCAATACGGAATGTCACACCCTTCACAACAATAAAGACAGTAACACACATGACTTTAACTTATTTGCCTAAACAAAAACCCTTTTATGGAAGGATCAACGCTAAATGCGTTCTTACCAAGTGCTCTCCAGGAACTTTGCGGATGCCAACCATACGAATGGCATCAGCTGGCACTGTGGCACTGTTGATGGGTGGCTCCATATAAGTGCAGGGGCTCGAGGGTGGAGACTCACATGTCTGGGATGCCACAGAGTCGTGGGTTTCTAACAGAGACTGAGCATTAAGAGGAGAGTGTGTAAGTGATCAGACTCACTGTTGTTGGAATGTTTGCGGGCTGCGCCTCACTGTACCTGGAAATGAGGCTGGTTGAGGATCCGGGAGAGCTCGGCGGCAGTGTTACTGCGGTGGGTGAAGGGACTCAGCTCTCTAAGGATATCCTGCACCAGCTCCACATTATTATCCCTCACAGCCTCCAGTCGCGTCTCCTCCAGACTCTCAGCACTCTGCAAGTTCAATCAGAAATTACGCCGCAGTTTCACTGGCATCAGCGACTGTTGTTTGACTTACCACTGGGCTCTCCATGATGCCCTTCAAGAAGATGAGGTCCAAGTCATTAGCAGTGGCGGAGCTGGTGCTGTCGCTCAGAATGTCCAGCACCTGTGGCACTGCTGGGGACACAAGCACAAACACATTTCACAGATTTTTAGGTGCAGACTATGGGGTCAAAATTGTAGCAATATCTTTTACAAATACATGTTTGATCTGCAAACGAAAATTTGCAAATGTATATTTTCATTTGAACGGACTCCTAGGATTTCCTGTTGAACAGGTAATTTTATGTGTAGGGAGATTTACAAACATGTCGAGACAGGGTGCTCCTCCGAGCAGGTGGCACCAGTCCCTTGGTGTGCAGTACTGAACCATCCACAAGTCACTTCCCAGATCCAAGAGATTAAGGCCTCTTGGCTAAGAATAACATAACTAGCAGGCGAGAGTAAATAGCCTCATTTTCAAATGAAGGATTGCATATCTAAACTCAATCACAGCAAAACATATTCATGAAAGGAAGACACTGGAGTTAGAGATTTTTAAAACTGATAAAAGAAAAGGAACACTTCTGCAACAAGAAGTTATCGATTCCTTTCTCTACACAGAGTGGACTTCATCAAGGCAAGTTGATAATAACCTTGCAGTTATTTTGTATGCCACAGTTTGTGTGTGGGGAAGAAAAAATATTTAAAAAATGAAACTTTACATTAAAATTTTTTAATTTTAAACATTTAAAAGTGTTAAGGGTTGCCAATCAAATGAGGAATAGGCTACTCTGCAGAGTTCTTTTTTTTGTTCATATGTTTGTAAATCTGACAGTGTCTCTTCACTGTCTTCACTGCACGTCACTGATATATAATAATATAACTATATATATATAATATCTAAAAAACAGTAAATTAACTGAAATAAAACATGGAATGTAAAAAAAGATGATTTTATTTACACGTTTTTATGTTGATATTTCAACTACATTTTTAATAACACTTTTCAAAATTAGATTTTTTTTTTCATTTAAAAAGAAAACATGCATTAAGATTTCTTTTTCTAACTCTTTTATCATTTACCTATTAAAAAAATGTTGTTTTGTTGAATTGGATTTTGGTTAGGTTTAGAAAATGTGAAAGAACTTCAGAAATGTAAACGTTACTTGTATCTAAAGGTTGCGTTTGCGTTGTTGTTATGTGTTTTTAACACCCTTAACCATGTGGTTACGATCTTTTGGTTAAAGTTGGAAAATTTAATAGAAACCGGTTTTGTTTAATGCATGTTGCACGACGTTCAATAAAACAAAGTTAAATAAAAAACTAGAAGCTCTGAAAAAGTGAGAGTGTAGGTGTAGATAGAGCTGTATCCTTCTTACAGTGCTCTGTGCCGGTGGCTGCCACAGGCATGATCCTTGAAATCTGCAAAACATGGGAAAGACAGATTTGCCTTCATTACTTAACACTGTATTATGAGCTACATGATATGGTAAGCAAGGTATAATCAGAAAAAGGGAATGAAAATAAACGTAATAGAGCTGGGAGACGTAAAGTACACAAAGAACTAGACATGCCTTCTCTGTTTGTGTCTATGAAGGAACACCGTGGGAGGGAGTGAATGAACCGTTTTTCACCCTCGTCTTGCTAATGAAACCATGACAGGGAGCAGGTGCGCAGATGCAGCGGGTGCACATGACAAAAAGAGGAGGGGGAGGGGTACACAAATTCAACATAATTTATATGCGTGTCATTTTGTTTTATTGACACTTGATGTTGACCCAGTGGTTTAAAATGTGGAATAGAAAGATTTTAAGAGCTGTATAATGAGCATTTTATAGACTGTAGATACACAGATTGACATTTCATCCATTGAATCTTGGATCTCTGTAAGCAATCATTTCTGAAAAAAAAAAAAAAAAGAGTTAAAGATCTGGTTTTTGGAGGTTCTAGTGGAGTCTTGTTTTTCACAAAGCTGAGCTGTATTGCCAATTACTTCAGAAGTCAGGATGGGATGTTATGTAATGAATGTAGAGCTGATGGAAGGCATTTTTTCAAGCCATATTTCCTCTAAACACTCCCTACAGTCTTCCCATGGGAAACTTTCAACAAACACAAACAGGAATGAGGTTTATTCTTGAAAAATCAATGCAGCATGAACCATTTTCAGTGTGACGAAGGTGGTTGCTATGGTGATTTTACTCCTCCCACATGTTACATATGTTGCGAGCTCGCCAGGATTTGAAAAAGGAAACATTTGCAGCAGATGCAGTACGTATCAAGCTTTAAAAACTAAAAATGTCCAGCAGTGTCCAGAAATGTCCAGAAGTGGTCTTCGTAGAATAAATGCAGCCAAAAGCCATACCTCCAAAGAGAAAATAAGATGAAGTGACTCAAGTATAGGTGCAGAAAAAAGGAAGCAGGTGCTCAAATTTTGAAAGCTTTAGCTGCAGCAGAATGCGGTCTCTTTACAGGACAATAATGGGAGTCTGCAGGCAACAGTGAAGCATGGGGGAGGTTCCATAAATATTTGGGACTGCATTTGTGACCAAGATTTGGTTGGAATTAATGGTGTTTTCAATAGTGAGAAAAGCAGGTAGATAGTTATCCATCATTCATTTGATTGCCCTAAAATTTATTCTGCAGCAGGATAATGATCCCAAACATACAGCCCGTCCTTAAGAACTAACCTCGGTGCTTAAGTTTAAAAAAAAAAAAAATCAAAATAATTGCATTATAAAATGACACATCTGGCAGGATCACAGATGCTCAAAATCTGGCAACATCTAAGAAAAAAAAAACGATACACTACATTGAATCTTTTTTTACAGTCAGCTCCAAGGGATTTTCTCCAGCTTTAATGCAAACTCAGCATCCGAGACCAGACCAGATCCCCTGAGAGGACTGAAAGGGGCCTTCCTCCAGCACAAGGCATGGGGGATTTATCTTTGGCAAACCCCCCCCCCCCCCCCCCAACAATACACCTTCATTTATTCAATGATTCCTGCACAACCCGCTGCGCCCCCAGTGCTAATGACACCCTCTCTGTCCTGTGCCAAATCAAGGGCAGCCCTGTGCTCCATCTGCTCTTGAGGCCAGAAACAGCCGAAACCCATCTGTCTCAAACAGTGCCGCCGCCCCTTTAAGGATCCATGGTGAGAATTTGACACAGAGTCTGATCTTTTTTTACTGTTCACCACCACAGTTTGGCGGCACATTAGCAACATTATGTTTTATACAAAAACAGTACAACAATCGTATTCCTGAAGCTTATTAGAGATTAAATTATTCAGAATTTCAACAATAATCCTAATTGTATGACCATTTGTTTTAAGATTTTTGGGGGGACAGTTTGAAAAGATGCGGGGAAAGGGAGGACGAGGCAGGGTAAAGATGAATTCTGGACTCAACCCGACTTGTTGGAGTGTTTTTGTGCTGTTGTTGGGTGTAAATAAGTTATCATTTAGAGTTATAAATTTAAATTATAACTCTAATAATATAAATTAGAACTTTGCAAAAGAAATTGGCAGAAAATTACAATATCAGCAGTAGCTAAGGATCATTTAAAGTGCCAGACCCCAAGATGTTATTAGTAGGAATGGTGGTTTGACTAGTATGGTAAAAACTTTTCGTAAATAACTAAAAGCAAACCCACTACTTTTGTCTATTAATAATGGATAAAAAATAATAATGGAGGAAAAAACTATTATACTATTATGCAAAAGCTTCGGCAAGATTTGTTCAACATAAACCCTGCCAACGTTAAAATAAACAATTAACGTTACCAGTAAAATTATTTCCAGTTTTACAGATTAACTCGTAGAAAGACGTTATAAAGCCGTTGTTGCGAAAGTGCGCGTTGCAAACAAACACCTTACGCACGAACATGAATATCGTAATAAATTATGAATGTACAAATAAGTCAGAATTTAACAGGGTAAACGAATAAATGACACGATAGGGAACAGGAATAATCTCCAGATTAATTAAACGGCGGCAGAAATTAGTTTAATATTGGGATATCGGAAAATACAGCACTGGATCACATGAGAGATGTATATTGTGCGCTATATTGAATGAAAACGTCGAAAGGGCTGCGTAAGAAAAACACAACACGCTCACAATGTTTTAAATCATAATTAAAACAGGAAATCTAACCTTTGCTCTAACACAGAAGCGTCTATCCGTTGTTTTGATTAGAAGAGAGCCGTGTGTACCGCTACAAAGCATCAAATCCGACTCTTGCAATTGCGTAGACTTAAAGGGGCAACGTTCAGTTGCTCCAGGAGGTGGGCCCCGCTAGCTGCTCTATGGCTACGGAGCCGCGAGAACAACGGAACATTCTCGACAATCCGCTTTAATGGATTCCAATTTACATAACAGAGCCAATCAGTTGTGTTCTAGCCAGGTTTAACAACGGGATCCGGTAGTATGCATTACATATGTAGTATTTTATTGTCACCGCTAAATAACTGTATATTTATATCGTATACATTTTTATTGTGAGGATTAGTTTCAGCAGTATGGGCAATAACTAATCGTAATTGTGTTTATAATTCCAATATTTTGACGATCGCCTTACCATTGATGTTTTTATAGCATTGGCGACATCTTCTGGTAACTTTAGTTTTTGCATTTACAATATCGTAGGATAATAATAATAATAATAATAATATGATTGCTATTATTGTTATTATTATTATTATACACTATCTCTGCTTTTAACTTTTTAAACAAAGAACAGAGACAGATAAATGGCCATATTCATCCAATAGACTTTTAATCACTAAAATAATTTACATTTTACAAACAAACAAACAAACAAACAAACAAACAAACAAACAAACAAACAAAATGATTTCTGTAAAACACAATGAAGTCCACACATGTCTGCGGATGGTTTTTATAATAATATATATTATGTACAGTAATTAGTCATGAGATTTGATCAGTGCACTTATTAGAGCAAACGTAAAAAGACAGGATGTATTCCATAAAGAGGTTGATGAGGTTGTCTTATGGCGACTGGTTCTCAAAGCATTGTCTGGAGGTTTTCTGTGGGAGGCACAGGTGGGAATCGCTCAGGCAGGCAACCGAGGGATCGCTGAACTTCACCACATGTAGGAGTCTTCGTATCTGTATTAAATAAACAATGAGGTATATTTATTTATGGTTTATTTATTCATCCTAGATCGTTCAACTTCTCGTTAATGATACACATCATCCTGTTGATGTTTTACATGTTTCAGTTCATAAGCGCAGTATGATTTCTTCTTATTTAAGGTCTCATTAGGGCTGTGAAATGTCAAGGGCTATCAGATATTCACAGAGAAGGTTAGCCACCGTCTGTCCCCTGAAGTAAAATCAAGATCTGTTCTGCCTTTCATTCACACAAATAAATAAAATACATCAAAAAGCTCACCGTGATCTCTGTTTGTGCTCTGTGTCATCACCGAAGAGCAATTCTGCCATCACATCTTCAGAAGTGGACCTTTTCCCATACCTGCATGCAAGAAAAATGACAATTTATGCCCTCATTACACAATTGGAGCCATGATTTCTGAAGGGGAACATTTCAGTGGTGAAATAATGATCGTGTCTGGAAGTGAAAAGAACAAAGCAGCCCACTTTACCCGTCAGGGACCCATCACTGATGGAAAGACAAAGTGTGACTTCACCCCAGACCTTCTGAAGCTCATTCTACGATAACTTTGAATCTGACCGCTGATCATGAATGATTCAATGAAATTTAAAGAGACATCGAAATACAGCCTTTTGTAAACTCCATATAAAATATATATGTGATTATTTTGTGGAACATGAGGAAAAAGAAATGTTCTATATTAAAATATTTTTAATATGAGTTTTTTTTTGTTAAATAAGGAAACATTTCAAGAAAAACATTTCATGCTCAGATACATCAAGGAAATTGAGACTAATCTTACAACTCATTGTAAATCAAGAGTTTAAACCTCATCCCACAGCAGGCGTCTACTGTGATTCATTTATTACATCTACAACTCTGGATTTGATTTATAAAGCTTATTACAGGCGATCTGTAAAGCAAGTCATTTGGAGCTGCTGAATTATATATTTTATAGCTGCTTATTGCCTTAAATGTGAACCTACAGATAAAAGCGTGAGAGGAGGACATATATATGCAGATCTAGAGTTTCATCTATTTTTTGGGGGGTTGTAATGCAATTTCTGAGTTGATTGAAGAACAGCAAACAACTCTTATAAAGGTACAGCAGCTTGTCTCTCTCTCACCGTTGTCTTGTGATGAGGTTGATGTAGTGTCTCAGAGCGGTGTAGTATTTGGCCAGCTCCTCTGGGGGTGCGTCGTCCCCAGGGTTCTCTGGCTTTGGCGGATACGCATCCACAATGCTGCCGAGACACAGCAGTACACAGATGAGCACAGTGGCAACTACGCTCCAGGGTTTCAACATGACCGCCATCTGAAATTGAAAAAGATTAAAAAAATGTTTATTTGCATTTTAAGAGCGTTTAATAATTTTTATCAATATTAAGGGAGTCCAGCGTGCAGCAAGCTCTTGAATGATGGAGCAGCTCTCACTTACTGGTGGGTAGGAGATTAGAGAGGGATTATTATTGACTGGAACCAGTTAATTTTCAAAACAGTCAAATTTGGCTAGGATGATGGAGTTTGGAAAGTGCATCCTGTACACGGAACCATCGAGAGCAAGGGTCTTATATTAACGGATCATCAGGAGGATGGTCCCCTAACCTATGGCACAAGGAGGTATAGTCCACATGGAGATACTAACCATTAGGGGATGTGTTTATAGTAAATGTTTCCCTTCCACATGTTGAAATGTTAAAAAGGTTCAGTATAAACATTTCTAAATAACAAACCAAAGAACTCTTGAACAATTAACTCTATTCTTAGACATTATACATTGGAATTTGCAACAGAAAGAACAGAAACCCACAGATGTAGGACTCTTACAAGACCTAAAACCCTAAAATGTATCGGTATGTAAAAATATTTTTTATTGGATGCAAACGGAGAAGCTTTGAACGTTTCTGGGAAAAATATATGCATTTCACGTGCAGTGTAATTGGTCTTATTCATAAATGTATTTTTTAGTGAATTATAATGTTTGTTATTTTATCATATATGATTATATATAATATATTTATATAGTGTTTCGAGAGCAGTGTTGTGTTTTATGCTCATTAAAATGTATCGGCAACACCTGTTGTAGGCCTAATCAATAATGTACAAATCAACAAAAATAATAATAATTATTATTAATTTTATAATAATAATTGTTATTGTTTAAACTGATTTAAATTTGTATATGCTCATTTTGGTGGACAGGCAGGTAAAAAATATTAATAAAGTAATTCATTTTGATTATTTGAAGTCCAAACGGTCGCTGTCCGCGGTGCTGAATGCGTAAAACAAGTGTTTTATTCCGCTAATCAGATTCCTTAAAAAAAAATAAATAAATAAAAACTCGACCAAGATTTTTTGCCAAATTAGCATAAATAAGTTTAGGATACCCCACAACTTTAACGAAGCACTCAAGTTTAATTTGGTGTCTCCACGAGCATAAAAATAACACAAGCCAAACTTACTTTTAGCAGGTGAGGGTTTTAAGCGCTTTGTCTTGAGTGGAACTTTTGAGTTTCTTGCTCCAAAAGTCTTTTCGCTCCTCCTGAAGTGTTGTGAGGGAGTCTTTCACGAATAACAAACTGTCCACTCTCGGATCTCTTCTTCTCGCGCCTCCCGTGCTTTATATAGAGGGCTGAACACGACACGAGGGGTGGAAATGATAAAAGCCCCCCCACCAAACACATCGACTCACACGCCGAGCTAACGTCAGTCATAAACGCCTGCGTAATACCCTCACGAGACCAATTATATTCAACATGAAACCTCATTTAAGTAACATCGATCCAATTCGATTACATTCATTATGGATTTGAGTACTTTTATAACAAATATAAAGTAAATCGAGCCTAAGCAATTCGTCTAAACTATTTTAAGATATGACTCTTTACTACGTTTTTGATTGCAGCAGCCAATCAAAAGCTCTGACACAACAAATGGAGCAATCAAATGTGACATTGAGGAGTCAAGAGCTACCTGACCCTTTATCAAAGCAGAGTATACTCTTCCAGGCTGTCTCTCTCTTAAACTTGGCTTGTTCAAACTGTCAGTCAAATATTTCATAAATTGGTTAATTTTACAGCGATGACCAGAACCCAAACGTCCCCTTTCAAGTTATTTCTATATAAAAATGCCAAGCACATAATAAAATACTTATTTTTGACAAGGGCGAGCACTCCACTCACAGTTCCTAACAATATGAGCTAAATTGTCTTTATATTTAATTTACTGCTGGTTTCACATTTTATAAATTAATAGTGGTATTCATATGGACACTGTTTGATTTTTTTAATAAAATGCTACTGGTCAAATTGGATTCAATGATCTATGCTAAGCTGTGCTAAAATGCGATCCCCAGATCTTGAAAACACAGAATAAACAAAAACAAAAAAAGCCTGACTTAATATTTTACAGAGAAGGAGGTTGAGTCTGTCAAAAAGGTGTTTTTTTATGCCAGTTCCTTTAAAATGTCATAAAATGTCATTATGACACAATTAGAAGCCACAGCAGTAGAAGTGGCTTTAAAAGTATGTTTAAAGCAGTTTTCAAGACACCTTACTACTTCCTGTCTGAATATTATATGATTTCATCTGGCTATATGGAAGAAATTCACAATGCCAGGAATGAGACGTGTGATTGGTCACATGATATGAACAATAAAGCAAATTTTCATGAATGACAGCGTCCACAGAACTCAGGGTTGTATCAGCAAGAAAAACAGGAAGTTAGCAGCGGGAAACTGAGGCAGGAAACAGCACAACCCATAATGTCTTCAGAGGGGAGTTATGGTGAGTAGCAGGTTAGTAAACAGAAGTAGATAAAGAGATAAAAAAAAACAGAAGAAACACAACAATGAGTACCGGAGATCCAAGAAGGCTGGAAGCGATCATGGAGAGTTGGGAGGTATAAACCGTACAACTGAGAGTGAGGCAAGGAGAATGAAGGGAGACAATGACACTGACAGGATGAGGAGGAAACACGCAGATTAGACACAGGTGTAGAGAATAATTGAATGAGTGGTTGGAGTGTAACAAGAGGTAAACAGTGAAAACACAAACACTTGCCTGACAATAGCAGAGCAAACTTCATTCATACTGGTATTATTACCATAGAAGGTACTTTGCAAATAGCCATACAAAGTATGGCAGATGCTTTTATATAAAGCCACTAGTCAAAAGAAAGCAGGTTTTATTAAAAATTACAGTAAACTGAAGCTGTCCACTTATAAAAAAAACGAAAAATGTCGGCTGGTAGCGGACATCAGACATTTGAATTGATATGAAAGTAGGAACAACTGTATTGTAAGCCTTTAAGTGCGAAACAGCATTGTCCAGAACCCATCGATAACTAATGCAATGTTTTTATTCCTCGGATTCCTTTGGTTGTTTGCAAAAAATCACAATATGGTAATGTTTCAATCATAATGTTTCTATTTTCAAAAGCGCTATACATTTTAGTTCTCTGATTTCCACTGCCACTTTACACTTTTGTGCTAGGCTTCATTCCAGATTGCAACTGAGCCCAACTTCATCAGAAATAATATGAATATTATAACTGAATTCAAAGAAATACAATCTTGCCGAATAGCATTAGACTGCATCATTATGTTATTTTCCAACATATTTCCTTATGTGTTAAATTGCATTCATAGAATATGCATCCGAAGAGGAAATAGGATCATGGTAATTTCACAGAATATATAGCAATTTGCATAGGATCTAAATAATATACGTAAGAAGATATGGGGCAGGATTTTATGGGATCCGATCATGTAATAATGAATCTCAATGAATAGTGTTTAAAGCAGTACTCGAGGCAGCGGTAATAAAAGTTATAAGCTTGTGATAGTTCATCAGCGTTTGCTCAGCTATATATGCAGTTTCAAACTACTCAAGATACAAAACCAGATGATATCGTGTGGTTCTATTATCTTTCATGTGGCAAGCCATTTAAACCATTAATATATAATAGTTTTATTTGAAAAATAAAAATCAATTTATAGAAATATTCATTAACGTTGACTGGTGACCTCAGGCCTGGACTCGGGATGGAGGACTCATAAGATGGTCTATAAAAAATAATGCACTGAAACTACACAACAGAAAGAAATATATTTGAACCTGCAAGACTCGCCTCTCAGCTTCCTCCATAGTTTCCAATGTTTCTTTACAGTGGTGTGAAAAAGGTTTGGGCACCCATGTTTTCCTTTATAAATCATGTGCTGCAGAGCTGTGCCTCTGGTCCTCCAATTCCTCTCAATATTCCTCAAGCGTACACTGTATCTCCACTGCACCTGTGTCTAATCTCTTTGTTTTTAGAGATTACCCTTTTCATCACTTCCTCAATGTCAGCTCTACGGTTCACACTCCTTGACTCTCCACGATTGGTTCCAGCCATCTTGGATCACCTGCTACTCCTGTTGTCTCTCCAGCTAATCTCTCTCTCTCTCTATCTCTCTCTCACTCTCTGGGGAAATTTTAATTGGGTCAGCTGTTTTCCTGGCACTGCGCACCCAAGAAAACTTCCTTGTTGATCAGACTTGCAATTCTGAGTAAAGTTTACTGCAAGGAACATGAGTGTGATAGTGAGTAATTCTCATTCCTTAAAAATTGTCACAAAGAACCTCAGAAAAAGTCACTGAATGCAATATTTGAAAAAAGACAATAGAGGCTCTAAAAGTCACTAAGCTTAGTGACAAATCTGCTAAGTTGGGAGCGCTGTTCTCATTGCATGCTCCGAGTACACAAATCGCAGTGCTGCCACCTAGAGGCCGGATTATACCAAATGCTCTAATACAACCCAAATTAGACCCTGGTGTTCTTAGCTTTATGCTCTGACAACTTTTAAGAGTTTTCTTTTTAAGAGTTTAAATATCGAAAAAGCTTCAAAAGTTGAAAATTAACCAAACTATTTTGTTTTCAGTTCAGTTTCTTTTTAAAATCTTGTCATGCCGTATTATTTAATATTATGATATGTGTTGTGAATTTAATGAATCAATACACACCTAATATTTACATTTTTAGTACTCCGTTACTTTTGGGAACCACATAATTTTAGTATTAGAAATAAAATAAAAACAGCCGTTTTGTGATATCTCAAAAAGTTCTTATCCTGTCTGATTACTCATCCGACTTTCAGAGCAGTGTCGGTGCCTCGTGTGTGTTACGTCATGATCCTGGATTTAGTCTTGGGGTGTTTGACGTGGGAAGCCCCCAACCACCCGACCCAGGTAGCCCCCACCCCTCAGCTAAGAGCTAAAATCCATTAAAAGTGCAGGAGACGTCAGCCAGGCTTGCTCATGTTAACTGCTCATTCTCAGTGATACTGCTTGTTCAACCCCCTCGAGGTGCAATCTAGTCACTGAAACTGATGCAGCAACCCCAGACCCCCTCCAAACCTCACGCTGACTCAAGAAGAGCACCCACATGAAGGATGAATAACAACAGTTGTTTGTCATAAAGTTCTGCATCGAAAAAATAGAAAAAATACATTTGTTTCGGTAATCAAATCATATGTAGAGTAATTTCAATATACAGATTACTTTTTAACAACTAATGGAATATTAGTAATGATTTTTGGAACTTTTGCACATTTAATTGTTTTTAATCTTTTTATCAATAAAAAGTATGTATTTAAAACCATTTTAAATAAAATTTGAACTTTTATTTAGTTTTTTACTAGTGTTTGGATTCTCTTTAGATTTACTTCCCCCTTTTTCTGATTTTGTGTCATCATATGAGTGAAAATAAAAAGATAAAATAGTTTTTCATTCGTTCATTTTTATCACCCAATTATTAGTCACATGCCCATAAAACAAATTCACATCCTCCAGTTCTGTTTTTTCAGGTAATCCCAGACTTTGTGGGTGCATACCATCACTTTCACTACTTCTTTCACTATCGTCTTTACACTGAAGGTTGTTCTTAATGACTTTATCTGTGTGTTTGAGGTCATTGTCCTGCTGCAGAAAAAAATTGGTCTAATCTTATGCCTCCCTGATTGTACTGAATGCCGGTTGAGTGTCTGTGTGCCTTTCTCAGCATTGAGAACACCATTAGACCCAATTCTATTGTGAAGAAATAGAACTCGGGCGCAAGGGGGTAGCACTGTGGCCTTCCAGTTAGAAGGTTGCGGGTTCTGTGACCTTCCTGCGGGTTCTTGCCTAGGTTTACTCAGGGGGCTCCGGTTTCCTGGTGACCAATCCCAGCGTGCACCCCCACCTCTCGCCTAAAGTGGCCTCCGAGCAGACCCCTGGGACCCCGAAGGGAAAAAGCATCAATGAATCAATCAATGAGAAATGGAACCTCAAACATTTGAGAAACCTCCACCATGCTTCACTTTTGCCTGCACACACTCATTACTCTACCGCTCTCCCCTCCTTCAATAATCAAATTGCTCTCTGCTACAGAGTTGGATTGTTCCTCACCCAGGTTTATAATACACAACTGCTTCTGTTTCAGTTCATGACTGGGTTTCAATGAGATCATCATACTTCTGACTACAATCCTACAAAATCCCAGACTTTGTGCGAGCATACCTATAAGAGTTAATGTTGGTTGAAAAGCAGGAAGTAACACCAAAAATGTATTTGATTTAGATTTTTCTTTTGTTCACAGCATTTTTCACACCTGACCAAAACTTTTACACAGTACTCCATATGTCATAAGAGCAAAACGCTGTATTTTTTTAATGCTAAAGGTTATGACTTATTGGTGAAACCTTCCACAAGTTGACATCCAGGGATTACAATTTTTCAACTTAAATAGCTATTTTTAAGTAATTAAATAATGCGGAAATACCTTCAAAGTTATATATCAGTCTTTAACCGTCTAACATTTTTAAATGTCAGACAGGACTTTAATGAACGGAAGTGACAATCAGATTACTAACCTATTTCTTGCCATATGTGGAAAAATGTCATCTTGCAACATTTTAAACCTAAAGTTGTTAATCAAAAGATTTTGATCTTGCCACATTAAGCAATCTGATGGAAAACGATGAAATAATGCGAATGAAGTAAACATACTGATAATCAAAATTCGAGTGATTTATTGATTACAATTAAATCAAATTTTTTGAATTAAATTAAATTAAAGTACTTCAAGGATGTGACAAACCGAGCCGTTTATTCTTGACAAATAGCCAATACTTGATAAGCAAAACATTTCTAAAAGATACTCTTGAAACAATTACACTCAAACGTGTTTAAAACGTGGCAAGCTGGATTCCATCCATAAATGAAAAAACACACTTTTGGAATAAATCAAATGCATAAAAACCAGGGTTTATCAGAAAAGGGGTTTATGATCTTCACCTAAGTAGAAAATGTTAACTGATGTTGGATGAATTTCAGGTGAAAGCATTTCTATATCGTAATATTTAAAGGTCAGCTCTGTTTATACTAAAGGGAACCTTAAGAACTTTTTAAGGCTAAAAGCTTTGGTACCTCTTCAGGGACCTTGATGGGACAAAACCTCTAACCATCCGCAGGTGGACCAGGCAATGCCAAGTCCAGGAGTTTCAGGAGTGACACAATAGGAGTAGCAGGTGATCCAAGATGGCTGGAAGCGTTCATGGAGAGTCAGGGGGAGTGAACCATGGAAATGACATTGTGGAAATGAGAAGTGAAGGTATGTAAAGGGAAATGCTGATGAAATGAGAACTCTGATAGCTGAGTAGAAAGAGACTTTCAGGAGTGACACAATAGGAGTAGCAGGTGATCCAAGTTGGCTGGAACCGATCATGGAGAGTCAGGGGGAGTGAACCATGGAAATGACATTGTGGAAATGAGAAGTGAAGGTATGTAAAGGGAAATGTTGATGAAATGAGAACTCTGATAGCTGAGTAGAAAGAGACTTTCAGGAGTGACACAAAAGGAGTAGCAGGTGATCCAAGTTGCCTGGAACCGATCATGGAGAGTCAGGGGGAGTGAACCATGGAAATGACAGTGTGAAAATGAAGTGAAGGCATATAAGGATCATATAAGTGAACATGCAAACTCCTTCCAGGAAGGTCACCGGCAACCTTTTAACTGGAAGGCCACAGTGCTACCCACTGCTCCACCGTGGCGCCCTATGCCTACAATAATCTTTAAAAAAAAGTAATATTGTAGCAACTCCCAGCTGTGTATTGTTTGTGTCACATTCTAACACAGTAGCTCCTTTCATCATCGGGTATTTGTGGTCTAGACATTTATTTCCAGAAATTGTGGGGGTTCGCTCAAATGTGTGGCCTCAAACCAATTATTTTAATCCACTGCATGTGTTCTATGACTGCACTGATACTTTTATAAGTTCTGTTTGGCTTTTTGATGGTGGTCCCAGGGAATCATGATCTCAGTTTGGTGCGCCTGTGTCATGGCAGTTCATGTTGCCTCAACACCTGGCCTCAGTGGTTCCATGAGGTGGAGAGGTGTTGTGCCCATTGATTCCTATAATCCTAAGCCTAAATGAAGCTGTGAACGTCTCGGCTCCCCTGCTTTCACTAGAGGGGTATTCCTCCAGTGGCAGCTGTGCTTGTTGTTGGTTCTAGCTTTGATGATTGGCTTTTCTAACAGTGCCAGCAGAGGAAGAACCCAACTGGAGTTAGTTAAACTAAACTACAGATTTAACTTTCTAAACATTCATTTGTCATTTTCATAAAAAAATTAAAACACATCTTTCATAGCATTTTTTGGCCAATGCAATATTGAATGACACTATTAGATAAAGTATTGTATATGATCAAATTAAACCTGATACTTATGTTTCCGAATTATTACATTATCATGTTAATATTTGAGACTGGGATTGTATGAAACAAAACAGGTTTATCGATGCATTAGGACAAACAGAAAAGCATTCTAGGGGGGCGTCAGAGCAGTGTCTCTGGTCAGTTAATTTACAGTCAAGAGAAGAGGGCTAAGGATCATGGGAGACTGCTTATATGTGGTCTTCCCACAGGAGTCACAGCGATTATTTACAATTTTCTATCACACTTTTTTTTAATCTTCTATCACACAATTTTTTCATTTGAATATGTAAATATCAACAGGAGTTTGTTTGTGTATTGCTGCAGATCCAAACTCTTGCAGGTGGTTTTCAGTTTTGACTCAAGGTAAGATTCCGTCTAGTTGTTTCCAGGCTATAAACTCATAGCTTAAATTCAGGTCGTAAATTCATGTGACACTGTAATATAAAGTTGAATCTAAGAGGATGACAGGAGATAAACCCATGGATCTACACTCTACATTTATTTCCCAAACAAAACTGTGAGCCACACATTCTCGTATCATCTCATGTAAGCACCAAGCTTTGGCTAATTTTCACTTGCTGGGTGTTAAAGCAGACATCACAAATCTATTAAGTGTGACATCCTTTGCTGAAAAAAAAAGTCATGACTCTGACCGATTGCCATTTATAAATATCACTGTACGTTAAACTTTCCAAAGCGTTAGAGAATGGGCTTGGGTGACTCAGTGTACGCCATCCTTCGAGTTTATTTCACTGTGTTCTTCTCAGTTTTGTGTCATATAATCAATTTGCCTTTTATTAGCACAATAAAAACTCTGACACAATGTCTGCTGGCCATCTACGAAGATCCCAAAAGTCTTTTTGATTTATTATCCAAAAAAAAAAGAAGAAATCTTTTGGACAGGTTTCGCAAAAACAAATTGTATTAATTCTCTAATGGATTTATTTTAGTAGATCAGGTTAAAGATGGAAACCTCCTACTCAATATCACTAAAACCATTCAATCTTAGACAGTTTCCTTCAACGTTTTTCTGGAGATTCCACCCACTTCAATTATTTCATTAACCTTCATCCATATATACCAGACCTGTCTTTCTCCCCCTTGACTCAGTCCGAGCCAGCCTCATCGCTCCCACTTCCTCTCCTGGAAAGAGGGGTCAACTCCTAAACTGGTGTTAGATGCTTATCAATAATGACAAACTCTCTTTATCTGGGAGAGACCTTGTTATCGCAGTATAACTACCTTGTTTCTTGTTGCTGTGCTCAATGTTGCCATGACAAGAAACTCTCTCTCTCTCTCTCAACATTCCCTTGGTAGCAGAGTTTGGCTGTTCCTCACTCCGTTTTAAGCCTCCTACACAGCTGTTTCTATTTCAGTTCATGGCTGGTTTTCAATTCACATGTTACATTGATTAGCATCTGTTTGGTCAGGTTGGTTGATCATATCAAGCTACTCTCTTGATGGTGGTTTGAAGACAAAAGGTAGTAAAAGGAAATATTGATTTGATTTAGATGTTTCTTTTGTTTACTAACTTTGCATTTTGTCATTTTATTTCTTCTGAAAGCATGGTCTGTTTACAGCTATTTTCGTACACCCGTCTTTTGCACCGTACCATATTTTTTTTTTCCAAAATGCCTCCAATATTTGTCAGTCACTAGAAAAAAATAGTTTAATTTAAACTACAATTATCAGAGCCACACTATTCAAGAGACATTTACAATGTTGATTGTGAGACTACTGTGTGCTGACTTTTTAAATGCAGAAACTAGTAATATAAGCACTCCAAAGGGTGTCAATAGCAAAAATAATTGTTCTACACAATAAGTTTTGAATCTGAAAATACACAAATGCACAGTAAAAATAGAGAGTAGTATTTTAATGATATTTGTGCCACAGGCAGTCTGGTGGTTTGCAATAAAGATACCAATGAAACCACTGTCATTTCTATAGTACTAGACAGAGTTTTCTATGAAAAACATTCTATGAATAACTAGTGCAAAGATGACGCAAGTGATTCAATGAAGAACATTTACTACTTTTAAAAAATGCTGGTCAGGTGCTATAATAGATTTTTTTAATGTACACCCCAATTATAGTCTTAGGAGAAAAACCACACTTAAGATACATTATTCTAATTATCAGGCTTTCAACCACAGGTGCATTTATTTAAGAGGTTTCTATTAAAAAGACAGGTGACTAAAAGGGCATTACTTTACAAAGAAAAACACTTCCTATTTCATGCGTTAGATCCCCATGGAAGAAAAAATGTCACAGAATATGAGAAAGAAAAATCTTTACAAAAAAAAAGATGAGGGCTAAAAGAAGACCAGCAAAGCTTTACATATAAGTCCAAAAACTGTAGCGAAAGTATTCTGACTGATATGTAAAGCTTTGTATATATGTTTATTTTAATTTTTTTAAATTCTGAATATAAATTATGAATTATCTGAATTATCAGTTCAGACGAAACTTTGTAGAAATCTCTCATCAGAGTTAAAAATTATTTTGGTCGAAAATTAAAATCTGTATTGTTGTGACACCAACTCTCTGTTAAAACGACACTTTAGGCGTTAGAGCAAAATGATGATTTCATACTTTAATCCCACACTCCTTTAATAAACACCGGTGGATTTTCTGTGTAGTTGCATTTACATTCATTTCATGCTGTACACCACAAATATGCTGCGTGCGCTGGAATGTCTTAAAGGGTTAAAGAAGTTGTTACAGCCAGCCACACCTGTGGTTGAGGGAGTAGAGCATGTGAAGGGCTTTTTTTCAAGCTCTGCGTCACAACACACTCTGCAGACGCACAATCTCTGTCATGCAGCCTTCTGTCTTGGCAACTCTCGCTTTCCAGCAAAGATCTCAGGTGACCAAAAGACATCTTCCTTGAAGAAAAGAATGATCCGTTCTGGTTTAATCCGTCATGAAGAGCTACAGAAACATAGAAAAGAATGTAAGAGATTTTACAGAGAAGCCAGAATTAAATGTAATGAAACAATGAGGGCTGCTGTAGGAAACCTGTGCTTCAATGCAGATGCGACGAGTGTTTCTATGAGAACAATTATACGGCAGTGGTGAAATTTAACCAATGACAGCAAGAGTGAACATTCAGTCTAAATTCTGCCGGCGCAACGTGATTTGAAGAAGTGAGACGTTCCTCAATAACACTGACTGACCTCGTTCATCATCATTCACCACAGCACAAGTGACTCCAAAGATATCAGCATATCATCTCACAGCAGCGTTTCCTCAGGCTTTTATTGAATTAGTTTAGAAATGGTTTTGTTAGGTATGATCCAGCTTTGTACGGACATGGATTTCCTTTAACCGACTGAATATAGGATGAAATCTAGATATGCATATTATATAATAGAGTATATTGTAATAATCCATCATTAAGTCTTGCACCAAGAGCAGATATCCATGAACCATTGTGTGTGTGTGTGTGTTTATGCATAGAGGCTTGGAAAAACAGTTTATTTTATTCCATTTTTTAAACCAACACACGACGGAGTGTGCTGCTTTGGAACTTGTGTTGTTTGCATCCAGAAGACCCAAAATGATCATTTGTTCTAAGAAAAGACGTATTCTTTTAACTCTTCTGCCATTAAAACAAGTTTAATCAGTACCTGCTAATAACCCAAGCTAAATCCTGAGAGGGGGGGGGGGGAACTATTATCTAGCAAACTGTCAAAAAGGGCAGAAAATGTGTATTATTATAATAAAATTTGTTTATTTCATCATTTAAATAATGTCCCCCTGGTCTTGGAAGTGCACAACTTTTTTGTGACTTTTGTAAAAAGTCTATGAAGGGTGAATTTTTCACAAGAGGGGGCTACACTTATCTAGAAAACAAATGTGTATTATATGATTCGATTAATAATAAAGGTCATGTTTTTTGCTTCTTTTAAACAGTCAAACTGGTGTGGGTCCATCCTGGGTCTGCTCCAGTTTAAAAAAAGAGCCATGGAAAGCAGCATAAAAAATTGGCTTCACATTAAACAAGTCTTCTTTTCATACCACAAGCTGGAAAATAACTGAGTATATTTTCTTCCTTTGTTTATTGAATGCTGAGTTACCGAGTGATGATCCGGACCAAGCTCCTTTAAATCAAGTTTCACCTGATATGTCCGATGCTAATTTAATAGTGTTGTTTTTTTGCCTCTTTCTCCATTTTCAGCCATGTTAAACTCTGGGCACAACTCCTAATATCTTGTTCTGAAATGCTGGTACTGCTCATGAGCTTGTTAGAACGTCAGTATATGAGCATTTTCGACTGCTACTGTAAACAACACCATTTACATACCTTGGAGCAATTAGAAACGACAGTCAACATGAATTAAAATAAAAGCCTTATGTACAAAAATAAATATTTTTTAAATAAGTATTTTCTACACAAAATCTTTTTCATGTTCGGGTCAAGGAGCAGTAAGTGGTGGGCCACTTAGCACTCTCTCTAGCACTCTCTATTGCAGGACATACAGAGACCCTGGATCTTTTCCCATCTAGATGGACACAGTGGTACTCCAACTACTCTAATTTAGTTATTCAGCTACGACTATTTCCGCCCTTAACCTCATTTGGGAGGACTCTGATAAAATGTAGTCGCACCATCTTCTACCTTTTAAACCAGGGGTGCTCATTGGCGTTTATCACAATCGACCGGCCGATCGTAGAGGGGCTACTGGTCGATCGCGGCGTGAAATTCCAACAATTTCAGCCGATCATCCATCCCGTCACAGTTCAGTAAAGTTAGCTGCAGATTCACGGATTCTGTTTTCTCTGATCAATAGCTCGAGACCAGAATGTTCTTAGTAAACAAATAACACCTATTTCTAATCTGTGTTATGTAGCGGACAAACTACAAAACGTTTTTTATCAAAACAAGTTTCCCTCGGCATTCACAGAAACACATTACCGTCTATTCGCAACCCGCTGACATGGAATCGCTTAGGGACTGTCTGCAAATTACCAGATCCAAAATATGTTTTACCCAGAATATGCTTCATAACTTCATTCTAAATTGCTCTATTACAACCAAAATCAAGCAACGCGCCACTCCTCAACTGCATGACTCAGTTTTAATAAAATTTTTAAAATTTATTAGAGCATCATTTTTATTCTTGATTATTTGGATCAAAGCTCAATTGCTCCCAAAATCACTCTATTACCACCAAATTCAGTTCACACACAACTGTTCTCTTGTTTAACTCACTGCAACACTCATTTTGTCAAAATTGAGACGAAAGCTAATGCTAAGCTAATCAGCATATTACGTCCGGTTTTCAGCCCATGCTTAAGTTTATGGTCACCAAAATGAGTGAAGGAGCTGGACCAAGTAAACCATTAAGTCCTACATGAAGATCATTAAGTCAAAATAGCGTTCTACAATGACTGATGAACATTTGGAAGTGTGCTTGAGGCTGACTGTCAGCAGCTACTGTCCGGACTATGTATGGATCCCTGGCTGATTCAATTCAGTGCAAGTCGTCAAATTAAACTCAGGTTATTACAAAAAATTTAAATAATTAATTACTATGTGTGTTTTGTCAATTCTCAATAAAGTTGAAAATAATTGTTTGTTGATTGATGTTTTACATTTTTGTAGCGGGTAGATCACTTTGACTTGGTCATTTTAAAAGTAGCTCGCAAGTTGAAAAAGTGTGAGCACCCCTGTTTGCTCCCCGTCAGTAACAGCTAGTAAAAGGGGTGGGGCTTAGCAAAAAATTAGTAGAGGCTATGCTTAGAATGCTTTCCTACTTGGCCATACCTTCTTCATTGAGACTGAGTGGCAAAACAAGCAGTAAAAGAGCTGTGTTTAATACGGAAAAGTGGAGAACAGCTAGATATTATGATAATTACAAAAGTATGGGGCTGACAAAAGAAATAACAGGTGAAAGGAAATCTGAATTTTCTCTACAATCCCAGACCTCTGTTTTCAACTAACTTCTACGCGGTTCCTGTTAGAAATCTGAACACAATTTTGAGGAAATAAGGTTTTATCAACCACCTTTGAAACCACAAGTCAAGAAAAATCAATTTAATGAGATCTTTAAGTGCAGCGCATTGAACTGTGGGATATAAGGACATGAATGGCGTCTGAACTCTCCATTAAGGTAATCACAACTGAGGTGAATCCAGTTTTCATTCCAGCCCTCTGGTGTGACGGTTGTAGGATTGTATCTCGATTAGAGAACTATATCAAAGCTGACAGCTCCAACTGAAGCCCTGAAGGCCTCCTGCAACCTTAACACCTGTGGCCTGTTCAATAGCACCACCGTGAGTTCCTTACCATCCCCCAGATTCAAAGAGTCTTCTCTGACAGCGGTGCACCCAACCATAGAATCAAGTGCAATGCTTCACTCACCGGCCACCACCACAAAGTACTGACATCCCATGTGTGTCAATGAATAGCTAAATATAGCTGGAGGGAGAACAACAGTGAAAAACGTCAATGGTGCAAACATTATAGACTTTTTTTTTAAATTATTGTGATTTTATTTTAATTTCTTATTTCTTATAAATCATTTTTATTATTATCCATAAAAAATGAATATTTTTCATAAAGACCATTTTGGACTTTCCTAATAAGAAAGAAGTTCTTATCATGCTTTAATGAGATGTTTAGAATTTCAAATTAATTTCCAACTTTATTGACTAAAACAGAAAATTTTTGATGGACAGTGAAGGTACATTTGCTGCAGCTATATATCTTTAGCGTTTTCACATAAAAATATATAGTTATGTTTTACGAGAAATGCTAAGGGTGTGCTCACTTCTGCAGGATGCTATATTTATGTAGATTTATGGTATTTTTGAGAGTTAGTGTGTAATTTTATAATCACTTCTAAACCCATGTTTAGAATAAAGTGCTCTTCAATAGATTTTCTAACAAGTATAGAACATCAGCATTTAATAAAAATAAACTAGTTTAAAAAATAAAAGAAAAATTTAAACTGGAATTTTAAACAGTTATACAATGTTTTTTAATCGTACCATATTTTGCAAAACATTCTAGGTGTGAATATGTTTAAGTATCATGTTTCCCAACCTAGCCAAAACTGGCTGTTACTCGCCCAGCTCTAAGCCTCCTACGCAGCTGTTTCTGTTTCAGTTCATGACTGGGTGTCAATAAATGGTTGATCATATGCTAACAGTGATCCTAATTTTTTTTACCAAGAATTGATAGGCAAAAGGTAGCAAAACCAAATATCGATTTGATTTAGTTTTACATTGCATTTTGTACATTTTACAAAAATAAACAATCCTCATTCATTGAATATTAAACGTAGTTCTGATGCCTTTAAAGTGACTCTGAGTTCACTATTGACGCACAGGTGGGAAAAGTTAATGTCACAGATGAAATAGAAATGATTGCAAACAAAATGAGAGGAAGACAAGAAAAGGTTTTCAATCTATACTCAATTCACATGCATTGGGTTTGATAAAATCACATTCAATCAAACACTTTTTAAACTAATCCATCCTTTATAAACCTTTTGTTTGATGTCAGAGCATTAGCAAATCTTCAGTCACCAGAAAATTATAATCTGACTCATTGTGGATCGCTCTGGTGTGCGACGGGAAAAGGTGAGCACAGAAGATTGACGGTGATCTTTTCCTGCATATGGGGCTTAAAGAAATATCTGTCACGTTTAATTTTTCCAATCTGTTGTTTTTGATTAGACGACAGCAGAAAACATATGGAAATGTTTGTCGAGCCGTGTGTCCTGATGGTGCAACTGCAATTAAAAAAGTCTATAAATCAAGATTATCTTGGAATATAAAGAGAACAAATAAAATGCATGCATTAATTTCATGCATAATTAACAAACATCTGTTGAAGACAAGTACTGATGATAGAAGTACAAAGAGAAAAGATGCTAATGTAACTTTTAAAACTGTGCACAGACATAGTATTCCTGACAATATTGTATTTTTTTATTAAAAGTAAATTTGCTAAGGATATGTGAACATGTTTACCGCTGAAGTTGTAGATAAAAATCATTTAAGATTTTTTACCATCCTCCACAAATTTTCGGCAGGATTTATAGAGAATCAGGAACCATTTGTTACATATACTGCCTGAGAGGAACCAGAGAGAGCAGAAGACCAAACATCCAGCAGGGCATCAGGCCACGTGTGACCCAGCCTAACCCAGTCATGTTTAACATTTAATAAAACTTCTGGAAATAATTTTTGATTCATTTCATTTTAAATGTTACATTTTAAACAACACTGCAATCCTAAATAAGTGTGGGAAAACTTTAACTCAGTTTCTAAAAAAAAAAAAACAAAAAAAAAACAATGCCATTAAAATGCTGTAAAGAGTCAACCACTCCAATAGATGGCAGTAAAATCTAACCCTGAAGTCATACCAGCCAATCAAAACGTTATTTGGTCAACAAACATGTTTTCTTGTCCAAACGCCTGCATTCTCTGCGATGCCTGTGTCGAGTGTATATCAATATTAATTCATAAACCAACACACTAGACTCTTGATGCAATGTTTAAGAAGATTTAACAGAAAATCAGGCTTTATTTAGCTTAAACACTGATGCTAACAGCTAAATACAATGCCACATTGATGGACGAGTGAGAGAGACAACAGGGAAGGGCAGAGAGAGAGAGCTTTAAAGAGCCAAGTCCTCTCAACTTCATTTGAAAAGCTTCTACATTCCATGATGTGATGTAACTTTCTGTTTGTGATGTAACTTCCTGTTCTATCTCATAACATTAGGATTCTAAATATTTTTGTATTACATATTTAATGGTGAGCGTGTCACTAATATGGATCTGCATATTGCTGCAGTCTGAAGGTTTACTGTTACAGAGTTATTTGAAGCCTTTAAACATTAAAAACCGGAATTTACATCGACGACAAACCCCTCCTTGCTGTACCCAGTGACAGTACTGTACCCAGTGCTTTCAAAAGTATTAAAAAACTCAGTTATGCTCTAAAGCTGCTCCATTTACTTGTGCACAAACCGTGAAATTGTGTAGAAAGAATGTGTTAAAAAATGTTTTCAAAATAGATAACCAAATAGGGACCAAAAGTCCCGAGATGACATCATTGCAGCATGTGCATAAGTGAAAAACATCCCCGCACCAACTGCTTTTTAATGCATGGAACAAAAGTATTGCTTTTTAATTTGATTTGAAAAGAGCATATATATATATATATATATATATATATATATATATATATATATATATATATATATATATTGACAGTTAGCTAGAATAAATAAAGTCACCAGGAACACTTGAAAAAGTAGTCTCTAGACTCTAAATTTAAAAAAAAAATGTTGCTAGGCGATCTGAAAAGTTGCTAAATGTAGTCGATAAGTTGGCAACAGTGGCATGTGGACTAAGTGTGTAACACACGCCTAGCTGAGACAGACAGAAGTGCAGTGATCGCCCCCCTGAGGACTGCTGCGGTACCCTCCCTTATATAAACCTTTGGAAATTGATAATCGAAAACCTTTTCATTTATAAATAAAGCTATTTACACAAGTTGTTTAATTGGTTTTATGGTTTTCGTATGGCTCATTTATGCCCAAAACAATAGGCAGGGCCATGTGATTGACAGAAATGATTGACAGCTACACTGACCTGAACTGACTTTGCGCTCAAATTCTTGTTTATGCTACAAAATGAGTGTTACGACTATAAACTATACTAACCCACCTCAGAGTTCCAGTGTGTGCCAGTGAGTGGGAGCTCCAAAACCCAACCTTTCTTATCAGGAGACACATGCACCCTCTCTCTGACTGTCATGGCCGTGCTCAAATCATGCTCGCAAGGGAGTCAAAAGGTAGGGGGTCACATCGTCCATTTTTTTTACTGTCTTTGGTGTGGACAGGGCCTCAGTCATTAGGTTACTTAATAAACACATGTTTTTGTTTTTCAAATCTATTCGGTGTTGAATCTTACATCCCATATATTTTTTGGTGGTCTTTAAATAGTTATGTAGGAAAATAACTTACAAAGGATTTTAAATGTGTATTACCCACAGTGTCATTAATTAAAGATTGCTGTTAGAGACTGCTCTTGGTTCTCGTCACAAAACATTGTGAAAATTCAAGAGTTCAAGCAACCCAGGAGTTGATGGATGGTGTGCTCGCAGGCTCACCGTCCAGCTGCCGTGTCTGTCGTTGGAGGAAACATATGGCTGGAGAGTACAGCCAAAAGAAGAAACTTGCTCTGACAACATAAAACCTCCTAAACATTTAGGCTTCCATTTGATTTTTCACTATGATTTTTTTAATAGAGTACGTTTTTTTTTAAACATGCAATGTAAAAAGATACTCGTCTTCAATGAACCCAAATATCTGAACACTCACGCAAGATATTATGCATTTAATGTTATAAAATGTGCAAAATTATGTCTGGATTAATGTGCTCTCGAAGAGTCTGGATACAGTGACAAAATGTACTTGTAAGCCTACATCACAGTTGTTTTTATTTCACTTCAAAATTGGGTTTCAATCCACATGTGGCACCTATCTGGTGTAATTGGTCGTTTATACACTAAGATTAATCCAACTACAATCAAAGTGCACTGTAAATTGCTTTTTTTCTTGCATTTTTATTTACCGGTAGTTCTTTGTAAGCTTTGACTTTTCCACAGGGAAAGAGTGTCACTCTCTGAAATTCTAGTTAGCTGATCATCAAATGATGCTTTTACACGACAGGTTGGCGCTTTGTTTAGCTGTGAGGAGCAGAAAATGATCATTATCATTTGGTGAAACCCATGCAGAAGATGCATGGACAAAGAAATTAAACAAGTTACTCTGCTTTTGACGTAGATTTTTACAACAAAAAACTAGAGTAGCAGTCTTATGGAGGCTGGATTGCAGAGAAACCGAACTAAAGCCATGGCAGACATTAAACTCTCTCGATACAACACTGTCAGATTTTATTGCCTTGTTTGCGGTTGAGGTGAGGGGGAATTAGACAGATTCCATATTAGAGGCCATTCTGAAAGGATTTCTGTCTGGTCTGCCAATAAATCACTAGCTATTGACCCGAGTCGACACTCAGAGGAGCAGATTACCGGTGGAAAAGCGGATGGAAGCTAAGGTATTTTCTTTAGGAATATGATATTCATTAGAAAATCTGTCTGGTGAACAGAAATGAAATTGCTTATTGATATATTTTTGTTATCAATTTAACATTTACTGTAATGAATGGAAATTTAAATGGAATTAAAAGAGAAAAAAAGCATTAAAAGAAAATAAGATACAAATCGTGTTTTTTTTTTCTTTCGTAAATCAACGGTCATTTTCATACCAAAAAATTATTTTCAAATGCTAAACCTTTCCAACAATTTTAACAATATTCTTGGTATTCTTCTTCGTTTCCTTTCGGCTGTTCCCAGTTTAGGGGTCGCCACAGCGAATCATCCGTTTCCACCTAACTCTGTCCTCAGTATCTTCTACTCTTGCACCAACTACCTTCATGTCCTCTTTCAGCACATCCATATATCTTGTCTTTGGTCTTCCTCTTGACCTCTTGCCTGGCATCTCCATCTCCAACATCCTTCTACCAATAAAACCACTATCCCTCCTCTGCACATGTCCAAACCATCTCAACCTGGCCTCTCTGACTTTGTCTCCAAAACAACCAACCTGAGCTGTCCCTCTGATGTGCTCGTTCCTAATCTTGTCCATCCTCGTCACTCCTAAACTGAACCTCAACATCCTCATCTCTGCCTCTTGTCTCTTCCCCACTGCTACAGTCTCTACCCCATACATCATAGCTGCTCTCACTACTGTTCTGTACACCTTTCCTTTGATTCTTGCTGACACTCTTCTGTCACACAACACCCCTGACACTTTTCTCCATCCACTCCAACATGCCTGCACTCGTCTCTTCAGCTCTTTTCCACACTCCCCGTCACACTGGACTGTTGACCCCAAATACCTAAACTCCTGCACCTTCTTGACCTGAGCTCCCTGTATTGATGATTCAAATATTATCTTCAGGTAAAACCATATTAAAAACACATCTCTTCAAAGTAAAATCTATATGCAATTGCATTAAAACACCCAATTGTTCTTCTGCCTCTACTACTCCACTAAGTGTTCTCTCTGTTTTAGTCTTTTTCATCCAGGTGATGGCCGGTGACCAGCTCATCAGGATCTTCCTGCTCAAGAAACTAACTCTAGCTTCTGATTTTGTTGACTTTAATGTTTTTAATCTCTATTCCTGTCTTCTATGTTATGGTTGTTGAAGAGCTTGTCAGGGGTCTCCATAATTAAGTGGGCCACATGCAGATGAAGGGATAATTCCCCCTGTGAGGCAACTGCTGTACTGGCCACGCCTCTTCAGATGTAGTAGCACATAACTTCCCTGTGTAGCTCCCCATGTGAATCCGAATTGCTAGTGTGGGTTTTTCCTGCAGGAGCTCTAATTGTCTCACACATCTAAAACACGTGTGCTTGGCTAATTAAAAGTACAAAAAGTTGTTTTAAATGACTGTCAAAAACACCATCATTATTAAACCCTTAAATGTCATTTAAATACGGTTTAACTATGGCTTAAAACTAATAAAAATAGTTCTTTCCACAAAACTTGTTCGTACTAAACTAATCTGTACTAGGCTCCTCCTTCTGTGATTCAGTTGAGCACATAATCTTACAGTTTTTGGATTATAATTTAAAAACAATAAACAAAGTTGTTTGACAATAAATGGCTTAATTATAATTCAAATATTCAGAAAAAATTCAATTTAACTTATGAGCACAACTGTATCACAGAAGGAGGAGCCTAGGCTCCTGCTTCAGATGTTTTTTTTTTCCCTTCAAATTAAAATTTGTTTATGTTTAACCATGAGGCCAACTTGTTTTTTCTGTTGCCCACAATGTATATAATGGTCAGATTATATTTGTAGATTCAACCACTGTATGTTCAGTTCAGGAGCTCAATTTATTTTGCTTTATTTGACCCCTTTTAGGCCAGTAAAAAAAAGTTTCTCACAATTTGGAAAAATTAAACCCTAAATATTTGGAAATGTGTCTGTGTCATCTTGATCCCGCATATAATACCCTGTGTATCCACTAGAGGCACTGTTCCATCTACTTGATTTCCTAGTCAGGAAAGACTTATATATTTATGTTCTGAACACTTCTTATGCTTCACACATTTACCTTGAACTCAAACTCCAGGTCTATTTTGTATGGAAACATTCCATTTCTTGATTCAACCTTCACGCATGAACCTATTACACCGATTCTTACCTTTATACACCAGTAGGTGCAGTAGGTACCTATTGGTCATAATAATGCTTTGAAGGTCATATTTTGCTGTGTAGTAAAATCAGTTCGCTAAGTTGTACATATCAACGCTGATATCAACAGGAGCTTTTGCTCTTTGTTGATAAATTGCTACAATACAGCAGCATCCCCGCAGGAGCGAGTAAATGATGACACCTGGAACAACAACTTACATTTAACTTCTACTGAGCCAAAACTCTCCTGCCTCCAGCATAAACAGCCCCGGAGCAACCGTTTCATTACAGCTATTCATCCTGGCATGACGACAAAGCCAGGACAATGTTAGAAAAACACATTATTTGTGCAAGTCAACCAAAAATATTATTCAGCCCATGAGTGTTATCTGTTTCTACCGTGGATTGCTTTAGTAGACACTCCTTCTCAGTTTGATCTGCTGTAACCCCCACCAAATATCAGACGTCTGCTCCTTTATGCTGCAAATGTTTGGTAGTAGTTGGCACCTGTTGAAAAACAGAGCTGTGATTTAGCAAAATTCAGACGTTATGAGTAGCTTGGTTTACAGAAACTTCTGGATAACAATTTTGCGTTTAGTCCTGATGACGTGGTGTCTGTACTTCGTAACTTTTTGAAAATCTTCTCTGCTTGTTCTTCCCACAGATTAGCAGTTATTTTTCTGATGTCCTTGACTGCACAAAGCATACGTAACTGTTTCTGAAAATATAGATAAGATATACCAATCCAAATGTATAGTTTGCTGACTTACTGTAACCATAATAATAATAATAATAATAATAATATATATATATATATTAGGGTTTGTAATGATGCTCACAATATGATACATACCTCGGTATTATGTCCACGACAGGATATGCATCACAATATTTTACAACACTATTTTTAACCAATTATTAAAACTATCATTTAAAAATTAAATCTAAAAAGTTTTGAGACCACAAATATATGAATGCTAGGGTCTAGTTTGATTTGTATGAGAGCTTTTGATACCATCAATCAACTAGGGGGCAGTGTGAATGTTTGCATTAAGTCATCTTTTTTTGCTGTAAGTGAAGAAGAGAACAAATTTTATAATCTTTTTTGTTGAAAATGTGAGTACATGATAATTGTCTCCTAGTAAATATTACATAAAACACGAATACATGGTAAAGTAGTTTCAGAAGTAACTAGAATCTCAATTATACCAATATCCCAATAGCTCCATGATTTTTTTTCCCTTTTTTACTCCTAATGTTTAAATGGACTTGCACAAAAATTGCATAATTAATCCAAATAATCTAATTCCAGATTTAAATTGCACTTTAAGTTGAGTACTAGTTTCTCCATACAACTAGCTACATAAAACACAGTGTCCTCATGTCAAAGACAACGAGAGATTAGTTTGATCTTCAGAGAAAGACTTGTTAATGCTCACAAAGATGGAGAACAATACACAGAAGAAGAATTATCATGACATTTAATGAGACCAACACAGTGGAAAACTAGACGAGCAGGAAAAAAATGTGTATAAAAACGTTTGGTTATAAAACTAGAGGGATAGGACTCAACCGCAAGATATAGTGAAAGATTTAGCGAAGTTGAGTCCTGCACAGGAATGCACTCTGAGGTTAATGACCAAGACAGGCTCCACTTTTGAAGAGACACCTCCAAGCTAAGGACAACCTGGGAAACGTGATGCATCCTAGAAATGTGTCCTTTGATCGTATAAGACAAAAGTAGAGCTTTTTGGCCATAGACATGTCCATGTTTGGCATTCAGCGCCAAACCTCATTCCCACAGTGAAGCATGGTGGTGGGAGTATAATGCTCCGGGGAGCTTTTGTACAGGGAATGTTGTCAGGGTTGAAGGAAACATGACAAATAAAACTGTAAGAAGATTTGGAAATGGTAATCTTCCAGTGTGACAACGACACAAGGCACACCTCACTTCTGGCAAAAAAAGAACCACAAATGAACAAAGTGATTTGAACATGCAGAAAGACTGTTTTTTTCAGTACTATAACATTTTTATGGTGGATCCGTGTGCTTCACGTTTAAGTTTTGTTCATTTCAGTTTAATGTTCTCATATGATTCAGACCTGACTGAGGGTGGCAGCACAGAATCATATCCGGTAAAGCAAATGTGTGCCATTAATCAGAAACACACTCATGCAGTGTAATGCGAGTGCTCAGAGCATGTCCAGGGTTGATATCTCATCATCATCATCAGATGCGCCGTAAGGGTCAGGTAGATCAAGAACTAGGTGGATGCTTCACTGAACCACCGGACAAATCAAATCAACACAGCCACTGCCAGGGGAATACATCTTTATTACCAGTTCATTTCTGTTGCTGTGGAAAGCTTGCGGCTTTGTATGCAATGGACCACATTTTAAACTGTCTCACTGTGACACCCACTGCTTCATAAAGATGGAGCTGCAAAATGATCCATTTCAAAGCTACATGACTCTTCACTGCAGCTGATGGCCCCAGTTGTGATTTCCCCTAAAGAACACCCCAGGGGTACTAACCTGTGACTGAAATTCTTACTGTTAATAGTTTATCAGAACATTGATGCTTTATCTTGTGTACGTCCAGTGGCTGTTGTCATATAGAAATATTAAATGCCATGTATATTACAACATTCACGCAGTCTTTGAATAAAAAAAAAAAAAGGATTTAAAGCTATATATTGAACCTATCCTGGGTTTGCGGAGGGGAAAATAAAAGGTTACTTTAATGAAACTATTCACATGGTCAAGTAAATACTTTCTCCCTTCACTTCCTTCTCAAGATGTACAAACTTCTATTGATTGTGAGATTTGAGTAATTCTAAATTTATTTTAAAATTGAAATTTATTCATTGTTGTTTTATTCTGTTATACGAGGTTAACAAAGGAATGCAACAAAGGACATAACTTTGTTTTTTTTTTGGAGGAAGACTAAAAAAAAATGTATAAACATGAGTTTTATCCAGTCGAGTTAAAAAAGGGTTTCAATCATCTCTCGTTTTATTTTCTGTACTTGTGGCTGTTTCAAGGAAATTATGGAAAACTGTGGGAATCAAACCTATGATCGGAAGCGCTGTCCTCTACTGACAATTTTTTTATATTCATTGCATTTCATTAATTTTTATAAGAATTTTGTATTGATAATATGATTTTTTATGATCTAGATTTAACTGCTGATATAACAGTGAGCAGGAGTCTGCACATGCTCAGACGCGTTCATGGTGAAAGCCTCAAAATCAGTCACTGTTTTTTTTTATTTTTTATAACAAACAGCCATCTTAAATTACACTTAAACAAAAAAACTAATAAACTGTTAATTTTTTAGATAAATCATGAAAAAATAAAAGTAATTGAGATGTTTTTTGATTGGAAAAGTGTCATTTGCTTATCTGAGTGAAGGTGTAGCACATGCTGCTGGATCTTGATGGATGCTGTGCACGTCTGCAAAAGAAACCAGAAAAAAACTGTTATTTTTTTGTGTGTGTGGGGGGGGGGGTGATTCTAAAGATGACAGTATGATTGGAACAAAATAACCTGTCTGAAGGGGTTCAGGCCGCCTCCAAATAGTTCAACTGGTTCTGCTGTCAGGAGGCAAATGCAAAGCTTCTCTGAATTGGGCACATCCCTTTCATTTACGGAAGTTGTCCAAAAAGGGGAAATGTATTTAACCACATACTGTTCCAATCTGATGTCACGAGTCTTCTGCACGTCCTGTTTTACCAATTTCAGAATAATTTGTTAAAAAACCTACTAGAAGCCCTAATATTAAACCTAAATAATTACATATTGGAACAACTGCATCCCTTAAGGGATATTTATTATAGCACTGTTATTTTGCATATACCCCAGCACGTTTCAGTTGTTTACAACTTGTTGAGAAGGAATTTTTAATATGCTGCTTACATATTGTCAGAGATTCAGTTAAGAGCAGAGACACAGCCAATCAACAACAAACAAACAATTCCTGCACCCCCCATGCTGTCAAATCTACAGTTCACACTAGCTGTGCCCCAATCCAGGTTCTTCATCCTTCAAAGTACTCCATCAACCATTGACAAACGGGATCCTGGCAGAGATAGAAGTGCCAACCACTGCGCCACTTGCCAATCGATCTAGCCTCAAAAGAGTTTGATAAATTCCTCCGTCTGCTCGCTACAACAAAATTACCAACGGTTAGCATGCATCACATTCAGGTGGCTACGTGTTAGCGCTATTAACGTCATGTTTTTATTAAAACTTTGATGTTTTAAAATGCTACAATCGCTACTAGCATTTAAAGAATCCCTTAGGCTAATGTCCTTAAATAAAAATGTTGCATTGCTCACTTTTTTGTGTTGATTCTGTTAAAAAAAAGCACGCAGAGCGTCTTGAAGGAGCCCATTAAGGATGGTAGCAATGCTTCCTCTGAATTCAGGAAAAAATAAGTGTTTGAATTAAAGGACCCTTCAATTTTTTTGGCATTTCTTGCAGCGGTGTGAGGTAAGCAGCCTTGAAATATGAACTTTACAGCATGCAGTACCTGGATTGGGACACAGTTACTGACTGACTCACCAGAGTGGCTTCCTGTGTCTGGTCCCATTCCTGCTTTCTGCTCCCATTGCTGTGTCTCTTTGCTTCAAATGGATTTCTTTGTGCTTTTGCTGTTACTATCTGATGAACTTGAAGATCTACATAATCCACCTCCTTCATAGGAACGATATACAGTACTTTTATTCCCTATTGAATAGAACTGATGGGGCCTCCTTCTCTTCTTTTAGAAGTGTGACACGTATCAATTGGGGAGAAATTAGATCATTGACTGTTTACAAGTTACTTTGCAAAAACTCTAGCTTGAGACTGAATAACAGGGATTTGATTTTACTTTTTAGTTCTGGAGTGGATGAGACAGAGTAAATAGTGAAAACAAGCAATTCCATTTGGAGTGATAAATAATATCTAGATAGTAAAAAGTCAATTTTAGCATTGTTAGGAGTTTGAAAAGAAAGTGTCATCACTGTCATCTGGTTAAAGAGTCCGGGGGAAATGTCACATCTTCACCCCATCAAGAAGAAATGACTGTGAGGAACGGGGAAAGCATGACTAGAGAGCGATTGGCTGCATTGGGGAGTAGCTCTGAAGGAGATGTTAGTACAGATGGCAGTGGCTTCTCGGGAGCAGGTCTTGTCGCCCACTGGGAATCAACTGTCCAGTAAGACAGGGGCCTATTATTAGTGTTGGGTGGAAATGGGATCAATATTTACCTGCTGCTGCAGTGGGCCTACACTGGCTGTCTTCTTATTCAAGTGATTGCCCATAAGGATTGTTTGTCACTGTTTGAGTCAGATATTGTGCTGGAGGCCAAAGGAGACCATTAAAGTTTGTGAAGAGGATTTGGGAGAGAAGTGCACCCACTGAAAGTACCCATTATAAAGGTCTATTTAAATGTGGAGGGGGTGGAGACAGTGCCTATCAATAGTCTATAAAAAAAATAATAGTAAATTAAGTCTTTGTAAAACTGCTTACATTACAAATTGAAGAGTTTAAATCCAAAACACTATTGTAAATACATAAATGTTAAATTAAGAGACTCCCGAAAATTAATCATTATTAACTATATTGAATGGAAGTTTGCTTAAACAGAACCTACTGTCATGGTGGCTGGAAAAGGGGAGAAGGAACACAGAATCTGGAACAATTTACACGCAATATAAAATAAAGACATCACTTAAAGGCAATGGAACTCTGCAATTTAAATGAGTCTCTCCCAAAGCAAAAATCAGAAGTAACCAGGAAGCAGCGGAATCCACAATATCTTTGTCCACAGAAGTGGAGGTGACCAGAGGATGTCCCATAAGCAGATGGAGTGATGGTTGAACCCAGAAGAGACACAGGTAAGAGCTTTGGTGATCCAAGGAGGCATGAAGCTTTCACAGAGAGCCAGGGTTTGTGTGAAATATAGATCTGACAATAGGCCCTTTTCACATGTCATCACACCACTTTTGCTTCAAGCTAAAGCTGTGTGCTTTTACTAAGATGCTAATAAAAACAAACAAAAAAAGCGCTTTCACTGTTATCCACTGACCTTGGTTTTCAGAGTCAAATCCACCACAGACATTATTAATAAACCAAAGGTGAGCTCACCTTTTGCAGCACAGAAAGTTCTACAGACTTTTATTCAGAAATCCGTTCGACAAAAGCTACTTTCTATGTTGAGCTGCAGGGGTTGCGATCACACTTCGAAGGTGACATGGAATGACATGCTGCTTAAATGCAGGACACAACAGTAGGCACTTTATAATAGGAGAGAAAACCTCAAATGACTAAAACTTTAAGGCATAATAGAAACTATCTAAAGATTTAACTCTGAACAAGAAAAAAAACATATGTACATATACCTTCATAAAAAAAATAACATAATGTAGCCACAAGAATCCTCAGCTTCTCAAAGATGAACAGCAATGTGAAAACAGCTACAAGGAAAAATAAAGGGAAAGAAACCACCAGACAGAATGAGCTACAGGTGTGCAGGGAATTGGGAGAGCAACAGGAAGGGAGGGGCAAGAGCAGAGACATGAGAAGAGAGGCACAGCTCTTTAATTTTTTTTTTTTGTCTTTTAAGGGCTTTCACCTTCAGATGAAACAAGGAAATTATCATAGACATTGCTCATTTTAGATCATAAAAAAACATGTGGTGGAAAGTGTTTAGTGAGAGAAACGTTTCAATGATTTGAACTGTACTGCACACCACTAGACCAGTTGTTTTTTGAAGAAGCATTTCCAATTCCACTGTTCAATTGCATCAATTTTGCTCTGGCCCACTCAAAGACAATTTTGTGTGATTTTACTCTTTAGCCAGAAAGCAATGATCAATCTCAAGATTTCCAAGGGGAAACTTCAGCGATTGCCTTTATTTTTCTAACTCTCTTATTCTGAAAGCGGAGACATTATTTCTAATCACTGGGCACCAGATCAAAAATCTCTGTGCTGCTGACATTTAAATTAGTCAGGAGACATTTGTAGTTTCCCTTGTGCTTCCTCCATCTTGTTGCCTGAGGTTGCACACATCAAATATTAACTGCTGTGTTTTGTATCTCCGCTGAAGCAACAACAAATGATGTCCCTCTGGCTGGAAATGTCAGAGAAACCTTTACAGGCTCTTATTTAGTTCCTCCTGGGAACTGAAAGTAATGGCAGAATTTGGCCTCTTCGTCTCTGATGATTTTCTGATGTCATATTCCCTCTCTCTCTGTTACCTTTTAAAGCCAGCTGACTGGGCTTTCATCAGTTAACCTTTGCTCTACAGCATCTTGACGGGGTTTATGAATGGTGAGGAATACCTACACAACTACATTCACCGGCCACTTTATTAGGTACACCTGTCCAACTGCTCGTTAATGTGAATTTCTAATCAGCCAATCACACGCCAGCAATGCACGCAGGCATGGTCAAGGTGATCTGCTGCACTTCAAACCAAGCTTCAGAATGGGGAAGAAATGTGATTGGCCAGACTGGTTTGCGCTGATAGAATCATATAACCACTATTGGAGGCAATATTTAAGTCAACGATAAGTAACTAAAATAACTCATAACAACAGAGGGATGCGTTTTCTGCTGCGACATTCACATGGTAGGGTTAGAATCTGCCATCAACAACATGAAAGCATGGAGCCATCCTGCCTTGAATCAACGGTTCAGGCTGGTGGTGGTGGTGTAATGTTGTGGGGGTATTTTTTTTAACGCTTGAAGGCCTGTAAATTCCACATTCTAAGTACCTAGTCTTATAAAGACATTAAAATTTGTTTGAATGCCAAGTTTCCAAAATTACTTCCTAATATTTTGTGTAAAATCAATTGAGTCTGGTTTTCTTGTACTTCTCTCTTTACCATTTTGATTCCTCTAAACTGTTATTTAACTCTCAATTTTTCTTTGTTGCATGTTATTTCATGGTATTGTTTCAACTTGATTCAATATCGTTCTTCCTTCTTCTTCTATAGCCCATTCTCCAGCTCTTCTTTGAATGCTGTAGTAATAACATCCCTTTGTATCCCTCTGTATTCCAATCTTCTTGCCTCATCTTTCTGATTCCTTTTTAACAATAGTATTTATTTCCAACTAAGTATATTTTAACAAGAGAGTCTACTGGTTTTAAAAATCAATGGTGCTTGTGCTTAGAGTGGTTGTAGTCCCACTAATCGAAAACAAATCTAATCTTTGCCAAACATTGGTTTTCAATGCAATTTATGCACTTTAGTAAGTGGGAAGAAGGTTTTTAAAAGAGCAAATACAACTAGATGGGAGTTCCATAAATAAAATGGACTGGTTTCCAAGGTAGAATTTGTAGCTGCTATGGAGGAGTCAGTGACATCATACAAAGTTCACCATGCCAATATGAGTGTTTCAAATCCACACCCACCCCTATGTCTGAAATAATGATATTGATTGCTATGGTAAACAGTCAGGTTGTGGGGTTCAGTGACATAATGTTCTGTTCCCCCTCTTACTATAACTTATGTTAAACCAACCCTCATGTCTTTATCATTCACCAAAGCTGAGATAGAATTGAGAAAATTTGGTTGCTAGGGTAAATTTGGTTGCTAGGGAGCCTAGAATTCACATTTTCACAGTGTATTCTACAATTTCTACAAGGTTTTCAGTTTGAGTTCAACATAATTAATCCTTACGGTAATAATTAAAAGATCTGGAAAAACGTCAATGTTTTGTCAATTGTGACAGGTAATAAAAAAATGCTTATTGTGTTGTTTGTTGGGACACTGACCTTGTCTAAACCTAGACTAGAATGTTGTAGGTTTTTTTTATTATTATTTCAGAACATTTATTCAGACTTTGCCACTTTAGAAAAATCTTCCATCTCAAATAACAACAATATACTCGTATAGATTGTAAAAGTCTTTATATTTCTATTCTTTCCATAAAATACTTTGTAGTTACATAATATACATCTTAATACTGCTCTAGAGAAGACACATATCAGTTACAGGAACAGGAAACATGACAACAAGTCAACAATCATTAATATCTATTTACTCGTTTGTTTTCTCCTCCTTCAGGTTTTTGGTGATAGGAAAATTGAGGGAAGTTCTGAAGCGAATGGGGACGATGTGTTCCTCTGAGGACTCCTTTTTGGATTCTGGAGACTCAATGTGCAGAAGTCCATCTTCTCCAAGTGAGCAGCTCAGGGAGGCTGGATCCAGGTGTTCAGGAAGCTCCAAGGTTTGAACAAACCCCTGAGGTTCATGGGATTTTGGATCTGTAGAAGAATTAGAGGCTTCTTTCTCTGTCCTCTTACCGGCCATCACCTCCAGCCTCCTGCCGGACACCATGACCGTGACGTTTTCTGGAGAGAAGCCTTGAGTGTCCAGCGTAAGAGAGACGTCTTGGTGTTTTTTCTTTTTTTCTCGCCTGTGGGAACTTGAGGAACTGTCTTGATGCTGGAAGTGCTCCGCAAAAAGGCCTTCGGTGAGTTCATTTAAGTCCGTCAGCATTCTGTCTCTGATCTCACTCCTGAGGTTTTGCATGATATGAGCTCTGCGATGGAGAAAGTCCTCTCTGTGGCTTGAAGGAGCCATGCTACGCCTTGGCCACAGAAAGAATGAGTTGGCAAAGAAAGGGTCATCTGCAAAGAGGCTCTCAGACAACATAATTACCTTGTTTTATCTATAAGGCGTGTTGTCCTTGGTGCTCTCGGTAGAATAGTCTACATGTTGCAGGTCTCTGCTGTTTATATACATCTTCAACAAACATCTAGAACCTCCCACCACAGTATTTTTACACCAGTGAGGTCATTAGTAAGAATCTGAAACTGGAACCTCTAGGAGACTCATATTGCTATAATAAGTTTACAAGAATTTATGGCTAAGTGTCACTTTTACTGTCACACATCCAATGATGATCCTGGTGTCTCCTCAGGGATGACCTAAGAAGCCTAATACATGCACTAAGAGTGAAGTCACAAGCTAATTTTACACATTTTGTGTGTATTTTTCTCTCTTTACCGTCATCAATAGCTGTTCAGTGTATGCAATATAGGCCAACTGCAGTCATGATGTCATTTACAGGATTGCCATATGTTGACATTCAGTTGAGATGGCCAGAAACGTGAAGGGTTTGTTTGTTACTTATGAGTTTATTATTAAACTATGAGGTGATTCTTTATTAAATCTTTACTGACTGAATACATTATTTAGTTTATGTTGCAGTACGGTTCTAAGGTAAAGAGTACAGGTCTGTGCAAATGGTAGGGTCTTCGGGGCAGCAGCTTCTACAATCGTGATTCCTTTAGTATTTTACAACATTAACAGAATATTGGCAGACCTGAAAGTCAAACTCATTCTTCATTTCTCAAGACCAAGAAAGGACCCTGTGAGCTCATCCCAACAGTATGAGCAGGGCACAGACAGAGGCTTCCCAAATATGTAGAGGGAAGAGCGGTCATATCCACCATGAGCATATGTCTACAGTTGAAACAGTTATTTTTGTCTATTGCACAGTCCAAGCCTCATGACACACTCGCTCAACAATGCATGTAAAATAAACTGAAATCATTATTTCCAAATCTTCAACATTAAACACTTTTTGACTGCTGGGTTTAGCATGTTGGGTAGTTTTTGGGGTTATTTGTTCAGTGTTGGGCATTTTAGCACAACCGCTGTGTTGAGTTTATACATAATTCCTGTTTAGATCATGTTTGACTTGTTACAAATTAATGTTACAAATACCTATTTAGTTTTTAAGTAAATTACACGTAAGATGTCATGCAGTTCATTTACCATTAGCAAATATTGTGATTGAAATCACTCAAAGTGGCAAACCAAAATGCAGGTTTCAGCTCCTGGACTCATGCTATTAATTCTAATTGAAGCAATCCATCTGTTTCTACTTTCTTTTGATTTTAACAGTCTGTAGAATGGTGTCCCTGAAGTATTTAAAAATCAAAGAGGTTTTTTTTCAACAGCGGGCAAACAGACATCGAGCATGATTCGAACTCTGTGCACCTGCACACACGTGTCCTGCATGCTAGCACCTAGACCAGGCGCAGGACATGAGAATGTTTTTTGCCACTCACTCCGCGATTTCCGGGTACTGTAACGTCATGGGCGTACCCTCTACATATACGGAAAGCATTCAGACGCTTACATTTTTCACTTTTGGTTATATTGCTGCCATTTGCTAAAATCATTCACTTTTTCCGCATTAATGTACACACAGCACCCCATGTCGTCAGAAAACACAGAATTGTTCCATTTTTTGCAGATTTAATGAATAAAGAACCCAACCGAAAAAAAAACTGAAATCGCACGTATTCTCTCCCACTCTCTTTTTTGTAAATTGTTACTTCTTCATCTTTCTGACTGACGTGCGCGACAAACTAATCTTAAGTGCTGTTTTCTTTTCTGACATACAAATCCTCCAAATGAAAGCTATAACCAACTTTTATTAATACTAGAATAAACACGTTTATTTTAAATACATTTTAAATAACTAAAAATTTAGTTAGGCGTGCTAAAACTCATGTAAAGGGATTAAAAGTGCCTAAATGCGTCAATGATAGCAATGTGTTTCGTGAAATATCAAGACAAACTGTTTATCTAAAAGACACCTCTAGGTGGCGCTATGAGCCAAGAATGAAAACTGCTCTTTGTGCTTGTTATTTATGTTGCAGTCTTTAGAGGGCGTGCGAGGACAGTTTTTGAAAAATAAAAATAAATAAAAATAAAATATAAATCCACGTATATTACCACATTCGTGGATGTGTATCGAATTATATTTATAAAGAATAAAAATGTGTGGTATTAACAGAGTTTTTCCAGACATCTCCAGAGTTCAGGATAAATCATGAAAGCTAAAGGCTGTCAATATTAAAACAGTCTGGCGTTCTTGACAAAGATCACATGGGCCTTTCACAGACCCAGTAAAAACTTTGCTTTTAGTGAGTCCCAACAGGGAAGGTTTTTCTCTCTGTTCGCATCAGAGCGAGAGAGGAAATCTATTAGTCTGACAGCTCCCCCAAAAAGCCCGGCCGCAGCTTCTCTCCCCCGAGACTTCAGGCGGGGAGAGAGAGAGAAACACAGAGCGAGAGACCCAGGCATCGCCAGCGGGAGGCCTGCGAATTAGGCCACAATTAGCTTTGAAGATTAGCTTTTGAATTAGCTTCTTCTTTCCTCCTTAACACTTTTATGGGGAGATTATGGAAGCAAGACAGCAACTGTTTCATCCTGACAGTCACTCTAATTGTGCTGAGACAGAGAAAATAAACGAATTCTGCTCACTGTAATGCAAGGTCAGAAAATCAGGGACTTAGCGCTGAACCCATAAGGCCTGTGAGCAAGAACCTACTGATACTGAAAAAAGAAAAAGATCAGGGAATTATTTTCTCATTCACTGCAGTAGATATAACTGCTCAGTTGCTGTTTACACAAGTCATATTTCAGTTGCACTGTTAGCATTTGCATGCTAAGCAAGAAAAGGAGCCGTGGCTCTTTATAAAGTGAAAATTCAAGCATTTCTTGGCCATTAAAATAACACAAAAACTTTTCCCCCGAAGTTGGGTGAAGCCAACTTTACTGTTTTAAAATCACAATGACAACAGAAACTTTCCGAATCACCCGATGAACCTTCACTTTGTTCTGGTGGACTTGTCCATGTGTTTTGGATCGTTGTCATGTTGGAATGTCCAGTCACGCCCCATACACAGCTTCCGGGATGATGAGTGTAAATTTTCCTCCGATAACCTGTGATAACATGCTGCATTCATCTTCCCATCAATTCTGACCAAGTTCCCTTTGCCCCTGGAGCTCACACATCCCCAAAACATCAGTGACTCGCCTTCATGGGGTTTAAAAGTTAAATTTTTTTCCTCATCTTTCAAAATAGCGCTGTTACAGAACTCTCTGGACTGATTTGCATATTGTAAGCGGCTACTTTGTGGCATTTGTGTAGTAATGGTTTCTCTTCAAGTGTCTCCTTATTGGGCTCCTTGAAATAGCCACTGTATTTCAGCTGAAGTTATTTATGGGTGTTTTTTGCACCCCGTACCATTTTTCTGGCAATTGTAGCAGAATTTTTTGACAGTCTGCCCACTTTCGAACCCTATTGTGTCCGTTTTTGCCCATGTTATCTAGTCAAAATCACCAGGGTGTGTCAAGCTTTGCTCAGGGAAAGTTTTTGTTGTCATTATGATTTAAAAAGAGTAAACACCATTGTTTGAAACCATTGGCTTAATCTTTCAGAAAATTTGTGGGTGAACATGCTTTGTCTTTTGCACTTAAAGGTGCATGACGGTTCTGCGGGTGCATTACTGCTGGCGCATGGTATCACCATGATACAGTCTATAGCGAGGACTACTTGTAGTGGACTTGTTGTTTTAAGCTTTTGTTTGCATTGAATTCATGTTCTAAATATGATATTTAATTACCAAAACATCAATATTTCCGTGAACCATTTGGGCTTAACCCTCGGGATTGTGCAATATCAATGGTGCAATCAAAGTGATAAGAGCTGAGTTAATTGATTTATGGCTTGAATAATTTCAAAGATACTCAAATTAACATAAAGTTTACACACAGAAGGCCAGACTGCCCTTGAGCTGTGTCTTACTTCATCCTACTAACATCTTCCGACTATTTATTTGCTGCTATTGATAAAAAAAAAAGAAGAGACACAAGATACAACCGTTTCCATCACATCTTAAATAATGGCCTGTAATAGACAACTTAATAATATAATATTGTTTACATGTTGTGTGCTAGTCCCTTAATTAGCATTCCTACAAGCGTAGCATTAGCATTTTGTTTATTATTTGTTAAGTTGAAGTCAAATAAAAAGCTGCTTTGACCTTGTTAACATTTTCTGAGTATTCATCATTAAAATAATTAATTATTCAATAGTTGCGGTGAGAAGTTGCACAGCAGAGTTCCATCCATCCATCCACACAAGTACAGGTAGATCATCCACTAACAATCCCACTAACCACCAAACATCCCACTAACCACCAAACCATCACAGTTGATATTTTAATTAAAACAAAAGAGACATGATCTATTTTAATGACTCTAATGATACAATCAAATAAAACCCTGTACTTTGCACAGATATTGAAGAAGACTTATCGTCACAGATAGTGGATTCAGCGGTTTCAGCACAGTGATGGCACTAGAGCAACAGTCAGAGGTGAAGACAGGAAGTGAGAGGGGTGAAGGCAGGAGCATTAGGTTCGAGAGTGAGGACACCATCGAGTTGTGAGATGAGACTGCGGTGACTGTCATTCTCACACATCTCACTTCCTCTCATGGCCAGCCTTGTCACGCAAACCTCACTTTCGACTCTTGAGATAGCAGACCTAGCTTGTTCTTAGCTTCTGTTTGGATTTTAAAGTTCAACTGTGTGTTTCATGTGGCTTGCTTTTACAATTTCAATCGTGCATGTGATACTCCGAAATTTCAGGTGTATACAGACAATATTCAGCACTGAGAAAATAGAGGCGATATCCACACTAGAATACATCAAAAAGTAAAGTATCCCTAATGGTGTCCAGAACCTTTGCTATTTTTGTAGGTTTTTCTAAGATCTAGGTTTTTTTTCTTTTTTTTTTACGATTGGGGATGATGTTTTCTGACAGTAATTCTTTCAAGGTGGTATCTTAACCCTTTTTTTACTGCTTTATAATTTGCTCTAATAAGTTACCTTTAAACATTTTTCTGCCAATGCTTACTATTTTTAGTACAACCCCAGCTCCTTTTTTACAAATAAAAAAACCTAACAGCAAACCTATAAATTGTACAAAAAAATAGAGTATTAAATGTTGTCTTTTTTACTTAAAAAATCTAAAAAAATGAGAATGAACTGTTTTCTTGTTGAGGAAAAAAAAAATCATAAATCCCTGCAAAAAACGAAGACAAGGTGAAAGCTTTATTTAAAAAAATGTGTATAACACAAAAACATATTACCTAAACCTTTTACAGTGTTCCAAGCACTTTTTGTGGCAGAACTTTGAAAACACAAGCCTAACACAGGGCTATTCCTTCTTTTCACCACTAGATGGCACTAGATGGGTCTGTAAAAGGAAACTGAAAGACGATTGCAGATTTTCTTACATTTAATTTGAATTACCTTGCCAATTATTTGTCGCAACCCTTTTATGTTCATTTGAAGGAGATTGGAAAAATCTCTAGGAGAAGTTTGTTAAAGTATGGCATGAGCGAAAATGGCCCTTTTTAGAGTTTTTTTCAAGATAATGAACCTCTTGATGATTTTGGAAATGCATTCCATTTTACTTATATTTAAGTCCTGGTATCCTACACATGTGTGCCAAATTTCATTTACCAATGACAAAATGTTAGCGCACCATATGCTGAAACATCAAAGATGGTGCTTTAGAATCATTTGTCACACCTACTAATCAAACCCTAATCAGACATAAATTTTCACAATTTCTGAGGTGTGTGTAAAATGCAGTTATGTTTCTATCAGGTTTAGGCCCACAAAAAATAATACAGTACTCTGAGCAATTACTACAGGGTTCGACACACCTTTTGTGCTCAAGTCCTAAAAATGAGAAAATCATCTTCAAGTGACTTGTCTATTTCTACTGGGAGTGTTCTACAAAAAATCTTAATGTGGCTCCTCATAGCAAACAGTTCTCTGGAAATGTAGTTTTTACCAATTCAAAATGTAAAAGAATTTATTGACATCACCTAGAGCTAAGCATCGATTGATTGTTTAAACAAGTGGTTAATTTGAAAGTTGTGACAGCAGCTTAATGTGTGTGTTTTCATTTGATTTGCTTTAAAAAATCTGGTTCATTGATTGTACAGATACAGGGTCTTTAACAGAATGGTATCCAGTAAAAGAACAGTTGCTGAGATCTTAAGCTCAGCAGAATTCCTGGCCTGACCTGAGAACAGCTGCTGTCTAGCACAGATCCTGCATGTCTTTCTTTTAACAAAGTACCAGAGGCTTTCAGAGCAGTGGCACAGACACACCCCTTCATTCCACAACAATTGTGCTCATGTAAATGTGTACGATGAAAGGATCAAGACAACAGAAAGCAAAGTGGACAAAATTAGTTTTTGTCTCAGGAAACTTAACTAACCTATTTTTATAACCTAGTGCAAGGGATATTTAAACACTACAATAAATAGAAAAGCAATAGAAACACAACAACACAATCTGACTTTTTTTTTTTGCATTGTTTGCAATTTCTGGAACTAAGCCAACAGTGTATGTAAAATGTATATATGGAAAGTACAGTGCTCATAAATGCTTTATTGAACATTTAAAAAAATTTTAACAAAAAATTTTCCCCACTCATAGTGCCATATATTGCCAAACATCTGTCTTTAGATCATAATGACATCAGAAAAATCTTACGAACCCCAGCTCTACATATTTTTAATCCCCCCTTTAACTTCAAAGACAGCCTGAAGTCTCTTGAGGTAGTTGTTGATGAGGTTCTTTTTCTTCTCTGTTGGTAACTTCTTCTTGGCAAAAAATCTTCAACTCTTTAAAATTCTTGGGCTGTTTTGCATGAATTGAATGTTTGACTTCTCCCCAGAGTGGTTCAATGACATTGAGGTCCGGAGACTGAGATCCACACCAGAACCTTCACTCTGTTCTGGTGGAACCAATGATGAGTGGACTTGGCCTTGTATTTTGGATCGTCATCGTGTTGAAATTTCCATGCTCTGTTCATCTTCCCATTAATTTTGACCAAGTTCCCTGTGTCTTAACTGCCTTTTCTCATAGAACCTCTGATAGCTGTTTTTCTTTCCTCATCGCTCAGAATTGAGAAACGCCAGTGCATCACTGGATAGAAAAGGCTAGGGTCTATCAGGAGCCCAGAATCGTTGATTCCAAGCAACAGGACACAGATGAATCAAACTCTTTTATGTCCGTTTTTGAGCATGTTATCAGGTCAAAATCTGTGTCATTCGGAATGTTTCTGTTGTGCTTATGCTTTAAAAAGAGTAAACACATTTGTTGCCAGGTTGTGTAAATTTATGAGCACAGCTGTATATATTCTTTTAAAAATAATATGTATGTTTTCCTTTGTAAAAATGTTCCATAACATGAAAGTGAATCGCTGATTATTTGATCTGATTCGTACTGTTCCTATTTTTCTTTTCAGAGTTCAGAGACACATTTCTCATGACCTCGAGATCTGACATTGCTCATCAAAGAGTAAAACTTTGATGCCTGCCACTTCCTGTCTCAGTACCTACATCCTGTATGTTCATGACTGTGTACCACACCTAAATATGTTTTACTTTACTTTTTTTTATTTGGTGATATTCTTTTTACCATAAGTTCCTGTCGGTGATAATATTGATTTTCCTGTTCAAAATTATAAAGAAAATATTAAGATGCTTTGTAAAGAAAAAAAACATTACAGCTTGTGTTTATATTACACAATATACCCCCCCCCCACTCCCAAAAAAACACCAACATTTTAATCAATGGTAATGTACATTAAATTATGTGAATTTTCATTTTATTGTGAACGACACAAATAATTGATGTATTTTTATGTTGTTGTGTCAACCAGATATACTGTCAGGATACTACAAAAAAAATATTAGTATAATAATAAAAACGTAATGAAGCAAAAAATGAAAAACGTAGGTTATATATTACTTTAGACATATAAACATTAACAGCTTACATGTATACTACATTTTCAGTGAAGAAGATTTAAACCAAATTAGTAACGTATATTTTACATGGTATTGTAAGAACAAACCAAATCTACCATTAATACTAAAAGTTAAGTAGGCTGAACAATCTGGCCATCTACCCCCATTGCCATATTTGCATCCTTTCTCCTTGGCTCTGATCCCCCCATACTTCCTGTTGAGCTGGCTAGACTCCACTGGCAGATTTACAGCTCCGGGGTCAAAGTTTTACAGCGTGCTCATATAAATCTTGCTCTGGCCTCTCCCCATGTGCCCTGGTCTACTTCTCAGAGCACCCCACCCCCACCCCTGAGCATGCATACCTGAGAGAAATCCTCTGTGACCTGCAGGAATTCTTCAGTTTTACATTAATTTTAACATCCACAAGGGGAGAGCTGCTATAATTGCAGTACTCAATAAATTAAATAAGTTAATAAAACATACCGAGGGAGGCACTGTAAAGCACAAAGTAGTATTCACAGCCAAATGGTTCTGAAGAATAAGTGTATCATTCTCACTAGTTTTAATGTTGTTTAAATATCTAAACATAATCAAATAAAAAATTATGTAACATTAATGTTTTTCGGCTGACTCCTCTAAACGAATTATTGTTGTGTTAATTAAATGACTTTTTTTTCTATCTATATGGACATGGAACATGATATACCACACAAAAGAGGACTTTTGTCATTTAAAATCATTACACATGACTAAATTACATTTGAGGGTCTCTTTGGTCACTCTGTCGGCCATCTCTAACTAAACGCTAATTTAATCTTAATAAATGAAGAGTTTTAATAAATTATTTTTTTAAACTTAGGATTAGTGTTTATTGCCGAAAGAGTTGATATTTATCTTTGGAGAAGGAAGGGAGAGGCGTTCCATATCAAGAACACTGTTCCCACAGTGAAACATGGAGGTGGGAGTACGATGCTCTGGGGATGTTTCAGAGCATTTGTTATTTTGAATCTCATCAGGGTTCAAAGAAACGATTTAAAGACGATTTTAAGAAGATTTTGAAAGACAACTTGTGAGACAGCTTAAAATCTTCTGCTGAAGAAATACCTCCAACAATGATTAAATTAGTTTCAGCGGAAAATGCAAATATTCCACACTCATCTGCATACACTCGGCTCTAAAGAAAGAACTATCCCTCGTACATTAACTTTCATTGCCGTTGCCACTTATTCAGTAACAAAGCAGTCGGTAGGAGACAAAAAAACAAACCCTCTATTTTTTCAAGTTGTGCCCATGTGTGCACAAATCCAAAGCAGATGCAGCGTGATGGCTGCACCGACACGCATGCACACAGACTACATGTAGGATCAATGTGCTGTATTGATCATGCCTGGTGCTGACAGGCCATGCTGCAGCTCTGCCCACTCGGATCAATGCAGTGCTACAGTGGGAATGCTTGAGGTTAATCCTATTTATTAAGGTGAATGATTCAAGGCTGTGTGTTTTGGTGTGTCTTATACTGAAACCCTTCGGCTTAGAGAACACAATATCAGTTTGAATGGGAGCTTGGGGTTTGTTTGAGTTATTTTGTGTGTATCTGTCAGGCCAGAGGGGGTGTAGTATTTCATATGTCTGGAAATATTTGGAAATATTGAAGCGTGTTTGCTCAGGGCTGTATGTTTATTCACCATCACACTGCATTGAGAACTGTATGGTGCAAAGGTTGTTTACATTTATTGTTTTGCGTACATGACCCATTCCACCAAGTATATATTTTTTTAATTCGATTTCAAAACAGATTCCAGTAGCACACATACTTAAGTACTCCAAATGGGTATTGGTCCATCTGAAGTAACTTACGTAGAAGTTTTATTAGATTTATCATAAAAATATGGGTGTCATTTTTTTCTTGGTACAACCCTCTTGTTATTCTTTATATAAGTAACAATACTGAGTTTTTAGCAAAGAATTGGAAAACACATGGTGCATGATTATAGAACCAGGAAATTCTGCAAATTCAATTATTTACCAAATATGTGCATTTACACTAAACTAATTAGTAAAAAATATTAAAATACTAAACACATTTTAATACGACGCTCCAAAATATCATCATAAATATGTAACTGAAAGAACTTACCTTTGCTCCTCCAATGGCCAACTTCCTGCTGAAAATCTGACTTATGGATATTCCCCAGTTTTTCAGGGTTGGTGTAACATTCATTCGCTTATTCCCTTTCGTGGTCGTGGGGGTCTGCCGGTGCCTATCTCCGGCACACACATTGGGTGCCAGTCCATCACAGGGCAACATTCACACACACATGCACACCTAAGGGAAATTTAGAGTATTCAATTAACCTAACCGCATGTTTTTGGGGATTGTGGCAGAAACCGGAGTACCCGGAGGAAACCCACACAAGCAGAGGGAGAACATGCAAACTCCTTCCAGGAAGGTCACCGACGAGCCTCGAACCGACAACCTTCTACCTGGAAGGCCACAGTGCTACCCACTGCCCCACTGTGCTGCCCTCATTGGTGTAACAGGAAATAGTAAAAGTCGGGGACATGACTAAAATGTTTTTATTGTTACAAATCATTAGGATCTTTTTAAAAAAGATATTAATCATTATATTTTATGGTTAGTTGATTTTATCAATATTTTTAAAATAGCTAAAACAATTATTTAATGCCTTTTTATACAAAAAAAGTCCCAGGGATAGACATGGCACCCATTCAGTGGAAAGGCTCTCATGCAATTCTGCCATGGGATGTGTATACGCAGTACATGAGGAATAAATCACATATTTGTGTTGATATCTGACAAGCATCTGTGTCTACTTTTAATATTTACAGTATCATTCAGAGGGACGTATGAAATAAAGCAGCTATAGGAGCAGTGTTTAAGTTGTGGCCAAAACTCATACTGCAATCACTGCGCGATCACTCATGCTAATAGCCTAAAGGCCACCTGCTTGCTTTCTATTGCTATCTTTCAAAAGCAATTTTTCCCAAATCCTAAGATGGTTTTTTAAGTTTCATAAAGTCAGGCATTTGTAACCAGAGCTCGGAATTTACTACAGATTTTCAAGCACAACAGATGCACGACTGGAGGATAGGTGATGGATGGCGCATCAGGAAAAACGCGTGTGCTGCACTTAGCTTTTTAAATTCAAATATTGCAGCAAAACTGATGATGTCTGTTTTATGTGTATTTGAAATAACAGTTTTATGACTATTTGGTTGCTGTTAGGCTTTCCTCTTGTTTTTCTTGTTATTCACATCCCTTTAAATACACCTGCTGCAACATAACAAGTAGAAAATCATGGTTTTGCTAGCTAATCAAATGATTAGAGCCATTAACTATCTGGCTTGAATGCTAGCTCTGATAACGGCTATTTGTTCTTACATAATGTTGTTGGAAGACTCCTGAAATCATAGAATTTAGCAAAATATATTTTCTTTTTTTTAGCAATGGCTGTAGTCTGAGAAACGCCCTGAAGTAACCCCAGTTTCACTTCTCATGTGAGAGGCCGATGATGGTGCTTGGGCACCAAATAAACAACAGTAAGAGGAACAGGAAGCTCTTGGCGAGGTGCATTGCGTGAGAGACTGTGAGAAGTGGGTTGAGGTATTGAGCCTGTGTGTGCGCGCTCTTCTGTTCAGTTTTGTGGTGGCGTGTGCAGACGGCGGTGTATATCTTAGTGATTTGCTTCCACACACTGAGAAGCAGGATTTTAGGGACTGATGAAAAGTGCACAAGAAGAACTCTGGATTTGTGCATTTTCAAGAAGACCTAACATTAAGAACCACACCCCCTTCAGGTAGGAGGAGAGCGCTGCAGTACAGTCTCTGCAGTGTTAGGCTAAAGCTAGTGTGTTATTTCAAGAAATCTGTGGAGTGTCAGAATTTCCTCTCATTTACCTACGTTTCCAGGAGCTCTGGAGTAAGGAATATGTTTTGTGAGGGGCTCCTGGTCACGAGGGTAGAGCGTTCAATGCCTGCTCACTCTAATGTGAAGCGACAGCTAGCCTTCATGCACCAGTGGGCTCCATGTCCTAAAATGGACACAGGAGGACTCTTTCAGCAAACAAAAAAGCCTGGTACAGGAAGCAGGATGTCAGAGCATCCTCATGTAGAGTGGGATATAAAATCTAAAAATAAAACAAACAAGTTAAACAGGTTTGACTCAGTGAAAAACTCTTCATGAAAGTCAGAAAAGATGATCGGATTTGATTCATGGATATATTGCAAGAGAAAATGAATCAGTGACTGGATCAGCAAGCTGAACCTGTTACTGGGAGTTTTCCTCTCTGCAACATCCTGAAGAGACAGTGGTCTGGTTGGTGTCAGGTCGAGGTTTTGTAATGTTATGTGCCTCAAAGATGAGGTCAGCAGCATATTCAAGATGGCAATGCCAGTTGTTGTCAGGGTTACATTGTAAAAGAGGTCTTTAGGGGATTTTATTTTCACACATTGTCACAACAGTGTCCACACCTTACCCCCTTTGAGATTTTTTGGGATGTGGTAAGACTTCAACCCTGCCATCCTTTAACAGATGCTGCTCAATAATTAATGCAACTCTTGATAAATATATGTATTGTGACATTACAGATGCATATTAGAAAAAATGAAGTCAAATGCCTGATCACAAAACTAACTAGACAAAATATTTGCATTTCCGAGGTTTAATACAGTAGGAAATAAACAATGTAGCACTTTGTGGGATGTAATTGCAAATTGGTTCAACGAAAACATTCCGTGTAACATCATTTTCATATGGTCGGAATTTTGTGGCATAATAACTTTTTGTCCCTTTCAGAACATGACCAACACAATGTAACACTGGGACATTACATAAAACCTATGAAACCATATAAAAGACACACATAACAGCCTCTTCAAATGTGCAGTGATGACATCACTGCGACTCTCTGCCAATCAGAACGTTTATTCTGGAAAAACAGTCAAATGTGCCTCTTGTTACTACAACTGATATAAACTTTACCCCATTATCAACGTTTTTCCTGAACTGAGCAATAGATCTTTTCAAATGGTTGCTAGGTTAAACAATCTAGTTGCTATGGAAGAATCAATGATGTCATTAAAAGGTACCCTTCTCACTACAACTGTTATATACCAAGTACCATGTCCCTAGCATTTTCTGAAGCTGAGATATAGATATGCTAATTTGGTTGCCAGGGTAAAATGTTTGGTTGCTATGGAGGAGACAGTGACATAATATAATGCTCCCTTTGTCAATATGAGTAAAATAAACCAGCTCTAATGTCTCTAGCATTGACAAAAGCTTAGATAGATTTCAGAACTTTGGTTGCTAGGGTAAATAATTTGGTTGCTAGGGAGCTTTCATTGATATATTGTTACTATGATTAACTTGAACAAACGCCCTTTTCTTCAGAATATTTTTTCTTGAAGATATGTTTGTTGCCTTTTCCCGTTTATAGGGGTTTTGCGCAGGGTTATCTTGCGTGCCATGTTCTTTTTAATGATCAAAACCTGCTTTTCAAGTCTTGTGGGCTTGAAAGTTAATGCTCTAAATGTTTTAACATCAGTGCAATGAAAACAGATGGCAAAGGTGCAGAAGTTGAACTTTTTGTGAAACACCCACCTCCCCAGAGTTGCGGGAGAGTGATGTATAAATTTGTCAAAAGTGTGCTTTGTTATTGATTTTTAATAAGACACCTGGTGATTTGATAATTAACAATGCAATGTGCTTTCTTTTAACAGACAGCAACATCCTTGTCCTTTCTCTTAGAGTATAAATGATGTAATTAAAAATTATTATTTACCTTTAAGCCTGAAAACAAGATAGTTGAGGTGTGAATGGGAAAAAAAAACTTGCACGGTAAAGGAAAAAATCAACATAATGAGTCCTAAACCTAATCTTACATGATTTCATTTCCATCTACTTAGTGACTAGCATTTTATTTGCCGTTTCTAGTGTTGTTTGGTTTTACTGAGCTCGGGGATAAGTACAAATGGAGCCTTGCTATACGCCAAATTAATTGCCGCCAATGAAAACAAACCACTTTTTAATCTCTTGGACATTTTTGTTGTGAGGATGTTCAGTTGGCGTGGTAAAAGACTATATATAATGAGGTAGGCGAGATGAATAATTGATTTGTCTGTCTTCTATGTGTGCCCTGTCTGCACTTTCATCAGCCTCATTATCCCTGTCATCGCTGGGCCCTGTCCTGTCCACCGGATCACGGTGCCATTCACTCACTGCCTTCGATCAGCACTGTGCCCAGTGCGGATATATTTCAGCAGATTAGTTTCCTGAGGAGAGAGGCTGGATTAAGTGCTTTGTACCTGTCAAACTCTGTCTGTCGTGGTACTGCTGGAAACTGCCATAAAGATACACGTGCTGGCTTCACATGTTCCAATCATATTTATGGTAACCGATATACATAAAGTCAAGTATTTATGTGTGCAAGATGAACAATTGAATGGGCCACTCAAAGGAGCTCTGTGGAATTCAGAATGGTACTGAGGTAGGGTAATCGTATGCAAATACTTCAAATTTTCTAAATATTCCACAGTGATAAGTTATAATAAAGTGGAAGCTATTGGTTACGACAGCAACCTGCTATTGGTCTCTAAGTGGAACACCGTGTGAAGTCATGCTGAGGTACAAACTGCAAAGAGATCGATGCCGTCTGTAGTAGGTGGCAGGGTTAGAAGCCGCTCAGGGTGTACAAATGATTCATTACAGTTCGCTAAAAATAAGCATGTTTTAAAAGACCTGTTGTTGGAGACCAAATAATTAATTTTTCAAAAGGGCGCTTCAAATGATAGGTTCACTAAACTTTTTTCTTTTTTTTACAGTGTCTACCAGTTTTTACGATAAAAATGAGCAAAGAATGATCAAGATGGCGCCGTTGGCTTTCAAAACATTGCAGTTTTTTGTATGTTTTATGTGTCTGATGTATTTACTACTCTTTTGGACATTGGCTATATGTAAAATAGCATTTAAATACCTATCTCGCACATCCTTTTATATTGTGTTTCTATTGTTTTTTCTATTGTACATTTGTACGCAACTCACCTTGGTGCTGTAGTGTGACAATAAATTGATTTGCTTTGACTCACATGGCAGCAGCAAAGATGTCCTCTGAGGTTCCCCTTTGTTCTATATTGCAGGCCTTTATGATCGTGTTGAGCATTTCTATGACCTTACCAAGCTGGACTAGAATAAGAGAGACAATACTGGAATTCAGGAGAAACACCAAGGCAAAAAGTGGAGAGTAGAGGTAAGCCTTGCTGTTACGCCTTGCCGATGGTATCATTGCGTTACTAAAACATAGTAGAAAAAAGGAATTAGTTCCAGCAAACAAAACTGAATGTTTAAGAATGCCAAAATTTTGGCCAATTCAATGTCCTCAATTCGTGGGAACTGGTTGAGGATGGTGCCATCTGTCCCAACTTTAGAGACTAAGCTCACACATACATCTGCCAAAATATATATAAAGAACACGCTCCTAAACCTTAAAAACCCTCACAGTAAAGTTGAAGCGGTTATAGCTGTAGAACAAAAGCTTTAGATGAATAATGGTAAATGTCTTAAGTTGTATCTAAATATAGCACGATTACATTTAACAAAACATCACTGAAAAGCTTTCCATTTCTTAAATATATGAATATTTGGTTATTGGGCAAACTTAACAGTGGAGTAAATATTTTGAGTAAAACTGCTGATATTTCAGCTAGTATAGTATCCTAGCGCTATGTCGTAGCCTGAAGGTTTCTGGTTTGATCCTGTCCTTTCTGGGTGGAGTTTGCTCATCCTTTGTGGTGTTGCATTTGGATTGATTAGCATTTACGTACTAAACTATTATCAAAGTTGACAGATACTGTGTAGATATCATTTTGCACATTTTTTCTATGAATATTGTGATATCATTGTCTGTGTTAGTACAAAAAAAACAGAAATATTGAGGACACAGCCATTTGTTATCGCAGATCTACCTTATCATTTGTGTTGCAAAGCCTAATCGCTTTAAGTTCTTCATTATTTTCCACCCTGACTTCCTGTTTCAAATGGAAGTCATTCAGCACAGGGAAGAAAATATGTGGCGCCCAGGGGCACATCTAGAAAACACACGTGATAAATGATGAGCAATGTTAAGTTTGAAGAAAAATACTGCCACATCGAGATGGAATCCTAGTTTGCTCACTTCTTTTTCTCTGTAATTCTACATGTTCCGTCTAATGGTAGAACCTTCGACCTACATTCTGCATTTCCATGCACTCTTTCCCCACTCACTCAGCTCTGTCTATTGTTATCAGTATGCCTAATGGGCTTCATTCCATGGCTTTGTTCTGGCAGGCGAATGAGTGAAGAAGGGGAGGGAGGTGGAGGCTTGACGAGCGAAAGGGCAATCGAGTTCATTTCTTTAAAGGATATCAGTCATTTCGATGTAATCACCCTCCAGAGCAGCAGATTCACAAACACCACACTTCCTCCCTTTGAACCAAAAGAACCAACACTCACTTTTGAGCTAAAGTACTCACTGTTAACTGTCTTGCAATTGCAATAAAACAACTCTTGGCATGTTTAAAAGCCAATAAACACCACAAATAGTCAGCTTGAAGAGGAATAATTATTGTTGTAAAATTAGAACCAACCATGTGGTTGCAGATGTGAAGGGTCACAGTGTCTACAAATGCTCATGGTTGCGTTGTTCTGAACCTTTAAAGGTATAAGAAGTTTATGATTAGGTATTTTTCGTAAAGACATGCTACAATGTAACAAAAATGTACTATTTTGTGAAAAGACAGGTTTTCCATTTGACAATATGTCATATTTGTATTTTGCAGATCAGTGAGAACTAACACTATATTAATTTTTGTTGAGAAAGACATATAAAGTATGAAATGAAAGCTTGAGGAAAGCCCTACCAGAAGAGTTGAAGGTGTTATAGCTGCTGAGGGTTTGCTGAAGCTTATAGATTAATCATGTTAGACCTCTAATGGCACTTTTCCACTGCACGACTCGGTACAGCTCAGCACAGTTCAGTTCACTTCGGCCTGCTTGCTTTTCCATAGGCTTTTAGGGGGTGTGCTGTGCAAATTAGCAATGGATTCCAAACGCGCCGAAGGACTGATGTTTGCTGTTTGGATTATCTGTGTTTTACACGGCTTTCCACGATGAGGTATTTGGTGAGAAGTGCTAGTGAGCGGCTAGTGTTTGTGTATGTAATTTGTGCAATTCAATGATGCAAGCAATGACAACTCTCTCAGACCAATCAGCGCTCACGTACGGCATGCTTGTAGAACCTCCTCGAAGCGACTTCCAGAAATGGTGTCTAGTTCCACGAACACAAGGCAGTGGTGAAGCTGTTAAAGCCACGCTGAAATGAACAAAACCATGTCGTGCAGTGGAAAAGCTCTATAAGTTTTATATTTATCAAATATAGAAGAGGATTGCATTTATAGCAATACATTTCTGAAAGACTTTTTATTTCTTAAAATATTTGAATAATTGGTTATTTTAAAAATGGTGACAGTGTTGATATACCTCCCAGAGTTGATTTTACCACTTTTTGTGTGTTAAATATGGCTCCGCCCGAAGTTAAATAAGTTAAATCAACATAATCAAAATATAGATTTTTTAACACAGAGTGAAAGTTAATTAAAGAACTCCTCAAAAGTGTTAAAATAAAATAACAATTTAAGCTGTTCTTTTTTTTTCATTTTACTCTCAATTTCCCCGATTGCAGTTTATTTATAAAATGCATGTTAATCAAAGCATGTATACTCTTTCATTACAAACATTATCTGCTCTATCAAATGGTTTGATAAAACTCAACTTTAACATTTTTAAAAGTGTGTGCATGTTTGCATGCAAATACTCAATCACCAACAAGCACATAGCTTATTCAACTAAAAAAAATAGGCATTTCAATTAGCATGTAACCATACAACACAAGTCCAGCTTTATATTCTATTTCAGAAAGTTTGACCCAAATGGTGGTGAAAACCTGCAAACACCCGAAAATAGCTCAGAAGACGAACATCAATCTGGAAAACGAAGGATTGCGTAACTTCTAAATCGTTGAATCAACTCTCTAAAATAACTCATGAGCAGAGCAACACTTAATTCTGAATGTGTCGAAGTAACTCACAGAGTGTTGAAAGCAACTCCGAAGGAGTTAACACCTCAAAATCAACTCTCCAATTTTTCGTGTGCACTCCTGCTATGGTACAGAAATCTACAAAAATATATTTGTGAAAAGGCATAGGTTTTCCATATGTAAAAATTTGCAGATCAGTGATAGCTAACACTATTATTTTTGTTTGGGAAAGACATACAAAGTATAAAATGAACACACTCCTAAACCTCGAATTAATCCCTCCCTGAAGAGTTGAAGCTTATAGATTAATAGTGGTAGACCTCTTTGTTTTATATGTATCTAACTATAAAAGAGTGATTACATTTAATCTATTCTAATTCTAAAAATCCTTCTATTTCTAAAAATATTTGAATAGTTGGTTGTTTGATAAACGGTAACAGTTGAGTACATCTTTTGCTGCATGTTTTGAGCAAACCCCCCGCTGATATTTCACCTAGTGTAGTATCACAGTGCTCCAATGCCACAGAAATGTACACAAATGTATTCTTTTATGAAAAGGCATAGATGTCATTGTTGAATTTTGCAGATCAATGGGAACTAACACAATTTTTTTTGCTGGGAAGGAGCAAATGATGTCCTTTTAATGTATATTTCTCCGTATGTGACGGTTCTCTGGAAAGATTTAGCTTGTAAATGCGTGAACTCTGCACATCTCCTTGCCTTGCAAAGAAGAAAAAGGAGATATAAACATGCCTTCAAACTAAAGGCATAAACCTTGCTGCTCTGTCTATAGATGCTTAAGGGTTAAGCACGTTCACCGCCCGCATCTGGGAGTCATTTAAAACATTCCACAAGGCTTACCACATGCTTTCAGACAGGCGAAACCCCACTGAGCAGATTTGCTGTCCAGGACTGCACATTTTCAAAGACAGCGTTTGAGAAAATGCAACTGCTCTAGCTTTTTAAAGGCTGGAGATGGCAGAGAAACTGTGGTGACATGTGGATCTGTGAGGGCCTTTGTGCTGCAGAGTGTGAGTGGATCACTAGAGAGCCTGCTTTCTTTGAAGTAGTAGGATGGTAAACGGCACTAGCTCTTTCCCACCCTCTGATAGGATCTTCACAGGCTTGCGTTCCCAGCTCATTTCCTCTGGTCAAGTTTTGTGACCCGTCAAAACACAGAGAGGTTTTAGGTGCTCGCTCTGGCAGCGATACAAAGGCCATACAAATTAAACCATGTGCAATTAAACAACGACAAATAAAATGACAGGCTCACTTAACCCAAGGGGTCCTGGGGTGTTCGTTCCAAGGGTGAAGTGGGGGGAGGGTGAATACATGATTTCAAGATGTCTTCATGTTAAACAAACACAAATCAATCAGACACAGGGTAGATAATTTTTAGGTTTTAATTCTGGCATTCAGACTGATTTTCAGAGTAGTCGTGTCACAAATCTTTCACACTGCATTACTGTCTGGGGCAGCATTTGGTTGCTGCTGAATTCACAAATGACAGGGGAGTTAACGCAACCAAACGTTTGCAAGAAGAGACTTCAAAACAATACAAGCTTCAAAAATAGAAGCATCCATAGATTTTTTTCATATTTTTTATGTCCAAATAGACATAAAAAAAAACAACTTGAACTGAAACCATTGTTGATGTCGCTATCTGGATCTTTGTAACTCCTCCTCAAGTCCCGTTGCTCTAAATTCTGCTCTCTGGTTGGCAGACAATGAATAAGATAGGCCACCAAAAATATCCTCAGCATGCAACATCGTAGAAAAGTGGGGGTATAGTTATGTTAATCATAGTACCAACTAAATATATTATTGCAACACATAACACTAAACAAACGTTTTAGCCGAACAACCAAATTCTTTCAACTCTCTCACCTTTAGAAACGGGGGTTGTTTTATATAACTTAGTCAACTACACTTCCATAGCAACCAGACTGTTTACCTAGCAACCAATTTAGCATATCTCTATGTCAACTTTGGAAAATCATAGAGGGTTGGTTTTTTTACTCATATTGACATTGAAAATGCTATATTATGTTACTTACCCCTCAATAGAAACCTGACTGTTTACCATAGCAACCAATTTAGCGTATCACTATCTCAGCTTAGGAGATGTGGGGGTTGGTTTATTTTACTCATACTGACATGGGATGGGTGGCTTTTTGCATTCATATGGACATGTGAAACTTTATAATTTTTCAGTAACTCCACCATAGCAACCACACTGTTTACCATAGCAACCAAATTGGCTCATCTCTATTTTAGGTTGTGAACGTCATACAGACATGGTTGATTTTACTCATATTGACCCTTTGAATTATTCATATTTACTCATATTGAACATTATATTGTGTCACTGACCATCCATAGCAACCAGATTGTTTACCATAGCAACCAATTTCTTATATCTTTATCTCATCATTTAAAAAAAATAGCTTTAAATTATACTAGTACATCAATGTTTGCGTGCAAAGTTTAGGCATCCAATTATTATTGAATTTTTAACCAACGAGACCAATGCCAAAATAGAGTTAGATACAAAGTCTGTTTAACCTTAAAATTGTACAACTACAAGTTAAACGGCGCCAAGCTAAAAACAACTTATGGTGGTAAACTAATCTGAGTTTCTTTAAAAAGGTTTGAGGAATATAGGAAAAAAGTAATTTATTCCATATTGCTTTTTATGTGTAATCAAACTGAACATTGAAACTAAATCAAAGTATGGCATTAACTAACATAGAAAAGTAAATGTAAGAATGTATTGAATATTCACACATTGTCTAATTCTAATCATTATTAGAATATGGAATATGTTTTCTCTTTCCCTTATCAAGCAGGTCAATAGAAAGATTTTTAAATTAATTTAAAAACGATTCATAATTACAGCCATGTTTCTAAATATAGTGCAGGGATAAAAGAGCTGTCATAAATATCTTGATATTTTGAAAGGTTAAAAAAGTAGATTATGGAACATTAAATCCGCCACTGTAGCAAACTGATGTGGTTCCATCTGTGAATCAGGTTTATTTTTCTCTTTCTCAATGGGACATTCCCTCATTTGAAAGGTGGTGAGCCATCCCAGCAAATGGGCTTGGCGCTTTGTCAGCAGTTCTGCTATTCATACTCTCAAAGTGATATCAAGAGTGTTATATTGCAGGCAAGTAGAGGCAACGACTGCCTCTAGGTTTGGCACACACAAACAACATGAGACAAACTGACCTGTCCCTCACATTTAGCCACTCTCTGCTGGTCTGACCTGGTTTGTACTGGTGTAGGAGGAACAGTGATTTGCATGATTCTGTTTTTTTCTAATAATCTTTATACCAATAAAACATAATACAACACAAAAAAAATATATATATTTTAAAACGGACACACTAAAAACGTCATGAAGAGCGCTCCTAAAGAGCTGCAATGGCAAATATCAAAATAATAAAAAACAAATTAAGTTGATTAGACATAGACTTTGTTAACTTCAAAAAAGCCAAAAAGAAAACATTATGTTACGTCACCAACACTTCCATAGCAACCAGACTGTTTACCTTAGCAACCAATTAAGCATTTCTATACCTTAACGTTGAAAAATCATAGAGACATGTGGGTTGATTTACTATTGACAGACGGAATATTATATTACTGACCCTTCCATAGAAACCAGACTGTTTACCATAGCAACAGCTTTTGCATATCTTTATCTCAGCTTAGAAAAATCGTGGAGATGTGGGGGTTGGTTTATTTTACCCATATTGACATGGGGAACATTATATTTTCTCAATGACTGCTCCAAAGCAACAAGTCTGTTTACCTTGGCAACCAATTTAGCATATCGCTATCTCAGCTTTAGAAAATCATAGCAAAATGGGGGTTGATTTATTTAAATCATATTGACACTGGGAATATTATATGTTACTGGAAGTTGAACTTCTGTCAATAGCTAGTGTGACCAGGAACTTGCAGTAAGAGGAGCACATTTATGTAAAACTGCAGCACAGCACATAAACAGATTCAAAACATCTGAAACACAAGTCAAAATTGTCTTGCTTTTTAAATTTTCCTGAAGAATTGTTGCTGTTTTGAAGACAAAGAGTGGTCTTTATATATTTTTAGTTGATTTTGTTTATTTACTGCATTTTGTTCAAAAATATTTAGAAAACATTTTCAGTTTTAGATATTTTCGAGTTTTGTCTTAACATATCTCAACAAATAGAAAATATTTACCATACATTTAGCTTTTATCCAAAGCAACTTACAATTCTTAAACATAGCTAAACAAACTGATTCAGAATAAATTAAGTGCTTCAGAGTTTTTTTTTATTAAGTTTAGTTAGGAAGTGCTCTCGAAAGATTACTAGACGCATATATATCATAAACAATGATGCTTATGCAAATTGTATACAATGTTGTAGTATATGCAACCTGAACTTTAAGGTCATGTCAGTTTAAAGAACTCCATATTTCTGTGTTATAATCCGCATAACTGGTCCACTCTTATTTATTATTAATTTATTTTTGTCTAAGTTAAGATACAAGTCGATTTCTCAGAGATCTCCAGATGTGTAGTTAACAGCAGGACCTGAGAAGGCTTTGGGCTGATGCAAAGCGCTAAATATCCAACACAGCGCGCTGCGGTTATATAAAGGCAAGCACCAGCTGAGCCTCTGCCGAGTGGTATCGTGCCCTGAAGTGACACAGCGCAAGGGCAGAATGGGAGGAGACGGCTGAGGCTGCCCGCCCGGTGTTTGGTTTCACCAGCTCACACGTGACCACAATGGCTGCTCGTCAGTTTCGTGCTGTGCATCACTTCTAAAGCGAATGTAGGCTATGTCAGTTTTTTCGGCTCGCTGGGCTGTGAGCGCGGAAGCTTTTCTGAAACCAATGCGGAATTCGTCCGCGAAGAACCGCCGATATTCGGAGGAGAGACCGAAGGTTTTTGGGTTCAACTTCCACCATCCCAGGCAGCAGTAGGAGGAGTCAACAGGTATTGGCGCTCTCTGTTTACGTGAGAATACAATTGCTTGGCTGTTAGGACAGGTAGCCCCTTCTTTCATAGCGTCATGACAGACGAAGAGCAGCGGGTAAAAAGCGCGTCTTTCGACGCTCAGGGCGGTGAGCTACTTAACTCTGGAGCTTGATCGAAACCGCATACCGAGGGCATTTATCCCCGCTCTGCGGCTGTGAGGCAGCACGTAATTAAATGCGCTGTTATTGTTCACTCACCTGAAAGAGCAGAATGTGTTGAGAGCTTTTGCGGAAAGTATTTAATGGGCACTCTCTACCTCCCTGTATCCCTCTGCAGCAGATAGACCGCTGTGTTCAGCCTCATTTCGTGGACCTCCTTTCAGTGTTGTTCCACTTCCTACACCCAACAGTGGGGATTTACAACATATTCGAAATGTAAACAAGTATAGACAAAAAATATAAATATCACATGAGACCTTTTAGTGTTTTTTAAAATGACAATTAAAGAATATATAATTCTATTTGACATTTTTGGAATTCTAAACACATCTCCATCTAGACCGTTTAAACTACAGCCAACGTTGCTAAGACATCCAAACTGGTCTGACTCAGGTTGGATTGTCATTTCAGACTGGTACCACTAAGGTAGTTCTGAGAAATTGCTGAGAAAGCCGGGAAATTGTGTATCGACTAAACATGGGGTCAAACTTATAACAAAATCTAAAGCTCTAAAAAGTGTTAACACTGGTAAAACAATAGAGAAATGTGGGTTTATCCTAGTGAGGTTTCTGAAGTCTATCTCAGCGTTGGTAAATTATAGAGACACGATGGTTCGTTTATATTGCTTTTAATGACAAAGGGAGCATTATTATGTCACTGATCCCTCCCCAGCAACCAGACTGTTTACTGTAGCAACCAATTTGGTAAATATTCATCTCAGCTTATGAAGATCATAGAGACATGGGGGTTGTTTTATGTTACTCATAGCTACATTGGGGAAATTTTAGAAAATCTTTTAAAGCAGCCACGTTTGTGTGCAAGCTTTAGCCATCTAGTTAATGAATGGTGTGCTATTGAGTTTGGTACAGCTGCATATTTCTGTAATTATGTTTAAGTGTTTTTTTCCCCATTCAAGCAATGGGAGGGAGAAGGTGAAAAAAGCATTTTCAACCATTTATGAGCTGCATTTAAAACACCCACATCCCTCACGGGCAATACACAAATGTAGTACACTAGCTTTTTGACACAAAATAACTCCCATACCTTTTTCACCAGTTTTCACCACACTCGTCACAACACAAGACTCCATGTTCCAAAATCAAGTCCATGTTGATGCGTGGCAGAGCATAAGGAGCTTTTTAAATATAGGGTTTGTTTTGTTATGTACCAGTGTGCCTTATGTGCTAATAGTAATGAATGTGTGCTTAAATGAGTGTAAAGCCACATATTTCAACCATTAAGGAACAGTTTATTGTACAGAATTTCCTGCATTAGCTGATGAGCTAAAGTGTTGGTGGTACATTTGTATTGCTGTGAAACCCAATCGGATAAGTCTAAAAGCGGTTCTGGTCACATCTTTGTTGAGGTGATTTTCAAAAACAACCCGCAGATTGTTACATTGTTTAAAGGAAGATGAAAAAGAAAGAAAGATGGAGAAGTAGATGTTTTCATGTTTTGTTGAAAATCAAAAAAAGCAATCCTTGCAATAAAGCTTTAAAAAACAAGGCATCATCACAAACACTTTTAAAGGTGTTGAGCTTTGAATTGAGAGAACTATGAATACTAGAAATTAAATGTCCACATCAAACATCGTTAGAATAGTTTACCCTATAGAATCCGGAGGAGGGTAAGTGCACCATATCTTGTTAAATCACAAAGAATAAAAGTGGGTCACTTCATTCTTTAGACAAAAGCACCAGATGCCTCTGAATGTATTGTGATTAACTGCTTGAATTGATGTTTATGAGCATTCAGTCGAGCTTGCATTGTTGGAGCAACCCCACCCCCTTCAGATTTGGCCAATCAGAATGCAACTTTCTTTGTATTTTTGTAGAGCCACCTTTGAGTTTACACTGTATTCATCTTTTTTGTGAAGTTGAAGGAATACAACACTTTTGATATAGGCTCATTCTCCATCTCCCTTTGGTTTTGGAATCTATTCAACCTTAGTTTACATAGTTCGTTGAATCCAATCACATCTTTAGCATCACAGCATAAAACAAAGAGTTTCCAAATTAATTTCAATTTTAAACCCTTGTAATACCAGTAGAAAATGAAATGAAATATTATTTGTAGCCTTTCCAACGTAAAAATAAAATATGTGCTATCATTTTTAGCAGCCGTTCTGTTCATTTTCATCGTGGCCACTAGGGGCAGAAAATAGTGGGTCTTTCGGTATTTGTCCTTTATATCTTGTACCATGAGGATGGTGTGAGTCATGTGACTGTTGCCTGGAAATAAAATGGATTATTATGTAACAACGGAGGTGTTTTGGGCTTAGTTCTGTTTTCACTGTTGAAGGGGAAGTTCCTCGGCCATCTGTCTGCAATAGAAAGAGGAATGGGTACAATATTTGCTTCCCACTTTCTTGCCAGTTGTCTGTTAAGCGACAACCTTCCAAAAAAAAACTAAACTAAAAGTGCGCTCATATGCAGCACTACGAAGCACATGCCGATAGTGAGGTTGTTGTGCATCTCACACTAGTTTAGGGAACAGGTTGTTGTTTATCTAGTTTACCTATCATTCAGATATCCCTGCTTAAGAGCAAGGAGATATTTATTAGTTCCTGTTGCTCAAACCTCTCAACCAAAAATTTCTTCAGTCCACCGTGGGGAATTTCATATTCGTGTCCGAATTGAGATCCGCGCAAATCTTTGAATGGATTCTTAGCAGGGTGTTTGTAAAATACGGGTCCAGTATGGTAGTGCAACAAAACTGTTTTTAGTTGGTACCACTGAGGGTCAGATGAGGATCCAGTTGGCGCCCATGGTTTTCGATAGAGGTGTGTTGTTGCACAAACCATCGGTTCGAAAATTCTGGTCTGTGTGCAGAGGCTCAAGGGAATCATTGTATGTGAGCCATCCACGGACTCTAAGGCAAGCCAAGCTTAGTCTGCTTTGTTCGACAGATTACCTCTCTCTGATGTTAACTGAGAATCGATATAAATAAATTTGATTAACGTTAATTAATTTCTCGAGTCCCTTCATGTTTTTGTCACGGGAGAGATCCCAAATGTTAACCAATGCAGCATGATCTGGACACTTTTTTTTAAAGTAATTCTTTTGTCATCAGTGATGAATTAAACTCCTGAACTAGATTTTTTTTCCTCCTGAGTCACATCAAAATAAATGAATAAATCAAGAATTACCATTCACCCAGAGATTATAGTGTAGGCTGTGCTTAGGCTTGACGGAGAAGTATAAACTGAGCTTAACTAAGGATGATATGGTTCAATACTATCAGTCTCAACTATCAGTGACTATATAGTTCTATAGGGATCAAAAGTAACTCTCGGGTGGAAAGGTTGGCATGGGGGAAAAATAGGGAAAAAACTACTATTACATGATATTTTAAAAAGAAAACATTTGTCCAAAAAAGTGCAGATAAAATAAAGCAGTTAACTGAAATAATAAAATAACTGAATAAATGCAAAGTAAACTGTCGGCTGTTGTGTAAAATGTGATTATAGGGCGAATATCATTAAAGCTACTAAGTACTCCAGTAGTTATTTTCATGTTTGCTCTTTACTAGGATCCATTTTGCTCAGTCGCTTGATACAGGGACAATAATAAACAGCGCACACGCAAGAGTTTCTCTTTTAGAGCATGTAGGAAGATATTTTATGCATGTTTACGGTAATTCTACTAGTTCACTGATCATTTTTGAGATCTCGATCTGTGTAGGACATTCCAATTTCACAAGATTTTGAGAACAAGTGTGAGTTGCCGGTGGAAACAAACCTGGAAGTAGTGTGTAGCTTATTGTTGTGTACCATGCTGTACCTCTTACCAGTGAAAAGAACAAATAACAAACCTTCGTCGTTTTCCAGGTCCAAAACTAAAAGAAATTTTTGGACCAAAGGGACGCAAAACACATGGTTCGGTACATACCATGGTTTTTAATTAATGATTATCGGTTTTGGTTCTGATGGCTTAGCAAATTAGTAATCTGGTCGTACTTAGAGTGAAACATGAGAAATCCCACCCTCCTCTAACTTTGGTGCTCGCTGCATATTTACACAAGGAGTAATTGATTGAATAATTGCTCCAGAAATGCATTTCACATCCATACACAAGTTGTTCGCCAGGTGTGTCGAAATAATAATAAATACAGAGTTATTTAAATGAGGAACCGAAAAACCAAGCGTGTATTGAACCGAGGCAGGCATAGCATTCGGTTCGCAGTAAAACTGAGTATTGTGGAATCCCTAGTTTATGAGATTACAGACGCTAGAAAGTGCTCAAACCACTAAAGACAGACTGCATTATGTGACCGCTAACTGGATTTAGTGTATAAGACTCGCAAATTAGTTACATTTTATGACGTTTTGTCTATTTGCTATTATATCAATTATAAACTCTTCGACAACTTTCCTCAATGGTTGAGAAAAGGAGCAGCAGAAGAAGTGAACATTGGCACATATCTTAGTTCTAAATGCTTGCATTATGCGATGATATAAAGCCCAGGGTAGTGCAATCCGTGGACGCATAACCCAAATGATTTCGAGACAACCAGGATATGGCCAGCTTTGTGGTTTTGCTTGTAGTCTAGATCAAGTATAGCCATTTGTGACCAATAATTGCAAGAGTGTTGGACAACTGTAGCCTGATGTCGACATAGCAAGGTTTTCAAAATGGATTCTTGCTTGTGGTTGAGCAGCGGGCAGCCAATGGGTGGAGGTAGATTAAACAAGCTTTTCTAGCCTCACTTTGACAGTGTGCCCGTCGTGGCACTGGGTCTCTGTCATTATTTAACAGGCAGTGTTAATGGGCTACCCACACCACCCGCTGTCTTTGAGAAACTGAGCGAAACGGAAAACATTTGAAGGAAATTATTGTAAAGGATGTGATCATATCCACTGTTTACTTGTAAAACGGTAGAGTTGGTGATGAATTTAGGTTGTTCTTGTAGACTGGATCTCTGCATGTCAAATAGAGTTGAAAGTAGCATCTGTGGCATAGTTTACTCCAATGTTTTGGAGAAGTAACTGGTTAATTTAATCATATTAGTTTATAGCCGGAGCAATGGGCAGTCATATGTTTTGTTTTTTCTGCAAATCAATGTTAATCTTAAGTATGGTCTTCTTTGATATTTACTATTGACACATTTTCTCAACAAAACGTACAAGGATTTGAGACGTTACAAGAATAAGTTTAAAATTGATCCATTTTTATTCCTCAGAAGATAAAAGCCTTTTACACCTTGGATGGCTTGCAGCTGAGAAGCTTATGGGATTTTGGTTTATGGGCTATTCCTTTAAACAGAGTTTGGAGTTTGATGAAAGGCATGTTTTATGTTTCAAAGCGAGAAGAACATGATGAGCATGTTTTCCTAACCGCTCTGACTTTGAACATTGATATCCTAAGCTAAACTGGTTTTCAATTCTATGTATGTAATAGTCTATCTATGTGACTTCAGATCTGGTTTTAAAATATTGGGGGGAAAATATAAAAATAAAGGAACACAAAGATGAATAAAGTGCTTCTTTTTCCAAGCGTGCGCTGTCTTGTTGTCAGTGTGGGAGAGTGAATGAGTGTGAATGAAAAATTTCACGCTGGAGGTGGGCCATCAGTGTACGATTACTCAAAGACCCACCGGCCTTAAAACTGACAATGCTTTCACAGCTGATGTGTTTTCCAGATCTCGGCCGCCGCGAGCACATTTTACAGCTTTACAATCCCAATGTTTGAAAGAACAAGAACTGAGCATTTAACCCTTTAATAACAATTTGATTTAGCAGTATGTTTACTGTGTTTACAAATGACCTCAATCAAAAGTTTACACACCCCAGCTCTTACAATTTTGTATTCCTCCCTTTAACATCTAAACATCCTGAAGTCTCTTGAGGTAGTTGTCGATGTGGTTCTTTATCCTCTGTGTTGGTAAAGCGGCTCATTCTTCTTGGCAAATCTTGTAAAATCTTGGGCTGTCTTACTTGAACTGCAGGTTCTGAGTTCTCCTCAGAGTGGATCAATGATCTTGAGGTCAGGAGACAGTGATGGCTGTTCCAGAACCTTCACTTTGATTCAGAGGACCTGGCCTTGTGTTTTGGATTGTTGTTGTGTTGGAATGTCCAGTAATTTCCTATGCATAGCTTCCTGGTGTATGAGGGCACATTTTTCTACAATGTAGAAAAAGGTGGGTAACTGAGTTGATATGAGATTCAAAGCAGATGGTTTGGTCAAAGATGTCCCCCTAGTCTCCTTACCTGTTTGGAGTTTTTCTGTGTAGCAATTTTTTAATATTGTATTTAGATTGAATTTAGAAGTGGGCCCAATATAGGACCCTGTGACACACCAGAGGTTACTTTAGTGAGTTTGGATTGGAAATGTTTAATTTTACAAACAGAAACTGGCTAAAACATAGGATGGGAACCAGTTGCGGACAAGGCTGGCTATGCCGAACTTAAGCCTCCAAACTCAAACTTCAAACCATACTTGAAGTCAGCTTATAAACATGATGCTGTACTAGTAATCCTTTTTTTGTCATGTGTTTGTGCATTTGACACGACTCCACTATGTCTAGGATTTCTTCTAATTAGAGTTTTGCGTAATCAAAGATATTGGCCAATCTGAACAGTGAACAATATGTTTCTGTAGGCCTTTATCAACGTTGGAGTTGTCCGTTGCACTAAGTGACTGTGTGGCCTTTGCTGAGAGGTAGAAATCTGCCGGGACATGTCAGGCAGAGGCACTGATGTTTGGAGGTGGATGACAGTGGGCCTCTTCACGTCTCCCCTGTGAGTCTTTGAACCTCCTCGCAGTATGACACAACAGTTCAAAGGCTTGTCTCCTTGCTCAATGTGCTCGTAAAAGCCAGATAGAGTGTGTAAATCTGAAGCAGAAGTGTCACTCTGCCTCTTTCCTCAGTCGTGATTTATGCCCCTTAGTGAATCACGGACACAAGTTCTTCAAGTTGTAACCCAGCCTTGAAGATCGCTGTGAGCATTTGCATTTGGCTTTGTTCATCTCATACATTCCTCCTTTTGTCACAACTAGAAACCTCTCAAATTTGGAGCAACGAAGCACAAGGGAATAAGCTTGTGCCAAAACAGTTTATGAGTCAATCCTAGAGCTACATTTTTTACTCCCCAGTGGACAATTTGGAGAAACCCACGGTGGAAAAATCCTGCAAATTCTACATTGAAAGGTTTTGTGCTTTGTTACTACATGGTTCTATACAGAATGGTACACCCCTACCATGATCACCTTGGAACTTGTCCCCAACAAAAAAAAGAGGGGAAGGTCTGTACCTCTTTGTTTGACCAAGTAAAATTAGACACCTATGGGGCTTTTCCCATAACAATTCGATTAACTTTGGGCCACTTGCTTTCCTTTCGGAGTGGGTGGGCTATAAACTTCAAACGATTTTCGCTATTGGTCATGATAAGTTTCCTCTGCAATGGGGTGCACTATACCATGCGGCAGGTTAATTGAATAATCTAAAATTCCCCTTAGGTGTGAATGTGAGTTAAAGTGTGTGTTGCCCTGTGATAGACCGGGGACTTGTTTAGGGTGTACCCCTGCCTCTTGCCCGGTGTGTCCTGGAGCAGACTGAGCACCAGCAGACTGAAAGGGAATAATGCATGGGTTAGAAGATGCATGAATGAATGAGTTCAATAAATTACAAGGCCTGGATTTACAATAAAATTCAAAATAACAGACTTCCTGTCAGTTCTAGAAACTCGCTCCAATTGACCATTTTTTGTAGGTCTTTGTACCTTACATAAGTGTTCCAAATTTCTAACATGTCCTTCAAACACCTGAAATAGTAGTACACAATAGCAAAAAAAGATGCCAAAGAGTCAAAATCAAGCAGCGAGATTTGTCCTCTTTGATCGCGTTGTTTACTTCCGTGTTTGCGTTCATTCTTATCAATCGAAAAGCAGGTGAGGAAACGCGTACGATGATGAATGTGACCAATGAGTGGCCTGTATGATGCCATTATTTTCAGATTGTGCGGACTAGAGAGAGTGCGGTGAGAATGAGAACTAAATCTGGAGAGGATTGCTGGAATGTATCAGTTGTAATTTGGTTCGAAAATTAAAAACACTAGAGGTGTGAAAGCACCCTTAATGAGGGGCAAATTCTCAAACACATTCTTGGTGGTTTTAAGGCAACAATATTGTTACGTTTTGATGAAACTGTGAACACTGAACAGTTTCAGCTGCTGTAAAAATGGTCTTTATATTGATTGCACGTCTTTACATAAACTATGGGTACAGTCGTGATTGGTAGATACTCTTGGCAGGGGGTTACTGATGTTTGGTTTCTCAACTGTATTTGCACCATGTGTGGCTTTAGACACTCCACAGACCTTTGAGAAGGAAACCATTTGGTGGGTTATCATGACAATGGCGGCACTCACAGTTGTAATTGTTATTTTGACCTGTTGCCTTGGTAACATGTGAAGCATGTGCACATGGTGCAGTGTTTGTAGTGATGGGAAACAGATGCAGGGAAGTAGATCCATATTTTTAAAGTTTGTAAATATTGTCAAAGTCAATGGCTATTTGAAAACAATGCATTTGATTCAGCTTTAAAAGAAAAAAACGATTACTGTGGCTGAAAAATGAAAGCTGTTTGTCATCGAAATGGTACTATTTTATTGGTACCCATATTTTTTTTTGTATTTCAGAAAGACAAATCTTGACATTTCATTCTCAAGTAGAAGTTTATAAAGTTAATTCCGGTTTATTAACCAGCATAGACCACAAGAGCTGTCAGACATGGTTTCTAAAAGAGGTTCCTATGCCTTGATGAGTTCTCACATGGGCATTGCTGACAGCATAAATGCAGGATTTCCTTTGTGGAGCAAGGTCTGGTAGAGGAAGTTCTGCCACACCATTGGCATCAGTGGAGGAAGCCACTCCGAGGAGACGCCTGCATCTTGGCAGCTCTTGTAGAGGTGTTGAGAGCACCAATGGCTCCTGTTTTAACTGGGATTTCCCTCTTTGAGGTTTGTTGGCTTTTAGTTAAAAGATCCATTTTCTGACATTTCATGATAGTGTACACGCTGATGTTTGCTCACCTGAGCTTTCTTTATTCTGCGATTTGAGTTTGTCAAAATCCCAATGGATATTGTAAAATTATTTGCAAACAGAGAAGCAGTGTAAAGCCTTGTAAATTATCACATGGATGTCTTTTCTGTTTGGACGGAATCTGAAAGACTCCTTCCTAACTTTGTTCATCAGACTCTGCTTTCGACCTTGAGGAAGACTTTTATCACCATCTGCTCTTTAGTCATCCTGCTCTCCTTTTTTGACCCCTCTCAAGATGACGTGAACACTTGCAGATATTTGGAATATGCTTCTTTGGCGCTATGGTTGTTATTAGAATATTCAGACCTTTTTAAAAATGGATGTTGGATCATTATGATTAAAAATAATGTAGTTATCATGTACAGTGTTTAATTTTCTTGATGCTTCCACATGGAGTGGTACCAAAAATGGGTGTCAAATGGGTGCCCTAAGTGGAAATGCACTATGGCAACTTAAAAATGCTACAGTAAATTATTCTTACATTTTTGATTCTTATAGTCAATAATATTTACTGTAATATTGTGGAGAGTGTTCAAACAAATTAAATAAGGAATTTTAAGAAAATAAAACCGGAAAATGTACCCAACTCACACTTACTAAAACTCACTCTTACTAAACTCGCCAACACTAAATGCATTTTCCTCAAAAAACGCAAAGTTCAGATTGGTATAACTAAATATTAATACAATAAAATATTCTTACATTTTGGATTCTGATAGTCAATTATATTTATTTTAATAATGCAGAGTTTTTGAAAGCACCCATAAAAAAAAAATTAGAAATGGAACTTGGAAAAAAACGCTAAATGCGTATTTCCCCAAAAAGCATATGCAAATCCTATGACCTGCTAATTTTTTCCAACCCTGTCCAATAGAAACAGCAATTTAGCTTTAAACATTTGCTCATTGATCACTTGTGGAGGCCCTCCAAGATAGACTTTGGACATTTTTGTCTATAGACATTACGCTGATGAATCTAAAGTCATTAACAGTCAGTATCAAAATGCCTTTTTGGACTGAGTTAAGTCATCATTTGTCCATTTTCTTCTTTTTTTTGTTTCTAAAGATGTTTTTGCGAGTACTGAAGATCCCTCATATGCAGACCTGATTGGCATATATCAGTATAAAACCAGTATATACTGAAATTAAATCAATCCCCCCCCTATAATATTCAAATCCCAATCTTTTGATGCTTCAGCCTCCTTCATTCGTGTTCAGAAAACTCTTTGAATGATTGATTTTCCAGTATGTCTTATTTATGTGTTCTACATATTGTGTGTGACGATCAAATGGGCTTCTTTTCTACAGATCTCGCAGTGTTCTAAGCCCATCAGTTGTTTCCCACTAGCTCAGTTTGACGTGTCTGCTCCACACCTGCCAAATACCTGTATTCCCTCCCTATGTTTTTACTGTTCTATTGAAGACAGATGTGGCTCAACATCTGTACAGCTCTGGCAGCCCCATTCTGCTTCTACAGCTGATAAATCTGCAAATCTGCCAGAGCAATGTACTCCCCAGCACTGATGTTCTGACCTGCAGGTGCTCATCATGTACCTGTGGACATACTGCTGCCAGATCCTATGGTGAGAAGTCACCAAGGGTTACGCGAAATTGAAATGGTTTTCTGTACATGCTCTTGTTGGGAAGATCAAAGGGATATTCTTCTGCGGCTACTGTCAAGCCCATGGGAACCATGTTTAAACTTGTTTTGGAGTCATCAGTTTGTTAGAGCTACTGTTATCAGTTTATCTGGTCCATCTGAAGCTATTTACAGGCTCAGATTTGTTTACTCACAAATAAGATACTCCTACTACTAACACCTGACATACAACACATACATTCAGAAAGCAGAAACATTCTTAAATAATTTTTAAATCGCACTGTGAAAAAAAAATTCCATTGACAAATCAACATCGAAAGTGTCAATCAAAAGTAAATTGGATATTTCAAAACCACATATTACAGATTTAAGTACCTTTCTTGTGATGTGTGTCAAGTTGTTGTCTTTAATTAAAAAGAATAAACTCCGAATTGCTAAAACAAGTCATCATTTAAAGTACATTGTGACATACGTATGTACTAAGCCCCTCCCACAAGCTGCTTGTTTTAAACCGGGAAACGGATCTACTAATCTACATGTGTTTAATGTTGTATTTGCTATCTGATTTAAGGATGGATCAGTTCCCAGTTTTTTTTTTTTACCTATTTCTATATGTCTATACAGTCTCTGTAGGGTTCTCTGAAGCAAGATATGTGTGTAACATTGAATGAATGGTTTTAAACGAAAAATGTATGTGAATCTTTTAAAATCTGTTGATTTAAAGATCAAGAATAGCTCAGAAATCGTAAAACAAGTTTGATCCTAAACATTTGAAGCGAAACAATTACTTTTTGTTTGAAAGTTAACTGTTTACAAAATAAAAGTTCTTCTGTTTTTGTGGGTGCATCATAAAAATACTATTGAATAAATAACGTGACAGGAAAAAAAAATTCTTAAATGAGCAACAATCATTTCTGATTCATCTATAACTTCTATATCTCGACACGCAGAGACTAAACAAGAGCATGAGACAAATGGGCTAAAAATAAACAATCCGTCATCGCTCACTTGTTCAGTGTTTGTATTCAGGTAATCTGTCTTTAGAAAACTGCAGAATCTTTACTGAGCTCCTTGTCAAACACTGACCTTTGTCTGTCAAGCACAATAAAAAAGCTAAATAAAAGTTTCCAAGTCTGTTTGGTTACACTGCAGCAAGAACCAAATGAAACTTGAGTCATTATTTATTCTAAAATCAAATCATTCACGCACATCATTATGCAGCTCTCAAAACAAACATGATGTTTATGGCTCAGGTTATACATCAGCATAATCAAGCATAACTCATCCTCCTGTGTTTTGTTAGCAACTGTCATGGTGCGATATCTGCACTGTTTTAATTTGAGAGCGGCATAATCATTAGCATGATTGATTTCACTCGAGAGTGAGAAATGACTTCTGTCTGTTCATTAAAGATCCACAAGTCTTGCGCTACTTCACAGTTTTCCGTTCCCTTTTACTTGAGAACATAATGAACATTTGAGAACAAACTCAAAGTGGTTTTGCTTCATTTGACGCTGTAAGTTTGGGAAAAACAACCTTCATGTACAGTGTGGTGATGGTTCTATTGGTAAACTACATAAAACCATCGATAGAATACAAAAGGCGTTACGTCTCAAAGGTTCTTGAGTATTCTTTACCAGACGGTCTTATCAATAGAGACCTAAACTTCAGCTTTTCAAGTGGTTTCTGACTGCTTAAAACCACCAAACAATGCTCCTGTCAGCACTAACACAGGTGGATCTTTAATCTGGGGAATCTGCTTCCCTGCAGGTCAAAAGTCTCCAGTTCATAATCCTGCTGTAATCCTCACCTACGCTCAGTGATAGCACGACTCTGGGAAGAAAAGGGATGGATGTTCTTAGAGAACAGAAAGAAGGGGAAGCGACTGATGAACAGCCCTCAATTTTTCATGGCGCAACTCATTGGCCCACTTTCTAGGTCAGGGTTTTCACTCAATTGCACTGGGGGCCTAAAACTCAGAGGACACCTTACGTCACTAAATGTTTATTGAATGCCCTAAAACTAAATGTTTTTGACACTAATATAAAAAAAGTAAAGTAACTTCCATTTTTTTTGTCTTTTATAACAAAAACTTTAAATAACTTTAAAAGATTTCACTCTAGTACCAAAAACATACAAGTTTGAGTCAAAACATGAAACTTTGTTTTAAAAGACACCATTGCTTTTTTCTATCAGTTATTTCTTTCCCAGGAGCTGTTTATCTGTAGTTTGCTTTGAGTGGACTTGCAGTGATTTTGTTTTTTTTATTTTTTTAAGTTGAAATTCGTACAGGGTTATTGTGACACAACAGAAAGCAGTAAAGCATGAATAAATTAGGTGGTAAAGGTAGGTAGTAGGGATGCCACAATACTCGGTTTTAAACCGAACCGTTTGGTACACCCCCCTCTGTTCAATACGCACTTGTGGTCTGCAGTTTTCGGTTCCTCATTTGAATAACTCATGTATGTATTATTATTAGTTTCATGTGTGAAAAAGCAGATGACAGGGAATGAAACACACGTACACAAGCAAGTATCCAACCAATGAACTGCTAAATATCCAATCAGCGAAGGCTAAAGTTAGAGGAGGGCGGGACTTTGCATGTTTCACAAAGCCAGAAAAGAACTGTCAGTGCTGAGAAGACAGTGGTTTTTGCTGGCTTTGCAGAAGAATACGACAAAGATGGAAATAGAACGGTAAACAAAAATGGCAGCGACGTTTTATCAGGACCCCTAGGTGGCCATAACGTTTGTCTGGCTTAAATCCCTCTCTTCCTGCGCTAATCCGCGTGTTGCTGAAGAAACTCATGTCCACCTAGCTACGATTGTTTATTTTCATTTAAAGTGATTTTTTTGTAGATGTGCCTTGATGTTTGATTTTGTGAAATAAAGTGAATTTTATGAACTCCCTATTTATCTGTTCATGCGATTACAAAAAAAAAAAAAAAAGCAATCTGAACGGAAAACCGTGGCAAAATATGCGGCACGTACTGAACTGTGAGCTTTGTGTAGCTATGTAGGAAGGCAGGGACCTAATATTTTTTAGGTAACTCTAAAATATCAGAATAAAAGAGTAGTAGAAAAAATGTCAAAACATGTGGAAATCCCTTGGAAAATATTCAAATAAATGTGACAGAGTTGCTTTAACTATGGTGAGCGTTCATAGTAAAACATTGATAAAACGATCAATAAGTGGTGAAGGATATTCTTTCCTGCAGCATAAGGTTGTGCACAATCTTTTAAAGATGTGGTTCACCGCTTAGAGCCACGTGAAAAAAGCTGAAGAAAGCTCAGACACTAGTACCGCCTCAGACCTGGATCTCCAGAGACTATTTCTGGCTGGAGGATCGATCTGCATGTACAGGCGTCTGGATAACAGTCGATAGCAGCCTATTAAAGAGATGTACCTGCTCAGGCAGGAGGGCCACTCTGCGGTCACCGGCTCAAGCCAACTGTTTTTACAGTTATGAAAAGTCTGTGGAATACCAGGTGTTAAGTTATTATTATTATTACTAGGAATATCTACACCTTTGTCAATTGAGAACAAGCATTCGTGAACTGCAAGGACGCAACATTAGTCGCAGGATGAATCATAGGACTGTGGTTTCTGAGGAAGGAATTAGTTAGTCTATCCCTTCTTGCCAGTGTGTCCTAGAGAATACGTTTAGTTGTGGCAAGGGAAACATTGAGAAGACGAGGGCTGCTCAGCACTGATCTCCCCCTTCAAGTTTAATTCTTAACTCTAGAATGGCCCCGTCACCACTCACCGAAGATGTCAATTGTCTATATTTGTTTGTTAAAATAAAAATAATGCTTAAAACTACTAGGATGGGTAACTTTTCTTTTACAAGGGTAAAGCCTTTATAATTTGGAACCATCTGTAGAGTACCCAGGCTTTCAGGGCTGCCAATAGTAAAAGTTGAGGATGGATTAACAGCTGATTATTAGAAGGGTCACCCTCCAATAATCTATTTTTTATCACCCTCTAATCATCATTATACAGCAAAAGCTTATTAAATCTATTTTATGAAGTCATTTATTTAGATATGTAGAGCTTTTGCTAATATTTGAAATCAAGAATGGGTCACAATAACTTGTTTGTTTGAGCGGTAATTATACTGAAATTCTCTTTTAATATAACTTTAATGCACACATAATTAAAAAAAAAGATCTATAATATATTCATAAGAACCATTGGCATAAAGAGCCTTCAAGAATAACCTTCAATGCAGTGTCTAACATAGTTCTGGAGTTTTAAACGTGAAAGTTGAGTCGCAAAATTAATCGTTTGGGAATCGTTGTGAAATCCTGTCAAAATAAATGTGCATTATGAGACAATTGAGGTTTTTTTTTTTTTGCACAGCCATATCTGCAGATGGAGTTATCTGCAGAATTACAGCCTCAAATGTTCAAGGAACCCCCACCATGCTTTACCTTTGTCTGCACACTCAATATTGCACTGTTCTTTAGCTTTCAATGAACAAACGGCCTTCTACTATAACCAGTCAGTTCAAATACCCTGTTGCCATACCAGTTTGTTTTTTGTGCATAATTGAGTCACTTGGCTTTGTTTCTACGGATATGCTGTGCATCTGATGATCTGTTTCTTTGGAAGACCACTGCTTCTACGATCCTCAACAGAGCTCGAATCTCATAACCTTAGTCTGCTTTGAACGCGTTGTCTGGGAGAGGCTACCTTGTGTCTTGTTGCTGTCAGTTTTAAGCCTCTTACACTGCTGTTTCAGTTCATGGCTGAAATGGAAATTCAGTAGTTATTCATTGACTTATTTTACTTGCGTTCTATTGTGTTAGCCATACCGCACATAGAAGACTTAATCTGACCCATTCCTCACAAACAACTTTTCAATCTTGCTCTTCATTTCCAAATCCGCCTCCTAGAGTAATTCGTCACCCAGATCCCAGAGGTTCAAACTAAAGCATCACGCAGATCTATCCTGCATTAGCCTCTTAAGCCTGCAGTGGAAGCATGTCTCTTCAGCAAGTACAGCCACGTCTCGGGCTCAGGGGATGCAAGGACAGTTTGGTTTTATCACTCGATTCCCATCAATCCTCGACTCTCAAGGACAGTGAGTTCTGAGTGCTGGGCTTCCCTCAAGGGATCCACTGTTCCTGTGATTCATGCCCTCTGTACTCATCACAGCCAAAGCCATTGGCATCTCCCGTTTAGTCTCACGCCTGACTCACGCCTTATTTTAAGGTACAGTTCTGGAGGCAATGGGAAATGTGGTTTGGCCTGTAAATAAAGACTAGAGGAATATAAACAATTGAGTAGGTGAGACCAGCTATGATGTATGGGTTGGGGACTGTGGCAGTAAAGAAGAGACAAGAGGCAGAGATGGAAGTAGCAGAGATGAGGATGTTGAGGTTCAGTTTAGGAGTGACGAGGATGGACAAGATTAGGAATGAGCACATCAGAGGGACAGCTCAGGTTGGTTGTTTTGGAGACAAAGTCAGAGAGGCCAGGTTGAGATGGTTTAGACATGTGCAGAGGAGGGATAGTGGTTATATTGGAAGAAGGATGCTGGAGATGGAGATGCCAGGCAAGAGGTCAAGAGGAAGGCCAAAGACGAGATATATGGATGTGCTGAAAGAGGACATGAAGGTAGTTGGTGCAAGAGTAGAGGATACTGAGGACAGAGTTAGGTGGAAAAGGATGATTCGCTGTGGCGACCCCTAAACTGGGAACAGCCGAAAGGAAAAGAAGAAGAGTAGGAAATCACCCTGCAGTCGCTTTAACGCAACAGAAACGAGGCCTCAGATGCTGAAGCAATTGAATACTTCACCTGATGAAAAGCTGTCAGTACTGATGGTATCTTTTGAGAAATTGCCATGCTGTAATGGTTGCTTGATTCTGATTGGCTGAGCGAAGAAATGTAAATATGCTGTTAATGACTTAATTTTTAGGAGATCGTTCTTGATTGGAAATCATGTTGGATGTTCAAACTGCCTCCATCAAACTTTGCAAAATATCCAACGATATCTTTTCAGACAGGTATCAGTAAAGGAATGCTGGGAAATAGGTGGGAATACTACGAAAATTTATATTGACTGGTCAAACTTGGTAAAACTGTAACGCAAACTGAAAACTTCAAACAGACAACATTTGTGGAGGTTTTCCGTCTGTCCAAGATCAAATCAACTACGGTGCAAAGGTATCTGAACCCCATGTTCTAGAAGGGGTTAAATGTTATTGACGTATAAGTGTTCACTGAAAATAAATGGGAAACAACAATGAAAAATCTTCATGTAAAGCATCATGGACAAAGAAGGGTTTTGTTTGTGTTGATCATAATAACAATTTAAGATTAAACCCACAAGCAGCAATAAAAGGGCTCAAAGACCTCCAGCGCCATCGCCTTTCGGTGGCCTGTTAGTTGCACTACGACAGATTCTTATTTAGAAGACGTATTCGGGCAAGATCTGTTAAAATTACAGAAGAATACAGGCAACGTAAATAATGACCACATCTCAAAGCGTCATGGCCCCCAGGCGGTGCTAACGAGTCTAAACATTTATGAGTCTAAATATTCACTGCTAATGTTTTAGCCAATATTACAGTCACATGTCGAAACTGATAAAAATGAACACCTTATCATTTTTAAATGCTGTTCCACCTGCTGACACTATAAACGAGGATGTTTAGTTGCAGACGTGTTCAGAAATATACCATTAGCATAGTTGATAAATTTGGGGCCGATCAAATATTGTATGGCCGAGTTATGACCTTCCTCTGCGAAATGTCAACCTTCAACGGGGCCGCTGTGCTCATGAAGATAATATGTTAATGAAGATAAGACCAATAGACTTTTGAGGTGAACAGATACAATCTATAAGGGGCGTTTGTTAAAGTATGACGTGCAAAAGTGCCATTTTTTTATTTGAAAATAATTCACTTCTTGTGGGTTTTGGAAACTCGATCCAATAGACTTTTTTTTTTTTTTTTGTAGGTCTAGGTCTCCTACCCACGTGTGCCAATTCTCAAACATATCCTTCAAACACTTTGAAATAGCAGTGTAAATCACCAGAAAATGGTATATTGAATGTTGCCACTAGGTGGCGCTATAGATGACTGTTGGTAAGTATATAGATTGAACACACATGGCAAATTTATATCCAATCGGATATTTCGTGGCCCACGTCATAAACAACTTCATGTTTATGCCAAACGTTCGACGACCTGAACTCTATCTTAGCTCAGTAAATGATAGACACGGGGGTCTTAACTAACCCCTCCATAGCAACCTGACTATTTGTGATGGCAACCATAGCAACAGGCATATCACTGTCTCCGCTAAGGAAAATCATAGAGACATGGTAGTTTAAATCACTCATATCGGCACAGGGAACTTTGTATGACATCACTGAGCAACCCCATAGCAACAAAAATTCTGCCTTGGCAACCAGTAAAACGACAAAAATACTTAAAATCATATTACTGTGTTTTCATTGGCCGGTTCTGCATTCTAATCGTGGTTGTATGGCTGCAACAACAAAATAAGAAAAACTCAAGTGACTTAAAAATACCTGTGTCCTCCTCCCCACCTCCCACTTTTCATTCTTTCCTCATGCTTTCAGCACTCCACCTTTTATTCCCCAAAGACCTCCTGGTGTATCTCGCTGTGACCCCACTATAAAGAGTATTGCATGCAGAGTTCAGCGGGTAGAGGTGCTTTATCTTGTGTGAGTGGAGGGTGGTCTTATTTAGATTGGCCAAGCTGAGGGAGGGATAAGTCTGACCTTTAGTCCCTGCAGGGTCATCATCCATTAGGAAGTGATGGGTTTATGTTACTTGCCATCCTGATGTAACAATTTGTCTTCTAGGATCATATCTTACCAAGCCTGGTTAATTTATTTTGGCTGAAAGGATCACCAGGTCATCCTGTCTTTGCCTCGTTTGGCTACACTCCCTCATTTTACAGACCTCTCTCTTTTAAACTCTTCTGGAGATTACCTGTGCAGGTGGTTTGTTTCCTTCCTGTTTCTACATGTTGAACATGACCAAAACCCTTTTCTGGGATCAGTTTACTCATCAAAGTTCTGCTCTTTGTATCTTTTTGCCATCTCTTTGGTTTTTGCCCAGCTCAATCTCTTAGGAGACAGCTAATAAATTCCATGTGTCTACCACCTTTGGCAGTATGAGACCCACTTTTCTCTTCAGTTCTGGTCTCGTGACTCCAACTGCTCAATATTAATTAAATATAATAGCACTTTTAATTTGTAAAAATAAAGTATGCATTATTAGCTGTTCATTTATTCACTCAATATTGGTAATATTGACCTATAAAATGTATAAGTCTTGTATTTGTAAAATAATATATTTCCTAAGGTTAAACATTTCATTCATGTATTCATTTTCAAACCTGCTTATTCCCTTTCTGGGTCACAGGGGTCTGCATTTCGGGATGAGAGACGGGGGTTTATACCCTGGACAGGTCGCCAGTCCATCGCAGGGCAACATTCACACCTAAGGGGATTTTAGATTATTCAATTAACCTCACCGCATGTGTTTGGGATTGTGGGGGAAACAGTATTCGGATCAAACCCACGGAAGCACGGGGAGAACATGCAAACTCCTTTCAGGAGGATCACCGGCGACCCTCAAACTGGCAACCTTCTAAATGGAAGGCCACAGTGCTACCCACGGTTAAACAGAGATACAATTATATGCCAAAGTTGTAGGTAGGTGTGAAAAAATGCTAGAATAATTTAGAAAATTCTCATGTTTATCAAATAAAAATTGAAAACAAATGAACATTTGGACCATTGAACAAATGAACAAGTAAAACCAGCATTTTACTTTTGCCAATTATAGAAAGTAAGCTCTAAGTATTGCCAATGCGTCATATACGTTGGAGCCCAGTCATGAATTGAAACAGAAACAGGTGTGTAGGAGGCTTAAAACTGGGTGAGGAATATCCAATGGTGAGGTTGAAGAATTCTATTCATGGCAGTATTGCGCACAGCAGCAAGGCTCCATGTAGTTATCCTGCATCAACAAGGTCTCGCATTTATGATTGAGGTGAAATTTGCACAGAAATTGGAACAGTGAGCCAAAAAATACAACCAAAATCAAACCCATCTTCAGCGTGAAGTATTGGAAGTAATGGCATGGCACCCACAGATCTCAATATCATCGAGTGTGTCTTTGATTACACTACAGAAGGATGTGAGAAAGCTACATTCACAGCAAATCTGTAGCCAGTTCTCCAATATTTGGAAGAATTGCTGCTGTTTTAATGCAAAGGTTCACACCAAATACAGAGATTTCTCTTTTATTCACTGATGAAAGTTAAGGATAAACACTTATTTTAAATAATAATGATCTTTTTAAAATCATTCTTTGTTTAGAACATTTTTTGCAAAATGTTTGCAATGTATATACTTTATTTATCTTATAAATGTGGTTAACATCGATTGTTTGGTGCTAAAAGTTCTGCACACATTAGAGATCTGATGTTTTATTGCTTGTGGTTCATGTTAAATGTTCACCCGGGCGTCTGTTCTAAGGTGACATTCTGCATCATGTGTGAAGAGAGTTGATGGAGATGTCAGAAGCCTGGCAGAGCTCCCGTCTGCAGGTGACAGTTGCTTAAAATATAACAGAGATGGAAGGAACATGGGGAACATTGCGTTTCACCGTTCTACTGCTTTCACCTTTTGAAAAGTCATTCATTCTGTGCTTGTGGCGCAGTCTGAAGGTTAGGGAGAGTGATGGGAACGTTGAGCATTCTGACATAAGAGGTGACTTGGTGACACGACTACGGCCTCACTGTTGAACTGACTGATGGCTCATGTGGCCTTTATCCAGCATAAATAGCATGTTTATGTCTCTGCACGAAACAAATCAGTTTGAGATTTTTTATTTTTTTTTTAACCTTGATTGGTTTGGACGTCCAACTAAAGATTTCCGATGTTCTTACGCCGTTTAAAACCTTCCAAAACCTCCTGGGATGAATTTGGTGACCAATGCTTCAAAAACGTTGAAGACCACTTAGTTCATTGGAATTTTTAGTTTGCCCATGAATATAAATGGATCACATCATTTGTTGTACAAAAAGAAAGCTGGTTGACAACTTTGGGCACTTCAAAATAAGAAATTTGAGTTGACCTCTAAACTCTAAAATTTCACGCAGTTTATTTTAACTTTTTGTAGTTTGAAAACGGTTTTGTGCAGGAGTCACCAAATTCAGTTCTAGGGAGCCTGTGTCCTGCAGAGTGTGCTGCTGGAAGTATATCCAGTAAGACCTTATTATCATGTGTGTTTGATTAGGGTTCCAGCTTAAAGCCTTGAGAAGCTGCTTCTGTTATGATCCCGACCACAAAACAACTTTATTTAAAAATATATTTGTGGTTGTGCAGGGCAATGGAGGTTCCAATCCCCGAATCCGTGGTCATTTCTCAACCTCCTCTCTCTACCCACATATCTTCCTTTCATTAAAATTTCATATCTGTTACAAATAAAGGCAAAATGCCAGAAAATTATCAGAAAAAAAAACAGATTCTCTATATAACTCATCTTAAATTAAAGCGAGTGCTCTCTTTCCATTTTAAAGCGATATTGATGTCCTAAAAAATGTAAATTTGCTTCATATTGAGTAATCAAAAAGCTCAGGCATGTGACCTCTTCAATCTGATACTCAAGTCCAGGGCTTCTTCTGGCCACTTTTGTGAGTACCCAACACTAAATGCCCCACAAAAAGCCAAGTTCAGGGTGGAATAACTCAAAATTACTCTATAAAATATGCTTACATTTTGAATTTAGTCAATAAAACTTACTATAAAGATGTAATGAGTTTTTGAACGTGTTCTTGAGAGAAAATGATAAATGGAACCTCAAAGCACAATTACATAAACGTGGGGTTAGATTGATCACAACAACCACAATTAAATATTTAAAGTTTACTAACAGATATGAACAGACGGAGTACAAAACATGTGTAATATAAAATATAATTTCATTATAACTCGATGAGAGAGCACATTCTGAAATAACTTCATAACAGCACACAAACAACTGTTTAAAGCTTGAAATTGAAACAATAAACCTGCCGTGAATAAGAATCTTCACAGATCTCCTTTAGTAATTGCGCCATTGCGTCTGTTTAAAGAATGACCGGAAAGTGTTAATAAGACACTGATTCAGCTTTTATTTATATAACTCTATAATTAAAAAAAACATTTTGAAATGTAATATACAAGCAGATATATGCATTTAAAAAATTAAATGTATTATTGAAACTTAAAAAAAATGTATTGTTATGTTTTAAATGCGTTTAAAGTTAAGGTAAAGATTCAAGATTTAAATGAGGTAACGATTCTTCCTAGTTGAACTTTGTCAAAGCGGAATCCGGTAATGCTCCACGAAGACAGGAACTTCCTGTGGCGCATTTTCGAATGTGTTGCCATTAAAGTCTGCAGGACACCAGCTCTTCTGAACCAAATTGGGTTTCCCCTGTTTTACAGCATGCAGGATAAACTAGAGGGTTCCAAGAAATAAAGTTTATCACATATTTACTTTTGCTACAATGTTTGTATTTGTTCTACAAATGTGTTTTAATGTAGCAAGAGATGGTTGAGATTTAACAACTGAGTAACTGCGAAAACCAATCATAAGAGAATAAACCGGGTAGATCAGGAACTGGATAGATCGTTTGGCCAGACTTTATTAGATGGCGAGCTAGAAATTATATTTTATGCAGATTATTAAAGTAGTAGCTTTAGTAAAGAAGTAGCTTACTGAGTGGTTGGTGAAAGGTAGGAAACTGTGCATAAATGCTGGCAATCACAATGTCTCTATATATTCTAGAATTTCATGAGATCCACAAACAAAACAGTGTGTTTGATGATGGCCCTACTAATGAGCCTAATGTTGATGAAATCTATTTTTTCTAATTGATCAAAAATATGCTAAAAAAATTGCAAACCGCGCCATGATTTCCATAGAGTTTTTAAACAAGATTAGTGTCAGTTTAAATGAATTTAAAGGCATATGTCGGCTAATGAAGATTATCCCGTAATGGACCTTAACCATTTATATCTGAGTACCCCTGCTGTAAACTAATGAAGCTTGAATGCTCAAAATTAATAAACAGTTGAAGTGAAGATGAAAATGTTATCCAAGTTGTAAGAGCCAGAAGTGCTTGTGCTAATAGTTTCCTCTAATGCACATTAGCTACTAATGTAATCGCCCATGTCTTGTGGTGATGTCAGAATGCACTGACCTCACCAGACGCTTCATTGAGGGAAAAAGGTCACACTTTTCTTAGCAAGCACTAGCATAAATGTGATGAGATGGGAAGTAGACGCAGAATAACCTTCCGTCTCTATTCTGCGGTTGCAATCCTCCTGATGAGCTTGACCTCCAAAACTAGCTTCAGTTATCCACAGCTTCATACTGACTGAAACACACAAGTCTTTGTTGTCACTTCCTTTATAAATCAAAAGATTAACACAAGATGGCAACTGCTTCTCTTAAGTGATTTGACTGCAATCCTCTTTGACAGGAGAGAAACCTTTGAAGTCTTTGAATGAAATATTTAGCAATGCATCAGATGACTTACCACTGTGCCACAGGTTAACACTAAGGAGGGGGGAGGGTGCAGTTTGAGTATCCTTTAAAAGAAATATAGTGGTGTGCAAAAGTTTTAGCACCTCTGTAAATTTTCATAATTTTCTTTAATATAATCATTTGGTTGTCTGGATAAGAATGTTTGGTTAAATATATCATACAGGAGACAAACACAGTGATGGAAAGTGTGTAAGAAATCCTTACAGGCAAAATCAGAGCCTCCAGATGACCTGAAAAGAATGATTGTTGAACATCATGGATTGGTGGAAGAATACAGAAAGCTATAGGCTCTCTGTTTTTTTAACTGTGAGGAACATTGTGAGGAATTGGAAGACCAGAAGCACAGTTCTAGTTAAGGCGCGAAGTGGCAGACCAAGAATAATCTCAGTTAAGCAAAGGCACAAGATTGTGAGAACAGTCCCTAGATCTAAATATTATTGAAAATTTAAAGCATGCTTGGAAACCTGACTGAACATTTAAGAAGGGTGTGTCCAAACGTTGTGCAAAGATGGCCAGTAAGTCATTTATTTTACCTAAACGAAACTCAACATGTTTGGGTGTTCAAAATGTGTGTTAAAAGATTAATATACAGAGGTTTATTTGACATTATTCACTATTATCTGTATTAACTGTTAAATATCACTAACAGAAAACACATTTATTTCATGGTCTCACTGACTCGGCTTCCAGTTGCTTCAGTTTTTCACCTTGTTCATTGGGAGCTCACTCTCTCAGCATGCCAGTGCTTGTGATGTTAAATGTTTTATTATCAGCCTGTTGTGTATTTTGTTGAGAAAAAAACAACAATTTCCAAAGATCAACTGTAATCTTCTGGCGGAACTGTTTTTGTTTTCTGTGTTTTTCATACTGTGGTCAACAGTGCTGGTGTGCTTTTTTTTGTTAACAGACAGTAATGTGTTTGAGAGAGTTAGTGAATTGGGAAATTGAACCCCGTCCCCCTTTACTCTACAGGAGCACAAAGTATTAGAACATGAGATTATACAGAGAAGCTGAAAGAAGGTGGAAAAAAACGAAACTTGTCATCCACTTGTTGAATTAGGTAAAAGAGGAGAGTCCAGAGCCTTAACACATCCGTATAGTCAGGCGGGTGGTGTAGTAGATGGTACATGCATGTACAGTTGGGGTGCAATGGGATCCCTTTCTCAAACCCATGGTCATTTCCCATCTTTCCCTTCTCTATTTCTTCCGTTTCTCTTCGTGTCTAAATACTATCCTGTGAGTTCAAAAAATAATCTTTAAAAAATCAGCATACACTACCATCAGCTTTCTTTAAAACGGATCTTAAGAGTCTAGAAACTGACCTCATAGAAGATATTAATGCCACTCGTACTTTCCGAAATCCCTAACAAAGTCAGTGGTAAAGCCACTCCTGAAAGACAACACTGTACTGAGCAACTAGAGGCCCATTTCAGATCTCCATTTTATTGGGAAAATGATTGAGAAGATTGTATCTAATCAACCTAATGAGTTCTTGAGCTTTCAGTCGGGTTTCAGAACTCATCACAGATAGATAATAAATGACATTTTTCCAGAAAAGGTGACCAATATGTGCTAAACAAATACAATACACTTACCTTGTATTGACTTTTTGACCAAGACTGTGGGCCAGCGGCAATATGAACAGGGACCGTGTTTGCTCAGATTTTGGCTGAAATCCTATGTCCTAAGTCCGAAGGCGCTGCCTCCTCACCATACTGGATCCACACTGGATGATGTCTCATCATGGTATTCTGCCTCCCCGTGCTGGTCATCCATCTAGAGCGGGCTAATCTTAATATTCAGCATGTCCGCAGAGTGTGTTTTCTCCCTGATCTGAGGTAGTCAAGAGCTGGCTGTTTTAGACATAGGTGGTGTCACTGGATCACTAGAGTGGACATTGTGCGCCCCAGGGCTTTGGCGGCCACTTTAGTCGCCCTTAGAAGCCCATAGATTGTCTTTGGAGCACCCCCACCTTCGTGAATGTCCCAGAGGATATTAAAATGGACAGAATGGTCTTTTTGTAATAAACTCAACCTGTTGTACAATGTGTGATGGATATTTTACAAATCTCTTTGGAGTAAATGTTTTTATTGAGATTTATTTTTGGGTTCTTTGATTGACAAGACTGTAGAGCAATAGGAAGTGAATTAGAATGTTGGGGTGGCTGGGAAATGCAAGATCAAGACTTGGGTTGCCATGTTTATGAAGCTCGCCACCCTCTGTACCACCGGAGCTCACCACTGAAGTTAACACTCCTCATAAAGTTTTAAACAAACTCAAGTGTTGAGTGAAATTCCCTGACAATTGAGCTCAGGAATTATTCTTAGATTATCTCTGATTCTAATTGCATGCAAAAAAAAGCAAAATACATTTTGAATATTTGTGAGGGTTGTTGTGGATGTTGTGTGTCATCTGTCCCTTCAAGCCTCATCCTTCGTCTCTTTTTCTCTCAGGTGTTTTCGAGATCGTCTAAAGAGACTGAAGGCAGAGGGACTCAATAGCAGGTAACTTCAGCCCGTCATTAAAGCTTTGGTTCTCTGTGAAAGCAAGCAGTGGTTGGAGAAACAGAGAATTACTCAGGTAGTGAATAGATGCGTGTTATTTTAGTTCACAGGAGTTCTTATCAGACTGTAGCATCTTGACGCTTGCCAGGATATGAGAAGAGTCTGTTTCCCTCTTCTAAAATCCATCACAATAAATCACGTTGGTGCAAGTCACACAGCACATCTCTGCAGCTACAGATACAGAACATTAAAACAGATACCAGTCTGCCAGAAAATGAATTGACTTGACTGGGAGTATATTTAGCAATGGACAGTTGGAACATGTGTCAAAGTTATGTTTTTCATGTGCTTAGGTTTCTTTTTGTGATTTATTGAGAGATTTTCGCCGTTAAGGAGAATTACCATTATCAGCATATCCGTTTGTTTCCCTGGTCTTCGACAACGAAGGAGTTTAAGTTAAATAGGGTTCAAAAAGAAAACTTTAATCTTTTTAACTCAGATTTCTTAACTTTCATTTCCTAGAGGTATTTAGAAAGTATTTAATTTTTAGATTCTATAAGTTTATCCCCTCTACAAGTGAAAAGCGTTAATTAGTCCTCAGTTGCACAAACATTTGCATCAAAAAGAGCATAATGACCCCACACTGCGTCCTCAGCCCCTAAAAACATGACAAAGTATTTACGGTCTCCTTCTCTCATTAGCGTTTAGGTTATATGCTTTATAAGATAAGAAAACTTGTGGTTTCTCCTCTGGCTAGAGAGATCTTTGCGAGAGCGTTTCATTCCTTATGCTTCAGTGTTCTCTTCTGCACTTCCTCCCTGCTCCCAACGGGACTTTCCCTGGCTTTGAAGTAGCTGCTCTTGAAAAAGACATCTCATGCACGCTGTAAGGAGCAATAGACGAAATCCTAGAGCGGAGATTGCTTTTGGCTCCTGCAGGTTAGAGAGATTTGGCTCAAAACTGCACAAAGCAGTAACAGGACATAATGGCTGTCAGGGTGCCAAACATCTTGTTTAATAATATTATAAACAAGATAGTTTGAGCACAAACTTTGATGTTGGCTTGTGAAAGTTCCATTTCAAAGTATTTTATAAGCAAAATTGATGACTTGCCAAGGTAGAGTTTTTGATTGTTATATGGTGGTGAGTGACGTCGTACAAATTTCCCCATGTCAATATGAGTGGTATTAACCAATCCTCATGTCTCTATGAATTTCGTTAGCTGAGATAGTGATATGCGAAATTGGTTGCTATGGTAAGCTGTCTGGTTGCTATGGAGAGGTCAGTGCTATGATTTAATGTTCCATTTGTCTCTATAGGTTATATAAACAAACCTTCATGTCTTTATCACTTACCAAAGCTGAGATAGAGTTCAGAACATTTGGTTGCTAGGGTAAACTGTTTGGTTGCTAGTGATTGTCAGTAAAATTTTGCTTTTGTTGTCATTTCCTATTTATTTTCAATTGCCAATATGTCAATGGTAAAAATGTTACCACTTCTAGAACCAAATACTTTTGCACAGTGATTGGTCCAAAGTTCCCCATGCCAATATGAATGATCTTAGCCAATCCCCATATCTCTATGATTTTCCTTAGCTGAGATAGTGTTGTGTGACATTGGTTGCTATGGTAAACAGACTGGTTGCTATGGAGAGGTCAGTGCCTTAATATAATTTTCCCTATTTCTCTATAAATTTCTATAAACCAACTCTGATGTCTTTATCATTTGCCAAAGCTGATTTCGAGTTCAGAATATGTGGTTGCTAGGGTACATCGTTTGGTTGCTAGGGAGCTGTCTGTTATGTTTTAGATTTCTGTTGCCATTTCCCTTTTAATTTCAATGGCCACTATCAGTCAATGGTAAATATGTAACACCTTCTTGAGCCTTGGGTTCAAATACTTTTACACAGTGATTGGTATGTTCTTGCGCAGACTGATAGCCTCCCCAAGTGTTGTTTGTTTTTAGAAGTTTCTCAAAGTTTGACCCCAGGTTAAAGTCAATGGAAAATTTCCCAGAATTTTTATAGTGGTACCAGTCTTGCAATCTTGAGTCACACTAGTTTGGATGACAAGACGTCTGAAGTCAAATGGTCCGATTGCAAGCCAAATTAATAAGAAAAATAATGATGCCATGGCTGAAGGGCCGTCTCTGTTGAAACATGTGATTGTGAGAACACCCCTCAGAGTTGTGTTTGTGTCCTCTCATACGTGAGATCTTTCTTTCTACTGTTTGTTTGTTTATATAGCAATTGCTTTCAAGTGTACCCTGCTGCTGTAAATCGGCACTTTTAACGCTGGTGTTCATTTGATGTTAATTGAAGCCCAGGGTAATGACAGCGCCGGCAGGCACACTTGTTCTACTTTGTGATTTGACTCAGAGAACAGACTACAGCTTTCTTTTTTTTCATAAGCAATGTTTGAGAGATGCTGAGGATTTCATCTGGAACAATATGATGATGTTATCGGCTGTCGTAGTGCAGTATTGGGTTATGTAGGTTTGTTTTGCCATGGAACAGCTGGCAGATATGAATAAAGAAATCTTACTGTGTGAAGCGTGTTCTGCAACTTTTACACATTGTTGAATTGCTGAAGTCTACCCCACCAAACTGTGCTATTTATCTGTTGAAGGTAAAGCTATAGTCCAATCTGAACTTAGGTTTGAAGGCTTCTTCTGAATATTCTACTGCTCCTTGGTTTCTCATCTGATGTGAAAGGGTTAACCCTTGTAGAGGGCAACATACTGTTTGAACCAAAGCCATCAGAGAGGGTTTGGTTATTGCCGGTAATAGCATCATTAGAGGGAGAAGCGTTCCAAACCATATTAAAGCCTTATAGCTGTATCAGTCATGTGAAATGATACGCCTTTGTTACGACGGGCAAAGCCCAGCGTATCATCTACCTAACCCAGAGATATGGCTTTCATTGCTATCGGCCCTCATTGCTGTGATGGATGCTCTTGCTCTGGAGTGTTTCCAATCAGGATCATTATATTGAAAGCAACTTCAAAAAGAAATGAAACTCTTTCTAAACTAAACCACCCTTTTCCTGTGTAGTTTAGAGATGGGGTGTAACACTTCGACCCTGTGCTGAAACTCTTGAACGGCGATGGTCTATGGTGTGTTTTGAGGAAGATAGCGTGAGGAGATATTCGTCCATTTCTCTCTGGAGATGAAGGGAGGAGGCTGATGATGTAAGCAAAGGAGAAAGAGTTCCCCTCACCTCGGCTCGGGTCATGTGAGTTGCTTGACGGATGGGTCTCTGTGCAGCGGCGGGCAGAGAGTGCTAGAGGCGCAGTGCTGATTAAAACTCAGACTGCTATCTATCATCTGCCCCCTCCACCATCCTCCAGCGCCGTCTTCCCCATATTATTCCTTGGTGTGGGCGCCACGTAACAGATGGGTTTCCCAGAATCCAATATCGTTTGGTAGGGTAAAGGCCATTTGCATGTGCCCATCACCCTCCTCATTCCTTCCCGTCTGAGTAAACCTCTGCGTTCATTCTATCCTCTCGTTCTCAGACCAGCCTCCTCATTTCTCACAACCCTCTTATCTTTTCATGCTGGCTTTTCTCTCACAGAAGATTTTCTGCTGGTTCTGAGGAGTCTTATTCTTCTTCTTTCTCATTTCAAATGTTTGCCACTGGCTATTTCTAATATAGACCATTCCTCAGCTAGTGTTACACGGTCAAAGATTTTTTAAACACATATAATAAGATGTATTGCAACTAGAAATAAAAAATCCTACTTTTATTTATTTGATCTGTTATTTTTACATTTTATGTAGAACCAATTTAGATTTTTCTGGTCATAGTACCAGTACATAGAATGTGAAGTTGACACTGGTTGTAGTTAATAATAATAATAATAATAATAATAATAAAACTAGATGGCTAAAGTTTGCAAACCAACATTCAAACTTTGAGGTTAGCTTGTCAAAGTGCCATTTAAAACTCTCTTTAAAAATGTCCCCCTTGGGACTACTAAAGCTCTAAACTTTATCCATTACTCAATGATTTTCCTCATCTCTTTTAAATTGTTCCCATCTCACTATGAGTGTTATATACCAAGTTCCATGTCCCTGGCATTTTCTGAAGCTGAGATATGGCTCTGCTGATTTGGTTGCTAGGGTAAACTTTTTGTTGCTAGGGAGGAGTATATAATGTTCCCTGAGTCAAAAGAGTAAAATAAACCAACAATAAGTCTCTGGTGTTTTCCTAAGCTGATAGAGATGGCAGAGTAAACAGCCTGGTTTCTAAGGAGGGGTCAGTGACATATTATCATGTTACTCATGTCAATATGAATAAAATAAATCAACCCGATGATTTTGCAACACTGAGGTTCTCTGTGTGATTTTACAGAATTCCTTTAGTGGTGCCAGTCAGAAAAGATAATCAATATTAGCATGTAAAGATATTAGCAATTCGAGTCAGATAAATGTGGATATCTTGGCAAAGTTTAGTGGCTGCAGCTTGAATGGTCTAGGAGGGGATGCGTTTAGAATTTTTTCGTACAAAGTATGAATAGCAATATGTTCATATTTCTGTTTTTTGGCTGAGTTACTTCTCCTCAAAATGTGAAGTAGGAACAAAAAACCAACCTTCGGAATCTCTGGATTCAAACCTCATTGAACTGGTTTGGGAACAGCTTCAGCAAAGGGTATGAAGGAAGAGTGCATCAAGGCAATCAATCTTCTGCTAGATGCTCCAGGAACAAGGAATATTTCTATATATACTGTACAGACATATCCCATCTGTGGACTCTTCCTTTTTCAGGGAATGGGTGTTAGGCAAGTAACCTAGACGTTTTTAATAGGTAAATAATGTTATGTATGTAAAGATGGAATATAATCACAGAGAAAAGGTACACCAGAGGCATTGAGGCTTCTCATATCATAGTGTGCATGCAATTCAGACAGATAAAATCAGTTCTATCAAGAAGAACATTTCACATTGAAGAAAATAATGGTTTATGACCCCCCCTTTCTCTCTTCCTCTCCCTCTATGTCATATTCTGTGTGCTGGTGGCCTGAATTTGAAGCTCCTCAGTTATAGGATTATCTGGGCCAAGGCTTTGTAAGAAAGAAGGCAGAGGAAATGGCTGAAGTGACATGTCAACACACTGTGTTCCCAATGGAAACAAGTAGATCGATCTTCATTTAAGATTTCCTACACCTTCTGAAAGGGACACCATAGGATTTTTTCCTTTGCTTTGATGCACTACTTAAACCTCACCTTTCAAGTCATCATTTCCGTAGAATTATTGTGCCTTTTATTTAATTATATTTTCTTGCACAGTTCCGTTGTTTAGTGGATTGCTTGCTGTGTACAAGGGCTACCCAGGTTCTATTCCCAGTAGCATGGCTCTCTACACTCTTTGCCCTACAATGTTTTGCCTTTTGTTTTTTTACAAACATGATTTGTTCCAGTTCTGGGTTGTGTCTGTAGTCGAGCAGAAATAGACTTGTAGAGCTCCCTGTTCATCTGGTAAATGTATAGCGGAACAATAGGAGCTTTGGAATGTGGGACACATTCTTATCTTTGATGGACGCTATTAATCTTACTGACCACCCGCAGACAAAACGTTCAACCACCATCCAGAGGTTAACCTTTTCTCAAATACCACATGTGTGTTCGAGAGTGAGTGCGTGTGTGTTTCTGTCCTCATGTGGTGAAAAATCGAAATAATCACAGAAAGTACATCAATGCACTTTCTTTCTCTTCCTCTCTCCTATATATGTTGTATGTTTCTTGTAGTGTGTTATAGCCATTTTAACATGCTTCATTTTAACATCAACAATGGAAAACTGGCTAAAGTGTGGTGCTTATGCGGAACTTTGTGTATGTCTTCCAGTGTTGCATGATTATAAGTCCTCCATAACTTTAATGCTTAACAAATGTTTAAGGCAGGGTTGGTGGTTTCTGTGAGCCAATATTTACATTTCGTGGGGGTGCTAATGAAGGTAAAGAAGTTGGCTCACACTACAGATGTACTGGCGTCTTTACACGGGAACCTTAAGCAGTCGTTTTAAAATTGGGTTATACATTTATTTGGTGTTGCACAAGTTCCTGTTCAGTCATCATTGAACCGTAGCTACTTGGAAAAGGCAGTGCTGTCTGTTCTTATGAGCTGAAACCTCATTTTTAGACTTAATTTCATTTAGGTTTATGTTTTTGCACCATCAACTCCTCACCACTTGTTTTGAGCCCTGTGACTTTGTGCCTTATCATCCATTTTTATGCACCAAATTCAAATTTTCTGAGTACAATATAAAATAAAAGTGATGAATGCTTGGAAGTAGTGCTTTGGCAAGGAAGTATAACACCAAGGAATTATTTTTGTCAGTGCATTATATTCTTGCCTTTAATTTCTGCCTTTTTTTCTCGTTTCATAGTTTTTCCCTATTATTTATTTATTTGCCTTGGTCATGTTTAGTTTCATTTACTCCCCAGGCTTTTGTGTTATTCTGTGTATGTGTGTGTTTACAAAGCCTGGTTTACTTTATTCCTCCTCCTTTGGAGAAGTCTTATGTTATTCTGATTTTCCATACAAGGGTCTTTTACGTTTCCTTTTGTGTTTGTATTACTCATGATCAGTAAGCTTTGATAAATATTTCAAGCCAACACTTTATTTGGAGGATATTGATGGTTTATTTCATGTATGTTGTTTACTTGTGAAAATCAGTGTGACAAGTTAAACAACAAAAAAAAATGAATAAACAAGCAGATTTTTAATCTGCTTTTCTTTGTCTTGAGTTTACATTAACTATTAACAATCTAAATTTACATAACCAAAGAGTTTCAGTCTCTTAATTGCAAAAAAATGTGTGACTAATGTATTTCAAGTACTTTTATATTGATTATTGATATTGTTGAAAGCTTTGGCAGTACAATGACTTTTTAGTTTAGCTGTATTTGAATTTGACGGAGGGAGAGATGGGTTTGATGACTTACTCCACCTTTAACTCGGGAACTGGAGAATGAACCATCCACCTTCTAACCATCAGTAAGTTTTCAGTCTATACTTAAAAAATAATCACTTAAAAAGACTTATCCATCATGCAATACCATCGGGGAGGTGTTTGATTGACCCAAAATTGGTTCTGCAGCAGGTGAATGACCCCAAACATACAGCAAAAGGTTCAAAGCTCTTCAATGTAAAGAAGAACAAGATGTACTGGAAGTAAAGCATGGCCCCAACAAAGGGGTCTCACCGTCATTGAGTGTCTGGGATTACGGGAATGTACCAGCCAAGTTCCTTCAAAAATGTCAAGTGTCCCTGGAAGAGCCCCTGCTGATTTGAAGGAAAAGGAAAAATATTGATTTTGATTTCGTCCATTCACTGCATTTTGTTAATTGTATAAAATGAATGGCTGACCCTTCCACTTTTGAGAGCAATCCTGGTTTACAGCATTGTCTTCTTCCACACCCTGTGGAAACTAGCCGCATGTGGCCACTGGCTTCATGGAGACCACACTTATAAGTTGGTGAAACCATTTCTTTATATTTCATCATTGGATCTGCTATCCTCTTTTCTTTGTTTTCCCCATAGAACCGTGTTCAGTTTCACTCCTCTATTAATCCACTTTCCATCTTTATTGTTTTAAAAGCACAGTTGGAATCCGGATCCAAACCCCAGACTCCTTGTTTTTTTTCCTCGAGAACAGGCTTGCTCTTAGCAGGCGACCTGCACATGCAGTGAGTGAATAGTGCTCATGTGCATCTATAGATCAAGTCTTTCTTGCTGTCTAATTGAAAAGCTCCCATGGTGCACTCTGTATGCGCGCCGTACACATGCATTTAGCTCTCTCTCTCCCTCGTAAAGGTGATGGTCCTCGTTTAGTGTGTCGATTTATTACCTCTGCTCATCTCATACCTACAGTAACGACCTCACCTCTCCCACTCCCAGCCCTCCCTCTCTCCCACTTGTCTCCTTTACCACATGTCTCCAGTCTCAATTCATTTCCCTTCATTTCATTTGGCTGTCTTAATGGATGCAGAGAAGGGGAAATCGAGCCCATTACAAGCCTATGGACTTTTATCATCTCTCTTCTCTCCCTGCTCCCACCCCTCCCTCTCGCTCTCTCTCTCTCGTTGCTCTGTAATGGCTAATGCTAATGAACAGAGACGTCTTTAACAGAAAGACATTCAAGCAAAAAACAAGCTTCCATTTCAGAGAGGAAATTGTCCTTTACGGTTCATTCTATCATTTTTTCGGGTTGTATGTCTATGTTTGGCTTGTAGACAGAGCCAAGTACAACGTATTGACCCCTGGCCTTGAACAAATGCTAATCAATCGAGTCCATCAGGCCAAGTACAGGAAGTCCTTGGGGGATGCTTTTCAGAAAAGCCCCTCTATTTGTGGTCTAGACAGCGGCCAGCGATCGTTTGCTTCTATTGGCTGATTCAGCATTAGCATTTACTCCTGAAAACCTGTCAGGAAGGTTGCCAGAGCCCTCCTCTGTTTGCCTTGCAGTATGTTTGCACACTCTGCTCATTCTTTTGAAAGGTTGCCAGATGCTCTCATTTCACTCCTCTTTCATGTGTGGTCTCTTTCCAAGGGCTTTTGGCCTGATGTTTCTCACAGCACACTTTTAAAGTGTCCTCAGAGGAGTTATATCATGGAAAGAGTGCCACTTTCTTCTTAAATTCCTCCCCTCACACATAGTTTCTTGCCTGATTGTAAGGTTTGGCTGATGATGTGGATAGACGCACATTTAGGGAGTTTTTCATTCTCTGTGTTTGTGTAGTGGATGTGGCTCAGATTAGGAAGCATTTTGAAGGGTGGTTTCTTCCCTGGTGGGTTTGGCTCAATTAATTGTTGGCTCACGTTGTAGATGTATGTCACTGTTAGTTTGTTCTTTAGGTACTCTCTTTAAATTTTGCTCATTTATTCGTGATTTTGATCATCACCAAAACAAAAGCCTCTTTTTTTTCCCTCAAACCCCAGAATGATCATTTGTTCATTACAAATGTTGAATTTGACTACAGAGAAACTGAGATGACTCAATCTCAAGATAAATATGAAGAAATCTTTTTATTGGAACTTCCATGGATGATGACAGAATATTTAAAACGCACAGGAGTCTTTCTAGCTAAAGTAAATGTATAGCAAGAGCTTAGTTAACGCAAAGTGTTTTTTACATGATGCACACATAACCTTCCAAAAGCCATGGATTACGATGTGGGAATGTGAAGATCGTTTACGTTTTTTGAAATCATGCTAATGAGCAAAGATGCAGCTTGATTTAATTTGAACAGAAGTGGCAAAGTTTGAAAAGCCATTATCTGATATTTTTATTAATCAAAGATCCTTTTTTCTAGCTATTTGATTTTAGTAATAACTAAAGGCCTCTATCCACTGACTTTTCGTTGCAAAGTTTTGTACAACGACACGCATCGATATTAAATCATGGGTGCCAATGGGACATAACACATAGCAAACGACCAATGAAAGCTGGCTCTTTTGATGACATAACGAGATGCACAGGGAGCTGTTTGACAAAAACATGTAGAATAGAGAGGGTTTGTAGCGTGCTATGTGAGCGCCAGCGAGTCGCTCTTGACTAACATCATCAAAAGAGCCAGCTTCATTGGTCAATCTTTTGAAAAACAGATCCTATATGGCACTTTAAAACTTTTTTTGTTGGCACCACTCGTTTAGACAAGTAGTGATTTCCAGTTGGCTCTCGTGATTTTAGATTGTTCTCATTGTTGTACGAAACTTTGCAATGAACGCAACACAAACTAGCCCCTATTTTGAAAAGGGTTTCAAATTCGACTATAATGATACAAATAGGGCCACGCACAATAACATTAAGTGAGTGATTCTGGATACTGAAAGGAAAATTCAGCCATCAACTCCATTTCAAGAAATAAATCCCATTATAAGAAATTTAAAAAAATTCCTTTCTCTGTATTAGATTTGGATAAAAATGGGATTAGTGTTCCGAAAACTTTTTTGCTTTTAAACGGCTGTCACTTTACAGCCTCTGACATTTTAGTCATTCATTAGTGTGAATGTGTGAGACATGGAGCAGTGCCACAGGCTGTAAAAGAGAAATGCAAAGAGGGAGAGTGTGTTTGAAATGTTTGAGAGAGAGAGCTCCTAAAGTAGGTCCACATGTCTCTCCCTGTTATGCTCATGTGTCAAAGGTGAAGGTTCTTGAATTTTAGGTCATAAACCTTGACCTTTTGTTATTGCACATTTCCCTCAGTCTGTCAGATCCTCTGTTCTCCCTCACACACAGACTCTGTATTCTCGTCATCGCCTCCAGAAATGCCATTTTGTCCCATGCTCTCATTCTAAACGTCTGTGGTGCAAAAGACAGTGGAACAGCATGTTTTTACTTGCACTCCACAAAAACACACGGACCCATGCACACGCTGTTGCATGTTATTCGAGTGCTGGATGAGCCTTGCGCTAAAACTTTCATAAGGGAAGATTGTGCAGCAGGTTTCAGAAGACTGTGGTGAATAAGTGATGCCAATGCTGAAAACTACAGTTTCTAACTGGATACATGAAAATATGAGCATGTAGTGGATTACTAACCTAACTTAACTTTAAAAAAACAAACAAACTCTGAATTTATTCTGAATCGGCTTCTTCTATGTGCATCTCTTGTAACAAATTGCCTATGTTTACTCCCAAACTGTAAGTCGCTTTTCATTAAAGCGTCTGATAAATACATAAATGTAAATGTATTAAAATAAAGGAATATCTGAGATTATACATATTTTCAAAATGTTATTAAATAAGGTGTCAAGTTATGTCACTTTTTTTTTCCGGCCCGTCGCTTATAGGACTTGTTTGCCTTGGGAAAACCCTACCAGAAACACCCACAACAACAACATAGCTCCTAGGATCATTCAGGTACAAACCCCTCCACCACTAATAAATTCCCCTCCTTATTGTGGTGGAGGAGTTTGTGTGCCCAAATGAGCGCCGCTCATCAGACGAGGCTCTTGTCAAGATGTTTACTTATGTGGACGTCCCTGTAATATGGTAGCACTTCCATCTGTCTTATGTTTTACATGCTGATCTTGTAGCTCCCGCCAAATTTTGTGACATTTTTCTTCCATGAGGAGCTATTGCTGACCACATAAAGTGGGATTTGTTAAGTAATGTACTTTTATAGTCACCTGTCTGCTGGACACCTCTTAAATGAATCATTACTTAGCTGTGGTTGAAGTAGAATAGTTTTAATTGTGGCTTTTCTCCTTAGACTATTATTGTGGTATTCTCGTTTTTGGATGAATTCACTAGGGAAAAAATATATTTTGTGTGCGCAAATTAACAAATCTTGGGACATTGATTGCTTGTCAATGTCGCACATTTGTGGGAGTATTTTGCAGTGTAGTATCTCTAGTGTTGTAGTGTTCTAGACTGGTCTCGGTCTAATCACTGAAGCAACGATCGCAGTCTTGGTCGTGTCTTGGTCTCGACTCTCTATGATCTCTGTCTCTGATCTTGAGTATCGGTCTCGGCTGCACAGGTGTCCTGGTGTTTTTAATCCAAAAGCAAACGCTTTTATCAAATGAAACAATATTGTTTGCTAATTGTTCGCACCACTCTTGCAACATAACCAATCAACAACAAATTTTCCCAAAATAATCTAAATGTATTGTCCTTTATTTTCTCACCGAGAAAGTGAGCACCCCGTAATGAAAAATTTACAAACTTCAGCAAAACCGAAGTTTAAAAACTACCTTATTGGAGACTTCTGGAACCAAATCGTTCACCACAGAGAAAGAGAGAACGCCCAGCGAGAGGTAAGATTTAACTAGGTTTTACAGTTATTTCTCAAACAAAGTGGTTAAAATGTCCAAATATGACGATGCCATACAACGTAAATGGGTTATAATGGAAACACAGAAATGTTTGCAGCAGCCACTCAAGGTCATTTGTACACAAGAAGGTTTTATTTAAAAAAAATTTAACTAACACTACCTCTCTAAAACCTATACCTTGAGAACCATGTTTAACTGTAGGATGAACGAACACAGCCATAGTAATAAATAGTTTAACTTTAAATTTATCTTAATATGGACGTCTTCCTGGCACATATAAAGTAAAATGGTCATAGGTAAGAGCTGTAGATAATATTATTTTAAGCACTTAATTGAGGGAGTGTTGCTTAATAGACATAATAACAGAAAAAGAGTGCACTCACTTGTAAAATCACAGCAACGTCTGTTGTTTGCAATAAAGGAAAGTAATTGTTTTTGGTCTTGACTTGGTCTCGGCTTAGCATGTCTTGGTCTTGTCTTGGTCTCAGTACTCTCTGATCTTGGCTGGGTCTTGGTCTCGGTCTTGGCGGCTTTGACTACTAAGTATCTCGTAAAAAATATTCATTCTGGAAGGAAACTAAAGGTTTTCTGACAAATCTAGTGTGGTGTACTTGTTTATTCTGAGCACTGTATGTCAACATGTTATTAGAGACTCTGGAAACCAAAGTATGATACGTTCATAACCATCATGGGGAGACAAGTTAAGGGTACACAAAAGGAAAGTGAACCTTGAAGCGTTTGATTCAATATTTCTAATCATGTCGTTAGGGTGTTTTCAAAATTTGGTAACTTTGGTTGTACAGAAGTTGGTTGAAATGAAAACGTTTCTCATAAGCTTCTGTACTTATTGCTGGTCATAAATCGAATTACACATTGGAAAATTAGGATTTATTAACCGTCTTTTTCTTCTTGGTATCATCGTTCTTGTCTTTCTATGTTTAACACAAATACACAAAGTCTATTTATCACATGTTCTCACATCCTCTCTGCCATTGAATTAGTTTGAATTGGAAAGTTCATGGCTATGTAAAGGGGACCAGTGGGGTTTAACCTACTTAGTACGCCTTTTAATAATGCATGAGTGAGACCGTAGAGCTGTGTTCAGCACAATAAGGTGTCTTCGCTCTCTCTTTTCCAGCTTTGATCTCTCCTTCTCGCCGGCTTCTTCTCTTTGTACTTTTTTTCTCAGTTTCTCGTTCCTGTTTCAGCATTTCCCCCATGATTCTCTGCATGCCTTTGGGGAGATTCATAATCCGCATTGCATTGAACAGAATATTTGAATAAGATTTATTTGTGGAGGATTTCAGTTCTATTGTGATCTTCATAGAGTAGCACATTTAGCAGAAAGAAAAACCAGATTGCAAATAACTTTGTTAAATGTAGTTTTCCATTCGAGACTATTATATGGGTTGTTGGCTCATCACCATTTCTTCAAACATTTTTTCCCCTTCTTTAACTCGTCTTTTACAAACTCGAATTTCCAGGCTGCACTCGGATAGATGGTGTTAATGAGGGCTTCTGACAGGCGGTCTGTGTGAAGAAGATCCTGCTCTATGTTCCTCGGGGAACTCTACAGTTAACAAGCTCACTGGGGAAGACCTCAGCAGCTTTTTCCCACGCTGTCAGGTCGGGTTCAGTCCTCAAGAACAGGCCTGGAGTGCTAAAATTGCAGTCTTCCTCTCTTTTTTCGTGTAATTCTTCAGTATGTTTCTGCTACGAATGGGGATTGGTGTTGGGCTAGATGTGTGTGTGTGTGTGTGTGTGTGTGTGTAACTCCAGATGTTTGTCAAAGCAGAAGAATGGAGAATAAATTCCTCTGGTTTCCTAGAGAGGAGCTCTGCAAGCATTGTATCATCATCTATGTGTGGTCTGTGGTGTATGATGCTCCTTAATATCGATCACATGTTTTGAGGGGAGCAGGGTGAGCACTGGGCAGCTAGTGGATGTTTTTATTTGGACACTCAACTAAAATGATAACTTGAAGCATTTATCTGATTTGTTAAATATATTTATGAAAAAATGAGGACATTTCTAAAGTACTATTTTGGAAAGCAACTCTTTTTTTTTAAACTCAATCAAAGACACATCTGAATTGGAAATCAAGCCCTTTAAATGATCCTGAACTCCTTTTGATCCCGTCTGAACCTGCATTTAATTAGAAGATTTTTGTTTCATTTGAAGTATGTTGATTTTGGTGGATGAATGGATGAATGTTTGGTTGGTTGGGTGGGTGGTTAGATCAGTTAGTTGTTAAATGGTTGTCTAGTTGGATCGAGTAGATGGTTGAGTGGGTCGGAAGATGGATTGGTAAGTTGGTGGGCAGATGGTTTGGTGATTGGTTTGGTTAGTTTGTGGTTGGATGGGAAAATGGATGAATATATGGATCGGTAAGTTGGTGGGTGGATGGGTGGATGGATTACTTGGTAGGTGGAGGGTTAAGTTAATGGTTTGGTGGGTTGCTGGATGGATTGTTAAGTTGGTGGGCAGATCGTTGGGTGGATGGGTGATTGGATCGGTTTGTTTGTGGGTGTCTGGGAGAATGGATGAATTGGTAAGTTGGTGGGTGATTGGGTGGGTGGGTGGGTGGATGGATGGTATAGTATAGTACAGGTACATCGCAATGAAAGCCAGTTTCACCATCTACCAGAGGTATTCTAGTGGTATCAGTACTTACAGTGCATCATTTATGCATTGTATGCATTGAATGTGCAACTGTGTTCTTTGTAAACAGAGAATTTTTAAGAAATGGAATGTGAAATTATAACTTTCAATGTACAAAATGTCGTGCATTAACGGGAAGGCTCTTCTTAAAGAATTTCTTTACATAATTTTTTTCACACCAACCTAAGGCTTTTGCACAGAGATATGTATTTGGCTTTTAACTTTATTACTCTACAGCACTTTCATTGTAATAGATTAGCTCCATGGGAAATGCATGTGATCACTAAACCATTTTCTCTGCTCTGCTCCTCCCTGTTTTTCGTAGGTCACAGAGTTGGACGGACTCACTCTGACAGGTTTGACCCAAGAGCAATTTGTGACCTCCGGAGCACTGCTTCTCCTTCCTCTTGCGTCACTTTGTCCTTGTGCATCCTCATCCTCCTGACTGAGCAGAGGCCATCAAACAGTGCTGGAATATATGTCTTTCAAAGTTTCAAAGAGAGAAATACTACACCAAATCCAAGACCTCTTCCATTGTGGGGACCACTGGGATCGAATGGCAGCATAACCCTTGGATCATTAACCAGACAGTCGCAGTTGGATTACCTTAAGTAGTGCATGATGGGACGCTAGAGGAGCCAGAGATCTGGGACCAGAGCAAGCCATGTCTGGAAACGGCAACCCTTGCCACAGTCCCGGAGGGTTGGGCACTCCTCTAGGGGGTTTCCCAATGCCGCACTACCCCTACTTCTTTCCTCATATGCTTGGAGGACTCTCCCCTCCACCGCTTCCAGGACTTCCTGTCAGTGGATACAGCACTCCATCCCCTGCAAGTGAGTTTCCTGCCTCTCTTCTGTGAATTATCTGCCAAGCTTTGTTATCAGATACGCTTAAGTTTGGGAAATCTATTGAATAGTAAATAAACACTTGTTAGAGCTAATTACATTAGTCCTACAGACTCTTGAAACCTAGATAAGTAGCTTCAGACCAATAGCATTTTTGTGCTCTATAGTAGAAAGAGTCCTTATTGCCTACCAATGTTTTCTCTAACAGCAGTTTTGGTGTGTTCACACATAGTTTGTTATAAAGTGCACCAGAAAAGGACCTCAGATTCTTTTTGAATCCTTTATTTACACTCGCGTCTGCAGATGCTCATGTGCTTTTGGAAAAGTCTTATACATTAAACACTTTGTAGCTCAGTCCTGTTACAGCACTTTTTTGATTTATTTGTGAAAAACAGAAGAAAAAAGAATTCTGTGTGTTTTTGATGCAATCGGCTCTCCATACTGCTATCCTCTCAATTGATACTTGACATAGTGTGATATCCATTGTATTTTTGTAAGAATGGCAAATTCCAAAGTGCATCTCTTGAAACTAAACATAACATGGTTCAGGATCTTTTTGCTGGCACAAAAACTGCATTTTCATCCACCTTTTTTTAAGAATTGTTTTTTTGTTTCAACATTTTGCCTTTATTTGGAACAGACAGGACAGAATCATGACAGGATGCAAAGGCGGAGATGGAGGGGTGGGGGGGATGACAACGGGTATGGGACTAGAACCCACGTCGCCCTGTGCAACCACGTGTATATGTCCGGCACATCGTTCACTATACCACCAGACCCATCCACTTATTTTTATGTAGGATAAACGCATTTACAGAATAAATCCTAATGCAATAAATTGTATATAGTTTTTCCAAAAGTACGATGGTTCTGCCCCAATTCTGCCATTGTAAATGCGTTTCCATCAAAGTTTATGCGCATTTTCAAAAAGTATGCGCATCCAGGGTTTTTTTTTTATGAGATTGTGCCAAAATGCCCATAAAAAATCTAGATTGAAATGCAGTTATTGGCTTATTCAGCTCACACTCTACACATGGGGCTTGGTTTAAATGTACATTCACCATGGGACTCTATTCTTAAATTGAGCTCACCCCAGAAATTTGGAACTTAATACCTTCTGAAAGTCTATTGGCACTCATGCATAAATGTATGAAATTCACTCTAAATCAATATTGCAGAGTGTCTGGCTGTTTAAAATCTCCTGGATCAGCTGCATGATGTCTTCATGCTCTGTTCTGCTAACATGGATTGAATTTGTTTATGCACATGATCCTGCAGGGATAGGGTTGTCGGATGTCATTGACTCGTTCAAGTTTTCTGTGCTTTGCAGAAACTCTAAATTACTGTCCAAAACCCGACATCTTGCTCCCCACAGTTCCATTTCTTATGAACATATGCGAAGCATCAGTGTTGGTTTGTTGGATTGTGGGTGGGGGTGGGGGTGGGGGGGGGGGTATTTGTGTTCATAAGTTTAAACACCATGACGCATGCATTAATTTCTTGGCCATGTTTCTGAAATTCTGAATGATAATGCAAATTTCCCTCCAGTATCCTTTAATAACATGCTGCATTCATCTTTGCGTCAATTTTTTACCAAGTTTCCACATCCCCAAAACATCAGTCACCCGCCTCCGTGCTTAACAGTGGGGATGGTGTTCTGTTCATGTTGACTTGTCGCCAAATGTAAATCTGAAAATGTATGAGCGGAACTGTAAAAGTGTCACGTTTTGTGGAAATAAACAAAGAAAATTCCATTTTAAATAATCATGAGGTTGCTAAAATGTGTTTGATTAGAAGTCTTTGGAATTGTATCAAATGTTTTAAACGTTTGAGTCTTCCTTGTAGCTTTTCAGTCAAATATGATAAGAGAAAGAGTTTTGGTGTTTTCAGTGCTCAGTTCAGCGGCTCCTCCTCCTTTGCCTCAGCAGACTGCTATATGACAAACAGACTTTCAGAGGTTAATTATTACACTGCCCTGCTGACTTGCAAAAAGCCTTTGCACACTAACAGATGAGAAAAGGCGTGCAGCAAAAATTTGGCGCCTCATGTGCGAAAAAGGGGGATGGAGTAGCCTGGGAATGTTGTTGTTTTGCACCCAAAGTTTGCTTGGGTTTACCTCTGGTAAAGCTATCAGTCATGGAGACTGTAAGACTGGGAAACCTGATTAAGTTCGCTGGTTTGACTTTAGGTGGTAGGAGCATGAGATCCAAATGAGGGAACACAGATCAATGGGCTGTGGAGCATTTATTTCTCGTCTTCTGCATGCAGTGATGTTTAGAATGTGGAAAGATGTGGGGGAGCATGTCTGTTATTCTCGAGTTCTCCTAAGTTGACTTAAACAGCCGCTAGAAGGAATCTACAGGGGGCTTCTTGTCACTTACTGTGCTCTAATGATGTGTCAACTGCCAGGCGCAGAATTGGAGCAGCTGGAAGGGACATGGATTAGATTTGGACTCACTGGAGTTATGCCATCCCTGCACAAGCGGGTCTAAGCCTTTGATTTGGGCATTTGAGGTTTCAAGAGATGAGTTATGTCCTGAAATTATATAATAGTGATCTATGAAAATTATATTATGGGTTTTTGCGGCTACTACTTGTAGGACCTGCAGGATTATATTGGTCTGTTGTTTTTCTGAGCTTGAGGTATTGCATAAAAAGTAGAAATAGAAGTGTATTTTTAGCATTTCAGAAGAAGACCATTTCTAGCAAACATTTTGACGTGATTTCTTCATGTGCAGTAATGCGATTCCAGATTACCTCTTTTACTTCTTTTGGAGGTGAATCCCATGTGTCCGCAACACGTCATTTTTTTGGGATGTTTCAGGACGAGTAGTATGGAGGTTTTGGTTTAGAAAATAAAATGTTTATCCCTGTTGTTATAATGGGCAACATCAGTAAAATAGGTTTAACATGCACACATTTTGCTTTTAAACACTGATAATATGATGAGACGTCATATACAGACTTCTGCAGTATCCTGTATGTGGGCGATTACACGGTAATAAAGGGTTTTATTAAACAAAAATAAAATGATAATGGTATTTTATACCCATAATAAATCATAGTGCTTTGGATATTTAAGTATATTTTAAGGCAAATACTTTTGTACTTTTACTCAAGTGAAATTCTAAAGGTAACACTTTTACTGGAGTAATATTTTACTGAGTGTAACTCTACTTTAACTCAACTCTACTTTAAACTTGGTTTGTGTACTTTGCCCACCACTGATAATTAAACAATGGTTAGTTTAAGTGTCTCGTGATATTTTAAAGGGGGGTATTATGCAAAATCTACTTTATTGAGCTTTATGTTGTGTTACAAGGTCAGCCCCTCATTAAAAACGCACCTGAATTGTGACTTTGAATCATTCATGTATATTTGAGTAATCTTGAATCTCCTGCGGTAGACATTGGGGTGGAGTGCTAAAACGCTCTTTTTTGCGAAGCCCCGGTCCTTTTGCGTTGCTCCGCCTCTGTCCCCCGTCTGCTGCTGCACCTCTCCTCCCCCTCCAGCTCCGGCAAAGACTCACGTCTACGGCTGAGGGAGCTACTGTTAGCAACAGCTGGTCTCACTACGTGTGAACGAAGCTCCTCGTTCAGAGTGCTTTTCTCTATAGTTCTCCGGATTACAAAATGACTTCTACAAGGAGATGTATGTTTCAAACCCCTAAAATATTTCCATTAAGTAATCCAAACTTTGTTCATTAACTTTATCTCATGCATAACTATCTTTATCTCCCTTTCCAGCCCAGGTGACACACAGAAAACTCTCATTTGAACAACTTCATGCACTCTTACGCACTACATTACCCACAATTCCTGAACAACTCTCAAAAGGGGCATGGTGAAAGCATGGATGTGGGAAGAACAACGTTAAATGGTGTGTTTTGCAGAGGCAAAAAATTATGTTTTTTCAGATTAAGCTACTAAAGGTGCAGTGCTAGTATAGAGGGGTCAATTATTTAATATAACTGCTTTACAAATGTCATAATATAGCCCCTTTAATCAAAATCGATTCGATCCTGTTCTTTTGAATCTAACTATTTTTACTCGTGTAGATGACGTGAATTCTTGACTTTTATTCAACTATCCGTTAACTTTTTTTTGTAGTTAGGTTAACTATTTAACCAATCAAATAAAACTTGAGAATGTTCTATTTAGTAAAGCCACGCTTCATTTCCTCAGATTCTGTTCTCCCACCACCCCCCAAGCACTCGAGTTAAATATAGATCATAGTTTAATGCCACAAAGTGGTTAGAATCAGCCAGCAGAAACCCTTTCTACCCTCCAGCGTCCCTGCAGAAATATTCAAATGGAGATGTCTAGGGGTCCATTGTTTTGGGGAAATAGAGTCTCTTTGCTTCCGATTATAAATTTTTGATGTGTTATTGTTGCTGTGTCGCATCAGATTTTCAAAAAATAGCAGCAGCAGCAGCAGCAGAGATCGTCTAAAATGACAGGAGTGTCTTTCTGCATTACTTCATCTTCATTGATGTTCAGGTCAACATTAGCCTTCAGATGTTGCTCTGTTCTTTTGAATCATTTGCGTGATTTAAATGCATGACTAAAATAAAAGGTTGAATCCCTCTCGGCTCTAAATTCGTTCAGTGTCACTACGCGGTTTAAATTGTCACTTACAGCAAAAGCTTACTGTGCTTTTAGCAAGCTCCACATGATTTATGCAAAAAGGACACCCGTGTTGTTCCTGGAAAGAGGTTCCTGTTTGCTACTGATATAAAATATACTTTAATCTCACAGTCAGCTATATATTCTGAACATTGGTGCCCCGATCTGAAATGGACTTGCAGGGTGTTCTAAATCTCGGTCCGTTGTGCTTTGACATTTTTTTTTTTTTTTTTTATTTATAAAACCAGACATTTCTGTTTTGAATGAATGAATGAATGAATGAATAGTCAGGTGACTCATGACATCAATACGTAGCATCTATAGCAAAAACATGACACATACTCTCGCAGCAAATTGGAGAGGACACTGAAATCCGTTCGAAGTTGGACAGTCCGCGTGAGAGAACATTGGTCTAAAGTTTAAAGCAAATATTTATGCCTGCAGGTGTCAGGTGTGCCATATTTCCTTGATATTTTACAATTTATGTTGATCGGTTGTCATTTAAAACGGGGACGTTACGTTTATTCATAATGGGACATGTCTATGTGATCTGTAAAGTTCTAAAATGTGTTTTACTTTTTTTGTTTTAAACTAAACATTGCCGATCTCAAGATTACGTTACAAGACGTTATCAAACTTTGGGTAAACTTCAAACCTCGTTCCCAGCTTGATGCAGGTCTACAGTTTTGTTCCTAGTGTCCATTAACAGCTCTTCGGTCTAGCCCATAGTGGTGTTTGGACTGTTTGAGGTTGTGGTTGGGATGTTCAGGTCTAGGTCCAGATCACCACCATTCTTAAGCTCCTTACTTGTACAGCTAGCCTGGTACGTTTCACTTCAACTTATAATATAAGTGAACTGGTTAAAATTACACATAAGTTTTAGGCCACGCTGTCCATAAACATTGCATTTATGCATTTGACAGACACTTTTATCTTTAGCAACTTACATTTTAAGGAATTAACACATTTCATCAGTTCTTGCCTTCCCAACTGAAGTAGAACCCACAACCTTTGCGTTGTTGACGCAATGCTACAGGAAGGCATCTGATATTTTGTGCTTGTTTGTGGCATATGAGCGCCAATATTGGACATTATGGCCAAGTGACCATAGCCTGATAAGAAATCATGAGCTTGGGTTGGTGCGATAATACCAATTCCCTATATTGTGTCCATTAGAAAGTTGGTGACCCTTTCGTTGAGTTGGGTTACATTGGCTTAACTCTGACTCGTGTAAGTGTGAAAGTGCTATCTGTCTGTGTCAGCTAAATGGCACGAGCAGACCCTGCCAGAGAATCCACATGTCATCGGGATGCACATGTCCACGCCGTTCCTCCGGCTCATCACAGTCAGTGAGTGTTTTCTGGCCTTGCGGATGATGAATCTGCATCTGGCAGACTCCGCCTGCAATGAATCTGGGCAGAGTGTTCAGCCCGCGGGGCTTGACAGAGTGACATTTATTGCTCCTCACCTTCCATCTAGTGCCCTCGTGTCACCACTCTAGTTCATTCATATGGAAGTTGCTCAGTCTCCGGCCATGTTTGGCATCTCACATCAGTACCTCATTCTGGGTGTGCTGAGAATATTACTGATCGCAGGGAGTATGTTGGTGGATTAGCCAGTAGATTTCATGGAATTCTTGTTTTTGTTTTGATTCAGGTAATTTATATATATTTACATTACCGTTCTTTTAACTAACCTATATTTTACAGGGGGTATGCACATGGCAAAATCTTAACAGTGAATCTGAGTTTGTTATAAATGCTGAAAATAGGAAAAGCTGTTGGGCAAACGACTGCTCAAACCAATTTTAAAAAGACCTTTCTACAGACTGCCAAAATCTAAAGAAAGGAGAAGCAAATGATTTGCTGCAATTCAAAGAGATAACTCTAACCCAGGAACCTGGATTTGTGGTTGCTATTTCATGTCTGGTACATCTGACGTTTGACCACCATATGCAAAATTGATAATATATTATGAGTAATTTACAATAATATCTTTAGCTTAACCTGTCAAACATGATTTTAACAGTGTTTCGATTCAAAAAAGCACTTTAAATGTTTCATTTATGGTTAACTGCATTTGCCGTCACCTCACACAAGGTAAAATCAACAGAAGTATGTGTAGAAATATGACTTGAAGTAATGCTTGCGTTTTTATTGTGTTCACCTTAAACAAGTAACTGCTTAAAGTTCACTAACTATTGAACCAAGAAAAATAAAGTATGTTTCAATGGTAGTCTACACGTGCACCAGTGGCTTTGAATTAAGTAGAAATTATGCAACACAGCTATTGTTTATGTTTGATTTCAAATTCAATGGGTTTCGAAAAGCTTAATAGTATTGAGTTTAAAGGAATATTACGAGAGTTACGACACATGATTTGCAATGTAATTCAAATGAAAATGTGCAATCGTCTTTCAGTTTCATTTTACAGACTCCAAATGGGTGCCATTACAACCACCTAGTGGTGAAAAGAAGGGATAATCCTCGGAAGCACAATACCTGTGAGATGGCCTGTGTTTTGACACTGGTTTCTATACAACTTTTCACATTGATGGGGGGATATTTTATGTAATAAAGTCTCAGCACTTTGTTAGAAAGCATAAAAATAGTTCATTACCTATTTTTTTATAAATTTTTTTATCATTTATATTTGGGTGTACTGCTTTGATGAATAGCTTTCTCTCGCTGAACAACAGAAGCCTTATTTCTCTCATCAAACATTAAAAGTGGAGGCTGTGTTAAAAAACTTGTGACTGGTTACATTGTGAGGAGAAGCTCTTTTTCTGCAGTTTACAAAAGAGAGTTTTGGAAAAAGATGGTGATCCCACAACCTTAAACCCATTAAACACGAACCGCGTTTTCAGTTTTTACTTATTGCACCCCTCAAGTCCTGAAAGCTTGCTTTGAGTCAGGTCTTTGGTGTGGTGGCAGTAGAACACTCGTCTTTTTGGCTAGCATGAGAATGTGTTGCAATCTGAAGAGAGTGTTTCTTGTTGGATTGCGGGTCAAGGTTTCTGTCTGATGAGTCACTGGTCAAAGCATCATCCATATGCCAGCTCGTCTCATGTTGGTGCAGGGAGCATCATCTGTAGGCAGTCTGGTCTCTGAGCAGTGGCCCAAGAAGACAAGGTGGTGACCCGAGAGCCTGCAGGCTTCTTAAATCACCCTGGGTCAGGTGGCCTCTCAGACAGCCAGCTCCCTCTGGCTCTTGAGTTTCATGCTTTTCTCTCTGTCATGTGCTGCTTCTTTCTGGTTCCGTGAAGCCAGGCTTTCTAAGATGTGCTGGTGAGATTAGTGAGTAATAGATCATTGTTTTTTTCTGTATTTATGTAAATAATCTTTTCAAAATGTAACCTAAATAACTTTCTCCCAAAACCATACGCAAAACCAAACATCACCACCATTGCGAAGATGGAATTTCTATTTAAATAATTGTATATAATAAATAATCTCTATCAAGAATTGAAACCATCTAAGCTGTCAAGACTCTCTGTTTTCTAGGCATCAAAATAATTTCACAATTTGTACAGCAATAATAGTTACATTATTTTCTTAACACATGGAATGTTGTTTGCACTGTGCGATTGTCCAGACTAACGTTTACACCATGCCAAAGATGATATCTGCTGTAGTAGGATTTAAGTAATGCCTTTAAATCTGCAAATGTGACCTTTTTGTGCAATAGAAATGGGAACAATTAAGCTTCTGGAGTATTTAACTTTTCTATTTTAGCCCCTTCAGATCTGAATTATTTTGCAAGTATTAAAAATATCTGGAGAAAAAGAATGTTTGTTTATTATTGTCTTTATAGACTTTTTAACCCTTTTATAGACTTTTTCTTGGTCTATTACACAGAATAGACCAAGTAATTAAATAAAATTTTTAGAAGATAATGGCCATCTTACTAATAATAGCTTAAAAAGTCAAAGTTTTCAGGTAACAGTTGACATTTTGGGATAAACGTAATCATTTTGAGATATTGTCAAAAGTTTGAAATAAAAAGTCGAAATTTTAAGATTATAGTCAAAGTTTTTAGATTAGAAAGTCAAAATTCTAAGATCAATGTTGACATTTTGAGATAAAGCATTAAAATTTTTATGATAAAATGTAAAAGCTTTCAGATAAACATATTTTGAGATAACAGATGAAATTTAAAGATAAAAAAAGTTGAAATAAACGGGTCCAAACCGTTTGACTGAGCTCCTCTGAACCCCCCACCGATGGGGAACTCAATCCTCAAAGATATAACTATTGAGAAGTTGCGCCTATTTTTTTTAAATAGCCTGTTCTGGTTTTCTCACACACCATTGCAGTTCTCATTTCTAAACGGCCATAATAACTGAAACACCATGCACAAACCCATGATTAAGTTTCATTGACTTTTTGATTATGAAATTTAAAAACTATACAGAGTTTCTAATGCTTCAGATTAGTATTTGGCTGTTGCATTCAGCTACTTGGGGGGTGTCCTTTTCCTAACCCCCTGGTAAAGGGTAGGGGAAGGCGAAAAGCTAAAGGGTAAAGTTAAGTGAGAGAAATGGATCTCTGCCTAGTAGTGAACAGAGAACTAGTTCCCAAACCTCTATGATTGAGCTGGGTGAGACCATTTTAGTTTGTAGGTGTTGAGAGACGCTGTGCTCCCCTCAGGAGCAAGAGCCTCTGAAAGTGCCTCTGGGACAAACCACAGGGTGACACTGGTAAAAAGATGGCACTCTCAAGCCGCTAAAAGCCTGTTAAAGCAACTGGATTATTCCTCATATTTAAATCGGTCGCTCAGTCTTGACCTTCATGGGCCCTTGCACTGAAAATGAGGACAAGCACAAAAGACTCGACACTGAAAGAGAGGTTTGTGTGAGCGTGTGTAGGTCAAATCTGATTACTGTAGCGAAGTGTAGGAGTGTGAAAAGCACTCATTCACTGATAGCACTCAGGGAAAACATCTCTTCACACTCTATATGTCACAGATCTGGTCTGTTGGTTTAATAGGAGTGAAAAGACTCGTGAAAAGAGCATCCACTGAGGCGCTTTGACTTCTGACTCATTAAAAGGATGCTGCTGTTATTATATGGTGTGCATCTTTATTTCACTAGAACACTATATGCTTGTTAGAAATAATGCTGTAAAGATTCATTGACTCAGAACTGTAGTGAGTTCTGTAGACATCGTACCTCCATGGTTTGAGAAACAGGGTATCAGATGCAAAAGGATTTTGGGGCCTGGTTTCGAACATCAGGGTTTGATTGGAACTCAATGTTGTGTGACCAGCCCACACAGCTGAGATGAGGTCAGCGGAAAAGAAACATCATTTCAATGGTAGAGTAAGCAACGTGCAACATAAAGCAAAACAACTCAACGCTTTGTTTAGACCGTTAAAAGAAAATCATTTGAAGATTGAACAGTTCCAGAAGACGTTAAATACACCATTTTTAAACTCATTGCGTGTTATAATTACGAGTCTTGCCAATCTAGTGTTATTCAAGAATGTACTTTATTGGCTAGATAAAATTGGGGGGAAAAAAGAATTCTTTTAATCTTGACCCATTTCCATTTTGTGTTGTTACACTATAGCCTCATAGTTTACCCATGCACCAGACGGGATGGACAACCGCTTGCTCTTCAACGTTTGCAAAATTCGCAAAATAGCTACGTTTTTTTTTTTTGGAGGACTATAGTGGTAATATTACAGCCTCCATATATGTTTCCATTATTATGGCGTCAAGCCTTCAGAGATCAGTGTAAGTGTGTAAATATTCTCAGGATTGCCGGGAGCATTTTGTGGCTATAGGTAACGTTTTTTTTTTTTTTTTTTCAAAGTTAAGCATTAATGGGCCTACGGTTCTGTGATCTGAGTCAGTTCTCTGTGTTCGTCCTCGAAAACCCATATTTCAGCTAATTCTGTTGATGTGAAAACATGCAAATAGTTCCCAAACTCAACCAAACTTTAAGTTCCATCTAAACCCACGATAAACACCCTATATACTGTAATAGAATATTACAATCTCTTTCATATCAATGACTCTTGAGGCTGTGGGTGTATGAACAAGGACAATGTATTTAATTGTAAACAGACCAAACCAAAATGTTTTATATTTTCCATATTTGTCATCAAATATACTTCCTCCACCATGTTTCTGCTTTTGATTTGAAGCATTGAATGAAACATATTCATGAACATCTATATGATGGAGATTAAATTATAATATAGATAAATATTGTTGTTTTTTGCCATATCACCCAACGTTGAATGTTCCTCAAAAACATATATTTAACCCAATTCCGTTGATGTGGAAATATGCAAATAGTAAAATCTCCATCTAAGCCAGGAAAACATCATACATCCTATGCAGGTTTCGTGTTAGGGGGTGGTTTATGTCTGCTGTATCCCTTTGTTATCTTATCTAATGCTTGATGCAAGCAGCTTTAAAATGGTCTTGCTAAAACAGAATGAAATCATAAAGGCCTGTGATCTGTATCTAATCTTAGTGTTTTTCCTCAAAAACTATATTTGAGCAAGTTCTGTTGATGTGGAAACATTCACACAACGTCCCGTAAATCAGGGCCCCTGGGGGACGCCTGCACCCGTTAACTCCTAAAGCGATTTAATAGGCCTATTTGAGGCTGCATTTATAGAATGATTTAGAATGTGTTGATTTCCTGCGCTTGTTTACTCTGATTCTTCACAGAGAGGAAAACTTTTATGGACTTTTAAAAGGTTTTCAGGGGCAGCTGTTGAGCGAGCAAGTGAATTCAAAGTTGAATCAACGTCGCGCACCACAAAAGAGGGAGTCTGTGGGAGTGTGAAATAATTAGCATATGCCTTGAATAAGTGTGGCCAAAACCACTGCCACCACTGTCAGCTCTTTACATGTGTTTGATGGCCCTGTTACGATGCAGGAACACATTTAGCTGTAATTAACAGCCACAACATTATATAACGTTAAACTGCATGAAGCCTTGACGTGTAGCTCTTGCCTGTTTGGCCCGCAGCAATCCTGCAAGTTATTCCAGTGCTGCTCTTTTATATAAATGCATGTGTTTTCATTTCACATTTGAAAGATTTCTCAGCTGTGATGATTTATTTGACTTAAAAATGAAACTGTAAACTGCCCTGCGCCGTGTGTTTGCTCTCGAAATGATTTGTCAAACTGAAGAAATTACAACCAGGTGTCATTTTCATGTTTCTGGTCTCCTTTTGCTACTTATTTGCTCTGGTAATACAGCTGGCTGTGGTGCAGTTTAGAGTCTGAGTGTGTTTGAGAGAGGGCTTTTTAAATCTGCAATCTCCATACAATGGAAATACTGGTATCTTTTTGGGAAAATGAATGGAAGCTGCTTGTTTAGATCCAGGTTGCAACAGTATTGATAATATTTAATAGCAAGAAGTTCCCTGGTATGAATCCTTGCAAAAAAGACCCAAACAAACGTATTTTCGGTCTCTAAAGGCCTTGACACACCCATCCGAATTGAGATTTGCATGAATCTTCCGATGGATTCTCAGCAGGGTAATGCAATGACGCTCCCTGCCTGAAGATGGTGTCTGCGGTACAACAGATGCACTTTGCACCACGCTGGGAAACAGGAAAGAAGAAGGCGACTACTGAGACAAAATCAAAGGACCCTTTAGGAAAAATCACAAAAATGTAGAGAAAAGAGCGGATTTTGTGGAGCACTATTTCTTTCCTGTTTCCAGTATGAAGTTTCCGAGAGCTTTTCTACATCCCTCTCATGTAATCAAAGGAGCCAGCTCTCACTGCTTGTTGTTGCTGCCTCCGTTGTTGCTGTTGGTGCCACTACCATTGCTGTTTCTTCTGTGGGTGGTATTTTTGCTCTTACTGCTGTCTTTTTGGTGGTGTTGCCGCTCCTTTTGTTGTTGTCAGTGATGCTACCATTGCTATTCTTACTGTCGCTGGCATTGTTTCTGCTGCTATTGGTGATGGTGTTGCTGCTACTGTTATTGCTGTTATTGTTTTTGGCAGCGCTATAATGGATATTGGTGCTGTATTTCTGGTGCTGCTGCTGTTGGTGGTGTTGTTGCTGCATTGGCTATTGCTGCTGATGCAGATGTTGCCGCCGCTGCTGTTGATGTTGGTATTGTTGCTGTTGTTGCTGTTATTATTTACCATTACTATTGCTGCTGTTGCTGCTATTGTTTGTGCTGCTGCTGTTGGCGTTGTTGTTGCTGCTTCTGCTTTGGTTGCTGCTCTTACTGCTGTTTTTATTGCATCTGCTGTTGTTGTAGTTGCTGCTGCCTGGCTTTTGTCTGCCACTACTACTTTGCTGTTGTCGTTGGTAGTGTTGATCTTGGTATTGTTGATGCTTTTTTTTGGTGGTGGTGCTGCTGCTGTTACTGCTTTTGTTGCCATTGATGCTGTTGCTTGTTGCTGTTTGTGTTACTGCGGTTGCTGCTGTTGATGTTTGTATTGTTGATGATTTTTTGTTGGTGGTGCTGCTGAATCTGTTACTGCTTTTGTTGCTGTTGGTGCTTCTACCATTGCTGTTGCTGCTGTTGATGTTGGTATTGTTGATACTTTTTTGTTGGTGGTGCTGCTGCTGTTGTTACTGCTTTTGTTGCTGTTGGTGCTACTACCCTTGCTGTTGTTGCTGCTGTTGATGTTGGTATTGATGATGCTTTTTTGTTGGTGGTGGTGCTGCTTCTGTTACTGCTTTTGTTGCTGTTGGTGCTTCTACCCTTGCTGTTGTTGCTGCTGTTGATGTTGGTATTGTTGATGCTTTTTTGTTGGTGGTGGTGCTGCTTCTGTTACTGCTTTTGTTGCTGTTGGTGCTTCTACCATTGCTGTTGCTGCTGTTGATGTTGGTATTGTTGATGCTTTTTTGTTGATGGTGGTGCTGCTTCTGTTACTGCTTTTGTTGCTGTTGGTGCTTCTACCCTTGCTGTTGTTGCTGCTGTTGATGTTGGTATTGTTGATGCTTTTTTGTTGATGGTGGTGCTGCTTCTGTTACTGCTTTTGTTGCTGTTGGTGCTTCTACCATTGCTGTTGCTGCTGTTGATGTTGGTATTGTTGATGCTTTTTTGTTGGTGGTGCTGCTGCTGTTGTTACTGCTTTTGTTGCTGTTGGTGCTTCTACCCTTGCTGTTGTTGCTGCTGTTGATGTTGGTATTGATGATGCTTTTTTGTTGATGGTGGTGCTGCTTCTGTTACTGCTTTTGTTGCTGTTGGTGCTACTACCATTGTTGTTGATGTTGGTATTTATGATGCTACTTTTGTTGATGGTGGTGCTTTTGCTGCTGTTACTGCTTTTTTGTCATTGATGCTGTTGTTTGTTGCTGCTGGTGCTGCCACCATGGCTTTTGTTGCCGCAGTTGTTTCTACTGCTGTCGTTGGTGTTGCTACTGCTTCTGCTGGTCTTGCTGCTACAGCTGCTGCCAGTTTGCTGTTGCTGGTTGAATAGTGGTTAAACCATTATTTTGTAAAGGTGTTTCCCTTAGATATTGCCTTTGGAAACGGCAGCATTCTTAGCAAAAGCACCAAACTTTCAATGTCGTAGTTAAATTTCCATTGCATTTTGTATTTTTTTTCTTGCCAAATTCTGATTTAAATGCTCATTATAGACTTTTCCATTTGCCCTTTACAAACCAACTTAAGTAGACTGCTTGTGGTTTTATGTGATATAAAAATGAACTGAGGCAGAACAATAACACTCTCTATCTTGAGCATTTACTCTATACACCATAGCGTATGATTTAATACACTTTTATATCATGGGAAGGCTTTAGGAATCTGTGATCATTGTTTCTTTGTGGGAATGTATATAAATGTGACTCATGTTCCTGTGAAGAGCATGGTGTATGCCTCATGTATCTTGTCCCTTTTAACTTGTTTGCCCTAGTGGGGGGGGGGGGGGGGTTACATGTGTATGTGCGTCACACATCCCCTTCCTGTGGGCCTCCAGACCAAAGCCTGCTCGCAGCAAGAGAATAGACTGGTTTATTGGAGGCCTGTCAGGCTCAGCCTGAATTTACTGCCCACACAGACAATGTTTATCACTCAGCAGAGGGTAATGTGAGCAGAAAGCGCTGCAACAAGAGAGCTAGCGCTGGAAAGAAAGAAAAGACGGGAGGGAGGTGGCAAAGCAGATCCTGAGCCGGGGAAGGTTTTCTGGCCATGGTCATAAATCTCCCGACCCCGTTTGGAGCTTTGTAGGGAGACAGAGAGAGACAGAGAGAGAGAGAGATAGATAGATAGATAGAGAGAGAGAGAGAGAGAGAGAGAGAGAGAGAGAGAGAGAGAGAGACTCTGCTTGTGTTCTCTCTATTATTTGAGTGCTCCCCCAGGTATATGAGTTTACTTTATAAATATCGCATTTATTTCCTAAACCTCCAAAAAAAACATAGATAGCTATTTTAAACAGCACTGACCTAAAAAATCTAAATAAAACTGCATTAAAGTTTGACTTAATGTTACAGCAAAATAAATATTGGTGTAATTTAAAACAGTTACCGGTAAATGTATTTTTTATAGTTTACCAATGTTGCCAGATCTCTTGTTAAACTACAGTGAACCATACAGAGGTAGAGTATAATTCAGTTTGGGAGTTTTAGTTGACTTTAGAGTGAGTGTGTGAGTCCTGGTGTGAAACCCTGTGACCCAGATGCCATCTTTCCTCGCACCTCGAATTCACGCTTTCACACTTCTGGGCTGATGACATTTTCCTGCCCCACAGACAACAATATGACGGGCGACTTGGTGTGAGCTGTAGGTTTTTTAATCCCCTGTGTTAATCTTTAACTTTAATATCCTCCTCTCTCCATCCTCTTGATATCTCAATAAGCTCGTACAGGACATCCCACACAGCCTACCTCACAGAGTGTTTTGATTTTATTTCAGCACTGTTTTATCTCCCTTAAGTCTCTCTCTCCTCTGTCGTCCCTGGCCAAAGGGCTCTCAATTCACTAAGGTGGTGAATAATGAATGGAGGCAGGCTGGGTTGATTAAAACACATCAGTCTGACCTCATTTAGTGAAGGCTTGACTCTGTGACAGGAAGCAGTAGTGTGACCAATCACTCCCGACTGCTACTGGAGAGGGATTGCATCATGAGCTAGACATATGGGTGCTCTATGAAAAGTAAATACTCTCCTGGATTCATTTGGTGACTGTTTTATGTGTATTAGCTAACTGGCCTAGCCCTTGAAAAACAGACAAATGGCAGCTGAAAAACAAGTGATCCCATCAGAGTGTTTCACTACCTTAATCCTGTCGTAGCTGGTTTTAAAGGGGGTTTAACAGCATTTGTAGCTGGCCTCAACCAGTGGGAGATCAGTTAAAATCAGGTGAACATCATCTTGACCTGCTTAGCAAGGCACCAGCAAAGCTTAGGCTGGATTTCAGGGGTCAGATCACTTAACCAGCTCAGAAAAACTTAAAAGGAACATTTATAAATATTTCAACATTCTCACATTTATTTACGAGTTAAAGGTGGTATTTCTGTAAGATTTGTTGTCCATATGATGAATATAGAATTTGCTGCTGCTGTTAAAGATTTCTGATTGGAAATCTGACTTTCTATTTTTTCGGAAGTGTTCAAAAACGTTATTCAAACACAGCCTGAAATACCAGTAAAAAACAGCAGAAAATTGCGATTTTTAATTGTGCAGCTAGGTGGCACTATACATGATAATTTACGTTGCTATATAGATATGTTCAGACCCAGACTGTTAAAGCGCATGGCAAATTTGAACCCGATTGGACATTGCATGGCTGAGTTATTAACAACTTCCTGTTTATGAATACATTTGAAGTGCGACGACCGCTGTGTGTTCGTAGTTTAAATAGCTTCATATTGTACATCCCATTTGCCTTAATATGAGACTGATGGAGTTTGAAAAGTACGATACGAGCAAAATTGGGCATTTCTAGAGGTTTTTGAAAAACATTCAAGTCCTACAAACTGTTAGCGCAACATAAGCTGAAAGACGTTAGGTAGTGCAATAGAGCCATTTTGCCACACCCACTTTTTTTTAGACTGCAGTCAAACGTACATTTTCTTCTGACGTGTGTGTAAATTCTGTGACTTTTGGAGCACTTTTAAGCTCTCAAAAATGCACAAAAATGAATTGCAAATGTGTCCACTAGACCAGCTGAAGGAGTTTACTGGAAAGAAGTGATTGAGGAGGTTAGTAGAACGGGGGAGTAATAAGCTGCCTCTTTCTTCAACATCAAAAGGGAAAGTTAATTTGCTAATCATTCGTGCCGCATTGAGCGAGTTCCTTTTCACTAATTGTGTCCAAGAGTTACTATTAGCATATCTGCTTTGATTAAGACTTTGCCTCTGGCCACTGACGGCAGCTTTTCCAGTGAAGACATACAGTAAGTAACAGCTGAAAGAAACATTGGAAAAATGACTTTTGCGTGTGTACTTTTTAGAGGAATCTTAGATGATGTTTTGTGAATATGCATTGCTTCTCTTCCATAAACGGAATATTTTATATATTATGAATTGAATGTGTACTCACTCTTGGTTGGTTGGCTGTGTCAGTCTCTATTATTTGAATGAATGTAAACAATGTAATCTGAAAACCAGTCTGCTAATGGTTTCCGTCTACGTTCAAACAAATCCAGCCTTCAACCATAATCTAAACCAAAGACATCTACAGTAATAAATACAACAAGACCATTCTTGGGAGTTTCTTGCACATCGTGGCTGTTCTCATTTCAAAACCAGGTGAGTTTCTATGTCGACAATGGCCATTATTCTTCATAACTCAATACCTTTTAAGTTTTAGATGTTTGGAGTTAACTCTGGCATCCCACAAGGGTCTATTCTAGGTCCAATTTGATTAACTTTCTATTTACTTTTCATATATAAACACATTTCTTATCATATATATGCCAAATTTAAATGCCACTGTATAAACCTGACATTGACTCTAGCTGCTTTTCCAAGCTTGTGTCGAGGAACTTAAGTCCTGGTTGGTTATGAAATCTGGGTGTTCTTCTTATCTGCCGACTGAGATGTACAATTTTCGAAATAGAACACCTCTGAAGTTTTCAATTTTTTATTCATTTTGTTTGAGCCAGTACTTGGTTGGAGACTCATTTCATATCATCAGAAGTAGAGTTTTAGAAACATTGACTGCACTAAATGTAGTTCTGGATTTAAATCCAGACGCTTAAATCACATGCAATGTCAAAATGAGCTGCAATTACACTGAATAATTCCCTGTAGCTCAGTGTTCAACCACTCAAGTCCATCTTCAGTCTGTTCCCAGAGCAATCTGTTCTTTTCAAGTATGTGGAAGAGCTTCTGGAGTGACAGCCTGTTTGTTTTCTCAGACCGGGAAGTAAACTGGCTCTTAGAATGGGGACTGGGATTGCTGACTAGATGGTTTGGGGACAGTACCTTTTTGGTGAAAAATGTAGTTAAATGGGAAACGTGTGAAAGAGTTACATTTTTAGTGTTAATATTTTTAATAATTTTTAAATAGTGTTGTATTTGAGAAAGGGTCCCAAAAACCAACAGTTGTTTTAACAATTATTATTAATGAAATAATACAACTAAAAACCAAATGTTGACCACAGTATGAAATATACACATACAAAAACAATACATTTTTTCACCACAAGATGGCAGTACATGTGTGGGTGCACAATAGGCCACTCTGAAAATGACAAGCAGAGTGTCAGTTAAAGAAATACGAAACAGTGTGTATTCCAAGGCTAATTTCTTGGAATTAAATTTTCCAATATCACAAGTAACCGAAAATAAATGTTGATTTCTGAAGTTAATAAATGATCATTTGATATTTTGGTGACTATCAAAATCCTTTAATATGCTTAGAGCCTATTACTATTATTTTGAGCCTCATTATATCAATTTTCATCCAGACAAATTTTGTTAGAATTGTTTAGATTTGTTTGTATTTCATAAAATAGTATGTGAATTAAATTTATTGGCTTTAAAGTGGTCACCCCTAACCCATTTATATACTAACTGGGCCTCTTTACAAAACGTTTGGACACCCCTGCCCTAGAGAATTGCTGGGGCAATCCCAGCATTAATACAGAAAAGGGAAACTCTAAATAGCACATCCTGAAAATAACTGAAGATCTTTTTAGAATGTGACGTGGGCTTTAACAATGGGCGTGCATGCTTTGTGGGATGCTCAAAACACTGCATCAGAACGGTTTGGCTTCAGGTCAGGAATTTGTGTGTTCAGATAAAATCAAAAGCAGCATAACCAACTTAGACAAGTAAAAGTTGTTTCTTCAGAGGAGAACCCAGATGTGAGAGGTGGACTGTTGATGGAGGGGGTGATTCCAGATGGTCCACACAGCTCTAGTTAAATATTATCAGTCCATTGGCCTCCCCCACTGTCGAGCTGAGCCTGTAATCCATCGTAGCTACCCGGCCCTCTTTCATCTCCCTTCCCTTTCCCCCTTTGAATTTCCCATAGAGGAGTGGATTATAGGAGGTTCTCAAACTGCATCCTAGAAGCACAGTAGAAATTGATCTCTGTATATCATGCGGTTTGATATAGTATGGTACATTCTAAAATTATTTATGAAACCAAAAAAATCTAAACTAGGGTTTGAAACCTTGTTTCTTCTCTCTTTACTTAATTACAAAAACGAATGGTTACAGATTCATGGTGTAACTGAAACATTCATGTTTTTCCAATATATTGTGTTCAGTGATTAGTTATTTACATAGAAGAAGGTGATTACTCATCAGATATTTACATATTTTCAATAAATGTATTTAAATGTGTAAAATTCAAAATCCATCACACACATGCACATTGAACCATGGAGATGTAACTAAACTGTTAAATATACTTTTTATTTTTGCATATTTCCAACTAGTTATTTTCAGAGATTGGTAGAAAATGTGGATATCATTTCTCCACAGCCTGTAGCCATGATAATAGTGTCTGTTTTTGACACCCTGAAGCATACGACCTTTCAACTAAACATCGAACAGAACCATTTGCAACAGTTAAAACATGTGCCCTGTAATGCATAGTATGTTCACATACACTAATATAGGTAAACAGAATAAAGGCCGGGTATCTTTCAACCCCTAACATATCATGATGCTTTTTACACCCCTGATACACTACTGTGATATTTATTTGATTAATTGGATTTTGGTACGGAATAAGTGTGATTTATGTCGACAATGTATTGTGCTATTAGTTGCCATTGAGTTTGGTATGTGATGTATGAGATAACGTCCAGGAATTCATGGAAGAAAAGTAAGAATATAAATACATTTAACTTAATAATACAAATCTTTGTGAACTATCAGTATGACCCGAATACAATAACAAAATATTTTATTGATATTTTACTATAGAATTTGTACATATTCTGAATTTCACGAGGTGTTATTAAGTTCTGCCTTCAGTCTTTTTGATTGCCAAGCAGTGACATGTGAATAGACTGTTGATTACTGAGTGTTGCCACTTTTGGTTGCTGAGCAACAATAAGCTATAGAGTAGGAGGAGCGACATCATTTAGTCTGACATATTTGTAGCGTAACACCACCGTTGCCAGGGTTACACATCAAACATAGCGACAAACCAAACTATTTAGACGTTTTGTTGCTGTATTAAATTAGAAATCGTTGTTTATTTTGTAATTTGGTATTTTGTAAATATTTAACCCCATAAATTCAAGCATGACTCCTGGTGGAAACTAAGAATGCAAACAAAATGGCCGCCTGATGTGACGACACCTCCTCGTGCTCTATATGTTTGCATAGAAATCTAATGAATGCCAAACACATCTCTCTAATTTGATTTTGGGCACAAATTCCGTTCCTTGTTTTCACATGCATACTTTTCTTAAAGGAAGGGTGGGTGATTTCTGGGAGACAATGTTTACATTTGAATTGACCAAAACAAAACCCTCCCAATACCAAATTGACCTCTTCCGTTTTAATAGCTCTACAACATATGTACATCTGTGACTCTTTGACGACTCATCCTTCTCTCCTGATTGGCTAAAAAGTTGTTTTGGTAGTTGGAAACATGCCTTTAAAAAAGTAATTTAAAAGTACAAATAATAACTGAATTACATCATTATAAAAGTAACTAATTACCAGGGAAAAATTCTTGCGTTTCTTAAATTTATCAAATTGTATTCAAATGTCTTTGAGTTCGGCATTCATCTAGGCATACTCTGTCACTGTACTGTGAAAAAATCTTTTCGCATTGTGGGCTTACCCCCTCTCTTAAGGTATTTTTGCAATAGTTGCGGCAGACTATGGCAGTGTATCCTCAACTATGTATCTAGAAATAGTTTTGATTAATACTTCCTGTGTTTAAAAAAATTGGTGGAGGAGAAAAATTAAGTTTTGCTTGATTTGGTTTCATGGCCTCACAAACATTTTGTGACACAATCTTTCCTTTCACCCCATCGAGAAAAAAATAGTGGAATAGCTCATTTTGAAATGATCAGACTTGCCATAGTTTTGCTGCAAAGTCTTGAATGCAAATGAATGGCGCTGTCCTGTGTTTGTGTGTAAAAACCCACCCTACCCTGCCTCTGATTGGCAAACGTTCCAATCATTCCTCTACGTCCGCCAATCATCACGTTCATTCAAGTACACCATGTTCACAATTACACAAATCATCAGGATGTGTCCCTGTGTTAAACATGCCCACACAGTCAAACCACAGAGAGATGCTCTAGTTGAGATACGCCACTCGCATTAAAACCACTTTAGTTTTGTAAAATTTTTAAGCTGCTGTAGTAACACCCATTTTATGGACAGTAGCAGTAAGAGCGTTGAAAATGCGAAAAACAGTATTTGGCTAGACTGAAAAAGAAGTGACGTTAGTAACTCCGTTTATTTATGACGCCAATCACTGGTTACAACCCACCCTACCTTGCCTCTAGTGGCCAGACACACCCAAAGAGTCATGTTTTTCCTGTGTATCACTTGCGGTGCAACTTAACGAAACTTGGCTCTGTGGGAAAAGTCATGAACACAGCGATCCATGCTGCTTCTAATCTCTAAGATATATCTAGGTAACCTTCCTTGTCAGTGCATCTTAATATCAATCACACAGCTCATGAATAATTTCCATTTTACCCCTTTCTGTAATCTCTTTGTGTTCCTGAAGTGATCAGGCTCTTGATTCTTGAGTCCTGATGATCTTATCCTTTTAATGGCCTCTTTCAGGCACAAGTGCATGAGAGCGCTTGAGGAATGCTCTACTTCTTATAGTAATTGTATCAAGGGGAGGGAGAAAGATGGGTTAATTACCCTCTCAAAGTGGTCGGCGCACTTGGAGAGGAGGGTCAAACAAGTCATAATGGTGCATTTGCCAGGCCATTGTGGGGGAACTGTAGTAAGCAAATGGCTCTTGTTCCAGACTGTTCCAGACCGCTTTAGGGGGCTTTGGCTGATTAAAAGGGGGATTTGCATCGCCTGCTATCATGAGTCCTTGGCTTGGAGAATCGATATGTCAATAGACTCAGCATCTATATGCAAAGCAATGGGTTTGGCCAGCCCATTCAGAGCTTTTTGATATGCATGGAGCTTAGGCTTAAGCCACTGGCAGTAAAGAGCGAGCATTAGCACAAAGGCTGCTTGATGTTCTTGTGTGCTGATATGTGGTCCTCCATGGGGAGTGAGTCTGCTTTGATAAGATAGAGAGCTGGAGGCTTGGCAGGCTGACCAGCTCTGGTCTGCCAAGGTTTGCTTGATGACTCAGAAGTGTTTTAAACATGGGCAATCCCTGGCTTTTGTTTGGGCTATCAGACATGTCCACTCAATTGGTTAGCTTAGGAATTCTTAGCGAATGTCAATTCTCAAACCATTCCACGTTTCCATTGCTTGAAAGTAATATTTAATTCCATTGCTTAATGTGGGATTTATTCGGTCAATGCATGTCCGTAGTTTTTCTTATCGGATAAAAAGTTTATCTTACTCAGTTGTGTGCATTGTATGCACATCTTCACGTTTCCGTCCAGGATTTTTTAATACAATATTCCAAAATGCGCATAAATTAGGGGTGGATAGAAACACGGCTATTGGTTGACCAGTTCTTACTGCTGTGAAAATTGCTTTTACGCTCAAAAAAGATTGATGGAGGACGTAGACCGAGGTCATGATTGGTCTAATGTTTCCAATAAACACAATCGATGTCCAGAAGTTAAAACGTGGTTTGTCGACACTGGTGATCAGGGGTCTTGAAATGTACACTGTAATTTGCCGATCCTCTCGCCCTTTCACACTTTACTGTCAAAAGCATCTAATGTTTTGTCCAAATAAGAGAAAGAACATAGTATAAGAACTAGTAAAACTATTGTTTTCATACTGCCAAAAATGGCTTGTAAATGCCTGAAGTTTTTATTCATTCTGTGCAAACACACGGTTGGTTTTCGAGTTTAATGGGCCATGAGGAGGTTGTGGCTCGAAAACTCAACCTATTCTGCTGGAAAACATGGTTTATGTAATGTCCAAAATTCCTGCCTGAGGCCCAGAATCCCTTTGGGTCCATTGTGTTTGTGTCTCTTCGTGAAAGAGAACCAAAATGAGAAATCAAGAGCTAGAGTGTCGGGGGTGAGGGTCTTTCCTCTAGGGGGTGTCAAGGTAATGGGACTGTTTGGAGAGCAGCCCCCTATCTGTCTCCCTGCCTTTCAATATCTCTCTGTCGTGCGGGGACTAGAGATGATGGGGCTTCCTTTCATGCTGTTACCATCCACATAAGATGGAGTAGTGCAGGGACACTGGCCGGGGTCAGGAAAACTCCCCCACCCCGTCCTCAACTCCACCTTGCTTTTAGTCTCTTTGAAATGGTGATGATGATGGGGTGACCCCTGCTGCCCCCAGATTCGGCATCCTCAATGAGGCTTGGGTTGAGAAGACCATTCCACTGCCCCCACTGTTCCCTCCCTAGAGCTCCACAGCAACTGCTGCCCCGGTCCCGGCCGCATTTGTCATGTCCAGACCCCGCAAGCTGCAAGTCTATGGGGCTTTTGTTCCCCAACCTGCTGGCTAAGCAGGGGATTTCAGATGGACCATTAACATTTGAACCAGCTCGGCACATTTCCCCATTGGGCTTGGACCATTACTGGTGAAAACAGAGAGAATCCATCATCTATACCTCAGCACACATTGCAGATGACCACCAATATTATGTTCAGGGCTGTTAAATGTGAACTTATAGAGAGACCTATAGTAGCACATCATGCTGTAATACAGATCTGTACACACAGATCATGTATATATAAGTACAGTCAGACTACCCTGGATGTCCTCTCCCTATACACACAGCCATATGTACCTCTGAGCTCTTTATCTGTTGTTTATGTCAGGAAGGGTCAACGGGTCAATAGGGTGTTATGATGCATATAGCCAGGTGACAGGTGATGTGGACTTGGCCCCTTATCCAGCACCTATATCTTAAAGAAAAGGCTGCAGACTGCTCATGCAACTGGCCATCAGATTTAAATGGGATTAATTTCGTTGTCTATAATGAAGTTGTGGACTAAATAAATACCAAAATGGTTTGCTGGGTGAATAACAAAGCCATTAGGCCCTAAAGACACATTAAACAAATAAAAATAGTAAGGAATTAACGATGGCCTCACTCGTGATGTCTGTGTTTATTACTAAAATAATCCAGTACAGTTAAACACGGTGAATCAGTAGATAGGTTTCCAAAACAATGTCCAAAAAAAATAGTGTCCCAAAGCAAGTATCCAACAAATGGCATTAAAAATGGACAAGTGCCATTTAAAACAAGACCTGTATGGTTTCCCAAGCTGAGATAGGGATATGTCAGGTTAGTTGCTATGGTAAATAGCCTGGTTGCTATGGGGTCTAGAACGATTTGTTGTTCACTATAAGGTATATAATCCAACTATCATGTCTGTAATATTTACTGAGGTCAGAACATTTGGTTGCTAAGGTGAACAGTTTGGTTCCTAGGAAAAGTGTCTAATCCACATTTTCTGTGATGTTTCATCTTGAAGATTGTTTTGTTGCATGTAATAGGCCATTATAGGTCCATGGTACATTTTAACCCCTTCTAGAACTAAGGGTTCAAATTCCTTTGCACAGGTGTGTTATTGCACCTTGGTTAGTTCCTACACAGACTGATAAGTTCCACAAGTTTGGTGATAATTGAAGTTTCTACTAGATTCTCAGTTTGGCAAAATTTGATCTCATGTTAAATCAATGGAAACATTTTCCAGGAAAATTATTTCCATGTTGAATATGTGCTTGCATAGACTGTTTTATGCTTGAGTACAACTAAGTTGTGTTTCTTTCTGCTGTGTACTTCAGCAGCGTCTCAAATTTCATTGAGTGTGTTACAGCTGCAAATCGAGCCAAAAAAATTCTACAATGGCATTTTATTTCAAATTCTTTTATGATTGGAGAATATCACACTGGCACCCTTTCCTGGGTTGTGATTGGTCGCGAGACTTTCATACATTTTTGCATGTCTGCATATTTCTTAATAATAACGTTGAATATATGTTATCTCAAACGTGATCAAAATCAAACAGCTACACTAAAAGACCAATTCCCTTTGGATTTGTTTATAGTATAACCACTTCATTTGAAATATGTGCTTGCAGAGATTGTTTTGTGCTTGAGCTCAGCATTTTCTAAGTTGTAAAATTCAGTCATTGTCATGTGATCAAATATACTTAAAGGTTAGTAAAAAAATTTATTAAAATGTGTCTTTATTTGACATTTATTTCATAACTACAAGTTAAATATTCTATTTGTTTCACATTAATTTTACCTAAGCTCATATTACTCCTAGAAGTCTGTGGACTTTTTGACCATTTTTTGCTACTTTACAATTTTCTCAAAATAATTATCTATAAAAACTTTTTGTGAACCCCAGTTTCTTTTTTTACAAATATTTTTTTCATTAACTTACTTAATAATTCTACAACAAATTGTCATTTTTTACTGTAAAAGTAAAAAAATGTAAAGTAAATGTTAAATCAAAGTGTTGAGACAAAATGAAAATTCACAAATCCCCATGAAAAGCAAAGACAAGGTCAAAACAATGTCAATTATTATTAATTATTAATAATTATTTATATTAATAAAAAAAAAACAGGCAAACCTCTTATACACTGTTCTATTGTGCTTTTTTGCCCAGAACTTTTAAAAGCACAAGCATTATCACAGGTATTGTACTTCCAATGGTTATCCCTTCTTTTCACCTCTAGATGGCACCAATTTGGTGTCTGTAAAATGAAACTGAAAGACGATCACACATTTTGTCACATTTTAATTTGAATTACCTTGCAAATTATGTGTCAGCACTCTTGCAATGTTCGTTTAGGATGCAAAAATCAAAACTAATAGACTTTTTGAAACCTACACCTTCTTTTTGAAATCGAAAAGTAACATTAGCTGGGTTGCGTCATTCCTTAATTCAAAACAGACTCTGTGATTGGTTCTTCAAAGGTGTAATATTTCATTATTATTTTATTGGCTCATAAAAATGACAAATAACCTTATTTTACACTTTTTGTTCAACAAAAGAAAAGAATGTATTTGAAGTGACGTAATATTGAGCAAACTGTGGCACTTTTTCTCTTTGTGTAAGCTATCCTCTTAAAGTGCTACTATTAATAAAGATCATTGTACAGTAAAGCTGTCATGAGAAGTAAATATTTTGCTCTTACCCTCAAGTGCATACACCCTCATTAAGCAAACAAACAAGCCACCATAGGGATGCTAAGAGGTTGGCTCTATTCTCATTGCGTAATCCTTGACCTTGAGCCAAGAGTAATGAGACAGAACCGCTTGAGCCATCAGGCTCATCTGTGGTCCTGCGGAGCAGTCAATAGCTTCAATGGCTAGCATTACACATCTGGGCCAGTGGTTCATGATAGCTAATCCCCACCATATGTTTATCACAGCAGCTGGCATATGATAACATTGCAGACATCTCCATGCATTTATATTGCATCATAATTTACAAGCCTGTGACATTTTGTTATTACCTGTCATATAAGAAATAACCCTATCCACTTACTTTTTATGTCAGGAAATTGCTTCGAAGAGGTTCACAAAAGAGTTAATAGCATAAGTGTCCAGATATTGTGATCAAGGTTATGTCACTTGGAATTTATAGGCCGCATCTAATTTTTAAACACATCCCTTTTACAGGAAAGTGGTTCGCTTTGTCATGTAGCCACTTGTATGGAGTTTAAAAGCCGTCTCATATTGAATGCTATCTGAATGTTGACCTTTGTGAGTCTTTATGGCATGAGACACATCCATACTGTGCCACTATAAAATGAATCAGCTCAGGTCTTCATTGTAACAGTATTGAATAACACCCCCTCCCTATCAGACAGATTAAAAGCATTGTGAGTGAATGCAAACACCCATCTGTTCAGCAGAACCCGGCATTCGGAGACAAACTGGGTCATGTGACTGACCGCATCATGATAAACCTTTGAAACGTCATGCTAACTATAAAGCCAACACCTCACAAACTCAACCTAATGCATTAACATTTCACAAACTGTTCCCTCGAGGACAAGCATTCTCTCCTAACAGCATGCGTCATGCTGGACTGATAAGAACTTGAGCTCAATAGTAAATAAAGAAGCTTTTTTATGCGTATTTAGAGGAAACGGGGGAGGTGGATTCAGGATAATAAATAGCCTCACACTTTCAAGTTGCCAGCAGGTTTGCTCATGCATTTCCTCCTAAAGGCCCATAAAGTCTTTGAATTCCTAACAGCCGCCATATACCCCCCACCCCCTTCCTCTGATATACTGCCCTTCATGACGCTTCTCGTGGCTTGAGCTGGACAATTTTGTTATTATTACGTTTACATGCAATGTGCAGTCATTTAATTGTTTCTCTAATGTCTATGTATTATGTTGGTTTCGGAAATCGCTGAGAATTCTGGGAACTTTTCAATTGGGTACTTAAACTGAGAACCTCATAGAAACTTTTAACTGACCACTTGTGGAGGTCATCAGTCTGTGCAATAACATACCACCCAATGTGCAGAAGTATTTGAACCCTAGGCTCTAAAGAGGGTTACATATTTACCCGTGACTTATGGGCATTGAAAATAAATTGGAAAGGTAAACTAAAATACCTTAAAAAAACAACCAAATGACATCAATGACAGCTGCTTAGCAACCAAACTGTTTACCCTAGCAACTAAAATTGCTGAACTCTCAGCTTTTGAAAATCATAGACTTATAGTGTACATGATATTGTCACTGACTGCTCCATAGCAACCAAACTGTTTAACATAGCAACCAATTTGACTGATCTCTGTCTCAGGTTTAAAAAATCATAGAGACATGGAGGTTTGGTTAATTCACTAATACTAACAGGGAGGACATTATATCATGTCACTGACACCTTTATAGCAAATACACTTTACCCTAGCAACCACACCAGCAGATGTATATCTCAAAAAATGCTAGGGACACGGTTATTGGTATACATTACTCATAGTGAGAAGGGTAGCTTTAAGTAACATCACTGATTCCTCCCTAGCAACTTTATTGTTTACCCTAGCAACCGATTTGAAAGATTAATAGCTCAGCTCAGGATAATCATTGATAAATGTGGCATAATTTTAATTCATGGTCACAAAGAGACCAAATAAGTGAATATGTTTAAATGGCACTTTTACAAGCCAACATAAAAGTTTGTATATATAGGTGATGGTGAATTTACTCAAATGTTCTTTTTTTTTTTTATTCTATTTTAGATTATATATTGTATTATAGATGACATGTAAAGAACATAAGCTGATACAAACACTTTTTTCCTGAATAAATATATTATTTATATATTTGGATACAGAGGCTGTTCGGTTGATTTGTCAATGTCGTGGTTTGATATAAACCATAAACAGCTGAAGAAAATATAAATGTTACTCAGTATGCCTCAGTTTTTATAGTACACTAGCCTCTGATGCATTGTGTCTTGCATAAAGCCTTTAGAGAAGTATAATAGATTTTTAAAAAAAATTGTAATTTCCTCAGCATTTCCTGAGCTTTTATAATGCATACAAGTCTTGGTGGATTAAAAGTCCTGTCCATTGATAACTTTCTATTTATTGAAGTCTTTTGTGTGCATGCTAATATTTTAGATGGTGGAAAATCAATACTGTAACTCTTACATGTCAAGGACAAAAATGTGAGGGTTGATGCTGGAAAATAAGAGGAGGCTAATATGTCGTTTCGCTGATGGATGAAGCCATCAGCGGATGGCAGGAACCTTGGCGCACAGAGCTGACTGATGCAGTACGGCTGCAGCACGAGTGTTCATTGCCTTGTTATGAACACTACTCTCTGGACAGCATCTATGGATTTTGTGGTGGGAAACAAGATAGTGTTGTTTACCTCTCTTTGTAGTGATAACTGCAGTCTTGGGGTCAGTAACTGTTTTTTTTAGAGACAGCTTTGTGGTTTATTGGAGAACTACAGGATGTTCAGTAATCATGCTTTTCGATGTAAATTAATATGTACGACATCTAAGAGTGTATGACATTTTCCCTGCTTTCTGTACACTTATCAATTGTGTGCAACAAATAAAACTTAAGCAATGAGCTCAATGGTTCATGAAATACACCTCTCCTGGGGTCAGTATGGCGAGTACCGCCCGCTGCGTCTTGATGGAGTCCGATTTCAGCATTTGAGGAATCACATAGAAAATACATCCCTCCTTTTGGATGTTGCTCTCTATCAGAGCTTCTCATTAACATAGTTAAACTTTTTTTTTTATTTTTGTCCCTCATCGCTGGCCACACACATAAGTTGCCACTCATCCTGCTCTCGTCGCCGGAAGTTGCCGCTCTCCATTGAAAATTAATGGGCGTATGTTCATAAGCCACTGTTGTCTAAGGTTGACGTCAACTGGTAAACGTAAAATTCTGTGGACCGTTGCAGAAGTGGGTGCACCGTAGTGATGGACCCCAGTTTCAGTCATAATCGTATGTTGTTGTCAGTTTGCAGGGCAATGTTTCCAAGCGCTTTCAGGCTGTTTTCATTTGAATTACAATACCTAGTATGTCTATTTGATGGTGTGGGGTGTAAAAATAGATACATTGGTGCACCGTATACCTTCTGCTGTCTCTGAAATCTATAAACAAACTTTTCTGAACTTTTTCTCCAAGCTCCAATACAGTTTCTTCTCTTTACAACTGCACATGTTCCACTTTATAAACATTCATTTTTTGGGACACCTTCATTAACTTTTATAACGACACTTTACTGGTAATCGAATCATAATGTTTTCTTGATTTCAAGCATTTTGGTGTAATAATTATCAAATTTTCAGCACCTTTCACCACTTTCTGTCAATGGGAGAGTGGAGAGCCAGACTAGAAACTACAGAGCGGAACTCCGTTATTATTTTGAGACGGAAGTCTATGTGTAAGTAGTCCATTAGCCTTTGAACACTAATGAAAATAAAATTATAAATTGTATGGAAGATTTTATTACTTTCTAATTGGCAAATTGTACATTCGCAAACAAAAGTTCTCAAATTCTATCTCAACTTTGAATATCTTTAGATTAGAACTTGACCTTTTCCTCTTTAGATCTTCTTGAAAATAAAACGGCTCAAATTACGATGTATAACAAATTCTTCCATTCCCCCTGATATCTTGTGTTTCAATGTAAATGCTATGCATTATCTTTGTATCAGATATATCCTGTGTGTAAACTTCAATGTAAACTTCTTTCTTGTTTGTTGTAAGTTTTATGTATTTCTTTAAAATAAGTCATCAATAAAAAGTACATAAATTTGCATTTTAACACAGAGAAAAAAATACATTTGGAACAAATACAAGAAAACAAAAAAAGCAATGTAGAAATTATCTTATTATGTATGTATTTATGGATTTTATTTTGTATTTATTTCATGTACTTATTTATTTTTTGTGCATTTATTTATACTTGAGTAATTTGTATTCCTCCATTTAAAAGGACATGTATACGTGTATGCGCAAACTTTGTACCGCACCAGAGCTATGGCGACAGGTTCTTGTTGATAGATGGCACATTGATAAGACTGAGATTAGATTTATCAGCAGCCAATGGCGGCGCGGCGCGGCGAGTGGGGGTTGACGGGGGCGGAGCCAGCGCGCAGCTGCTGACACTCGTCAAGGATTTCGGTGCGGGACAGCGTGGAAAGAGAGCGTGGATACTGGAATTGCCCTGTCGACTAGCGCCCTAGTTTTTCCAGGAGAAACCTACTCGAGGCTTTCGACACATGATGCTAAAGGCGTTACTTTGAACTCGTGCAAACACCCGAGAAGTTCTTTCCGTGTTTGAGCGCCAGCCCTTTCAACGGGATTATTCAACACTCCGGTGCGGACGGCTGCGTGTTTACAGTAAATACGCGTCGATATGTCGCTCCGCTGACGAATATTGTGTGAACGCTCGGTTTTAGCACGGGGGTGTTTGGGAGCTTCTCAAACAAACGCTCCCCGGACTCTTCCTCGGGGTTCTCTTCGCCGGGGTTCTCTTCGCCGTTTTGTTGCAACAACCGGAGGAGGATTTACAAATCTGAAGAATGTAACGACAGCTCGTCCCTCGCGGACAGCTCATCTGACTTTACTTACGTAAACACAGTGAAATGCGCGTTTCCCCGCTGACCTACTCCCGCAGGATTCTCCTACTGTAGCCCACTGTGCACGTAACGTTCGGATGCGCTGCTCCGACTTCAGCCAAACATTTTTGTGGAGTAGTGGTTTCTTTTAACGATGTACGAGAGCGTGGACGTTGTAGGACTGACCCCTAGTCCGTTTCTAAGCATGGATTACTACCACCAGAACCGCGGCTGTTTGATCCCGGAGAAAGGCCTCGTGTCAGGAGCTGCCCGTGGCTTCAGGAACCCGCACTGGAGCGGCTCGAATCACTGTATGTGGCCTTTTGTTTTCTCTGATCTGAACCTACATTACCCGACCAGTTCCATTCAGAGAGCCTCCCCACGGGCATGTTTAGCTCGGGTCAGTGGCCTCTTGCAGGGTCAGCTGGTGACTGGCTGTTTACCTGCTTTTGAGCTGGTGATGCCTTGGCATAGGTGATGGTGGATGTGGTCGAGTCACCATCACCTTGTAGTTGTTTCCCTGGGTGATGGCGGTGGTGGTGGTGGTGGTGGTGGTATCCATTCATTGGAAGTGTTCCAGTGCTGGTTTTAGTGTGTCATGTGAAATGGTACATTTGGGTTCGATTAAACTCTGGGTACATTATTAACTCTCCCAGTCCCGGAATTTACATTTCTATTGACACTGTCATGAATGAGTTACAAACTAATCTACACGAATGTGGGTTCAAATTCCTCAGGCTTGAGGGGTCAAAGGTCATTGAGGCAGTTTTCTCCATTGACCGCAATACATTTACGTTGTTGACTGTTGCTGAAGTTTTTTTTTTCTGGTGTTTTGCCAGATTTTTAGATTATGTTCGCAAAGAGGAGGATGTGGACAGTATATCTGAGGATCAGGTACATATTTCAGAGTTTGGGTCCTGCTGTCAATCCTTTAATGATTTAAAGAAAAAATAACTGATTAGTTGCACAATTGTCTCGCAATTTATTGGAAGTAAAATCTTTTTGGATATGTAAAAAGTTAACAAAGAAACTGATTGTTTATTGAAATTTTTGCTTAATTTTGTGTAACACCAAATTTATCATGTACATAACGTACCTGCCATGTTTATTTTAGTCTATTTATCACAAAAACACGTAATATAAACACAAAAGGAAACATAAAAGACCCTCATTTGGAAAAGCTGAGTAACATAAGACTAAATAAACAAATGATCAGACTTTGTATGTACAAAATCGATCAACGATCACATGAGCAAGGGTGGGTGTAAATACCCAGGGAAGACTATGAATAACAGGCTGTGACTAAAAGGTCTTATCCATACTACTTTACACGTTGAACACACAGAAATACAAAACACCTGCACCATGTTTTTTTTTTTTTTTTTTTTTACACGTGTTACATATTTCTAATTAATTGCATGCGTTAACACACTCATTTTGACAACACTAGACTCGATAAATGTTCAATTAAGAGGAAAAAAGGCATTTCGTTATCGACATCAAGTTTTGTAAAATAAACAGTAGCTGATTTTCCATCCAGCTGTTTTTATGCGCATTTTGGAATTGGAAGGTTATCAGGAAGTGACTATTTTGTTCTCTTTTAAAACAGTGCTTTATTTGTAAATATTTCATGCAATATTTTGGTTTTGCATAAATATAATTTTCAATTTTAGATGGCTAGTGACAGGACTTGGAAGAGAAGTCAAAAGTTAGGATTATTTTGGTGGTAACTTGTTTAGTTAATATTTTTTGTTTTAATAATAACTTTGTTTTAAAATTTGTGACCAAACTATTAAAATTGAACACATTTTTAAGTTTCCGTCATGTGAATTATCTCAGTGTGCAACATTGGAGGATATTTGTGAATGACATAAAATTCTAACTTCAATAAAGTACTTTTTATTTAGTTTGAAGACATTCCAGTTTGTTCAGTTTCTTCTTTTGAATTGGCGACTCCAAATTATTCATAATAAGTGTGAGACGGAACGCTGAGGTATTGTGCCTCTTTAAAATTCTGCCAACCTATCCATGGTGTACAAGTTTTGCCAAATCTGAGCTGTAAATGGTAACATTGTAATCCTTACAAGGACTATGCAGATAAAGGAAATAAATGAGTGGATGGATAGTTTTCTCCTTCATTTTGGGTAGTTTGTTTTGTGTTTGCTTTTAAATTGAAAAATGGACTCAAAAATACAGGTACAAAATGGTGCTCAACAAGAAGCAACTGTTTAAAATTAAGCTACATGCATATTTACAGTTTCCTTCATTATAAAACATTGGTACATTGTTTAGATGGAATTGTTTGATTTGTATAATCAAAATTTGTTAATTATTTGCTTTTCTGTCCTTTATCTATATTTTGGGTATAAATGTTCTTAAATATACACATAATGGTGATGTAAGAGGCAGTCGGTGGTGTCCTCTCACAGCGTATGGTACGTGTTTGGATCACAAGCCTGGCATTTCAGGAGGCCCAAGTCTGTCTGGAAACATGGTCTCCAGTGATTGTTGGGGCATGTCAACATTGCTAATCTTGTGTAAGCCTGTTTGAGGGATGATTTGTTCTGCAGCTCAGCATCCTTTTCTTATGGAGAACAGTCCTAGCAGCCAAAGTATTTATGGTTCTTGAAAAGGGCATGTAAAGAGCAAGGAGACCCAGTGGTGCGTCCATGTGCAGCTTGACCTCAAACACTGAGGAGGCGAGATCTAAATGAAGTCATTCACAATTGATGGGAGCATCGTAATATCTTTTGTCAGTTTTCTAAGTCAGCGTTCTCAAGCAAGTTGTTGTTTAAATTGTTGACAGTGCTTGTTAATTTTTGTGGCTGCAAGATCACCACATTTGTAGTTTATTTTTGCATTATAAAAACGTTTTGCCACATCAGTTTTGTACAACATAGTTTAAGTTTTTAAATAAATCCCTTACTTTCGACACTTACTTACTTTCCTCGACATTGTTTGTACCCTCTAGTAGTACTTTTTTGTACCCATTTGGATGATGTTTTAATGTCAAGCCAAGCTGACACTTTTCTCTGATTTGAAAACCCAAACATTACTCATCATCATTTTGATCACTGACTGGGCAGTTGTTGAGCTCACTGATTGGCCTGAAAAAATGTTCATTGCAAGTATTATTATAGTGTAACACAAACTTTCTTACTTGAAATACTATGAAAGAGTCATTTGATGCTAAACTTTCCTCACTTAAGGCTGAATTATACTTCTGCACCAAAGTGAGCCTACTTGCTAGCTTTTATACTCATGCACTGAGTCTGCGTAACCATAACAATTACTCTTAAAAGCTAGCTTAACAGAATAACATTTTCACTTGTATTCTTTTGCTGATCTGATTAGGTAACTCCATCTGAAAATCTACTGAAGCAACTGGTTATAATTCCATACTTCAATCAATCTTTCAGTGATGTGATCTATGGTGGTGTTTGTATTAGAGGTGTCCGGATATGTTCAACGGTACAAATAAATTCTCTTCTACCAAGCCAACCAATCACAAACCTTGTCTTTCAAATGTCTACTACACCTGGGAGCTATACCACAGGCTATGCATTGCCTAAATGCAGAAACACTCCTTTCACACCCTTCTAATTGGCATGATCGAGCCATTTTTAAAAAATGGTTTGTCTACGTTGAATTTCTATCCCATTTTCCCTTCTTTTCCATTTTCTTCATTCACCAGAGTTGACTGTGGTGTTCCAATTCTCTTGATCAAAGGGGATGTGGTATGGTTATGGGGTGTATAGCCCTCTGAAACCTGTGAGTTCTGTAACCACACTTAGCAAGGGGTACAATATGGCTGCCCACATGGCCAAAGAGATCCACAAAACTACAAAAATGACTCATCATTTTGATCACTGACTGAACAGTTGTTGAGCTCACTGATTGGGTACAAAAGTCGTTTTTCAATTAATAAAACCATCATGTTGCATTAGATTTAGGTTTTCTGAAAATATACCTTTATGAATTGGGATACCCCTAAAAATTCTGATTCATCAACAATCAAATGTATGTCTTTTGTGTGTCGTTAAAGTTATTAGACAAAATAATGGTGCATTATTCCTGTAAAGCTAGCATTTTTTATTATTTAAATTACTTTTACAAACCAACATATGGATATGGCTCAGGCAATCGAACATAAAATGATGGCTTTCATATAGAACCTAGGAGGAGTAGTCACTTTCTGAACCAAATGAAAGGACTTGAGAACATGGCCAAACCAGTTGAATCGGTGCTTGTTCAAATGCTGAAAATGAAGTGGTTTGTTTACAATAAAATTTGTGTTTTTGATCTTAAGAAAGTTTGCTAATCATGTTTGCTTTTTCAGGAGGTTCCAATTACGAAAATAGTTATTCGTTGATTGACTTTGATCTAGGACAACTGTTGAAAGCTAAGGGGATCAGTATGTCTATATCTCAGAGACTAGTCAACTTCTAAAAAAAATAGTTTTCCTGGTTTCTTTGGCATGTGAAATGGCTTTCGTTGCTGCACAATTACAGTGTTACTACAGTACATTGAAGTTGACAAATATGTGTCAAGTGCAACCATGAGCTTCGATTGTGTCTTAGTTTCCTCTTTCTAGACATATTCACAGAGCATTTGAAAGAGCATTGAAGGCCATTGACGGAAGACCTACGTTGCATTGCTTTCTCAGATCATTTCAGAATAATTAAAGCCAGACATCCTTGTTTCAATGACCACAAGTGAGGTTTACGTAATATAATGAATGCTTTTAGAGTGTGTTTCTTTAAGTGACACTCCAAGTGAAGTGTCCTGTAGTGTTGCAAGCACTTTAGTCTATTATCTTGGGTTCTGTTGAAGTGTGTTATGTGATTGGCCTCCAAACATGAGCAGCTTCGCGGCCATCAGGAGCAGATTAAGGCCTCTACCTTGCTGACCTTCAGGCCTTGCTTGCTCAACACAGTGAGAGGCTCTGGTGCTCCATGTCTCAGGGATGCATCCATCACAGTGTGTTTGAAAAGCTCTCCATCATTCTGAAAGCTGCCCAGAAGCCGGCAGAATGAAAGCAGGCGCTCTCTGCTGTTCCTCCCCCACCAAAAGACTGTTAACTTTCTATTCACAAGTTCCCTTGCGACATTCCACTGCAGCTCTTTTGTTTCATCCGAAAGCTTGAATTCTTGTTAACATGCTAGTAATGTTTTTAATGTGATTTGTCGCTGAATTGCATTCATTCAAAATAGGAAAGCAATACACAAAACTACCACAATTTTTTTTTTCATTATGTTTGCGATAACGGTTACTTCTGTCCCAACAGTTTGGTTTGTTTCTTAAGTGGCCTCTAGATTAGTTATGATGTGTTCAACAGAATAGATTAAGCAACTATTATCTCTTGCCAGCTATAACCCTTTAATTTCAAGGGATGCAATGGGAAAACTAGGTTGTAGTTGATGTTTTTTTTAGCCAGTGTTTTGTTGGTAATCTCTGGCTTTAGGCTGAACATATGCCTTCCATTTGGGAATTTAGGCAAATTTTTCACCGGCTTTGTTTTGCTTGCAAACCCAAGCCATGTCCACATAACCGACTACACTGCGCCATTTTTAAATCGCCTACACCCTTAAACTCGAATGAATCAATCATTTCAAGCGAACTCTCACTCTGCGTAGTTGCTCTACATGGAAATGTGATGCATTGGCAGTTAAACTGGTTTGTTGTTGGGCTCCCCAAAAAGAAATATTGAGCAAATGACCGTAATTACTCCTTCACGCGTGTGCTCTCAAAAGCTGATTTTGCATGATCTGGCCTCTTCAACATGTGTGCTTCCCTTCCTAGAAACTAAGACTTATTCCGAAATATAAAAATAATAGCTTAGTTACATCCTTTTTGCCAAATTTTAATGTTTGAGTTGACGTGAGAATAATTGCATGTTTCAGTCCATTCCTAATTTGCATAACATGTGAATGGCAGCCAATGAAGCGACTGTTTTATAGCTGACTTGATGAGTCTTGCTTGGAGCTGCTGTGTGGAAGCCCTAACTAAGGAAACGCATGTGGCGTTTTATTGTTTCCTCTGAACAGTGCCGTGCCGACGGGAGCAACATCGAAGCCAGGCTACAGCTGGCAGGGGATGTAGCAGGGGAAACAGGATTTCTGTTGATGGGAGGGGGGGGAAAGTGTGTCTGCCCTTCTCTGTTGGTTAACCAAGACTGAAGTCTAGGGCCTGCTGCTGAACACTGAAATGAGAGAGCTGGTTGTTTGAATTTTGCCAGCGGAAATTGTTTGCAAGACCAGTACTTGTGTTGCTGTGGTTTTGGCTGGCGGTTTGTGTATTTCTTTTTTTCAGCCTTAAATACAGAGCAGGGCTTGCAATAGATACCAAGCCGGCTGGTGCTCTGGCAGTAAACATTCAGACAGGTCACACATTCTACATCTGTGCCATGTGGATTTGGGCGGGGGATGGAAAGCACAATTGTGACCATGTATGGCTCTGGTCAGGTCTCTGAACAGATTGGATGTAAAATGCCAGTATTTATGTTTTGATGATCATGAGTTGTCCGCCAAATTTTGTCCATCTTTCGTAGGTTTTAGTTAGTGTACTTGTGTAACTGTACAAGTATAATGTTAATCGTGATGGAAAATCATTTAATTTATCATTTAACTGCCTTTCTTCTTTTGGTTTTTATTGCATGGCTGTGCATTTTTTTTAAACATTAACTGTAAATAATGATTAGACTCATCTTGAGAGACGTGATTAAAACAAGCCTACTCAGAACTGGTACTGGAACACGGTGGAAATACAAAAGTTTACCATGGAGAATGGAGTTAGCCAAGCTGTGAAAGTATGAAGTAAACTCCAGTAGAAAAGCTGCATTTCCCTCTGTATTCTCATGCAGTACACATGTCTGCAGTCACCCGTGTCTCTTCCTGTCTCCCTGACTTGTGGTTATGGTGGTAGTTTTGTATGAAGAGTAAAAACAGATTATTTAAAATGAAAAATATACATAATCTCTGTTTTTACTCTTCATACAAAACTACCTCCCCCTAACCACAAGTCAGTGAGAGATGGAGACTGATCTGCTAAGGATGGATCGACACACACGTCCGAATAGAGATTTACACAAATCTTCGAATGGCTTCTCAGCAGAATGCTCCTTGACTGGATCGAGGAAAAATTGAAAAAAAATGCAGTCCTCGCCAGATCTAACACACACTAGATGTAAAACTGACCATGAACTCTGTCATGTGTGTGATGTCCCATTGGCGCCCATGGTTTTCAGAAACCTTTGGATTGATAATTCCATACGCAGAGGCGTTTTAATTTCTGTTTTTACTCTTCGTGCAAAACTCTAACCACAAGTCGGAGACTGATCTCCTAAGAACTGATTTGAAAAATTGATACTGCCGTGTTGATCACCCCTAAAACTGAATCTAGTCCTTGCCCAAATCAGTCATCTCTAGCACTTTACGTTCTAAGTGGGAAAAGTACTCTGAGTAACAGAAGTGATTGTTATTAGCTGATAAATATCTTCATGGAGGCTACGTTTCAGTCTGAACACCAGTCGTGTGATGTGTCATCAGGGTAACTACTTTTACCCAAAGGCTGAACAGCTCTGTAATCATAGTTCTGGAGAACAGAGAGGTTTGTACCTGCACAGAGTATTTTGCAACACACGGCACCCATCCAAATCAGATGTGCATGCTTCCAGCTGTAATGGCCGTCGCCTGCTTTAAAGTGCCGCCGTGTGTTCTGAGCCAAAGCACATCTTTTACAGTAGAGCTCATCTTAGTCATGTGCTATCAGGTTATGCTGCATTTCTGTACATTAACACTGAGTGAGTGCATGCAGAGGTTATTGAGGGCAGGGTTTCCAGTCAGATTTGTGTACGAATTGCAGATTGCTTCGCTAGAGTGGTCTCATCTGAAGGGCACTGTGGTTGAAGCATTGAGAGATTTTTTTAAAGCCGTTTACGTCTCTGTGGCTGTGCGTGTGTTGCTCTTTCATTTAGGAATGATCATCTTGATTAAAGATTCATGACCATACATCGGTTTACTTCAAACGCAGGAATTCATGGTTCAGCCACAATTGATTGTGTGTGGAAGTAAGAGAGAAATGCGCAAAAGTCTTTAAGTTGTTGGAGGTAAATGTTGTCCAGCTGTGTACGATTGCTTTCAAAAGGCTGTTCTTGACCCATTGTGGGGTTTCCTGAAGCCAGTGACATCAAGTGAATTCCTGAGGGGCAGATTTCTGCAAAGAAAAAAAGAATTTGCGGACAAGGTACTTAAAAACTCAGACAGAGAGGGGTGGAGGCCGTCTCTTATGTTGCACGCCATAAAGTCTCAGGCAGAAGAGGGCAGAAAGAGAAACTAAGAGCTGCTATAAACACAGGCAATAAAATAAGGAAAGCCTGGGGGATGAAACCTGTTTGAGTGAGGGGCCTTTGGGAAGGGGCTGTCCAGCGTTCCGCACTTACTGTTGGTCTGGGTTAAGAGCAGCTAAATCAGGATGTCAGGATCCTCCTGATGTATATTTTATTTACGTTTAAACGTCTCCAGTGATCTTTCACTCGTGCTCTTGTTACCTGCAGCAGTGAGGCTCATTAGTGTTTTCACTGACTCTGAGATTGTATTGAGGCTTTGTGCAAGGTTTGATTCTGTTCTTGAACTCACTCCTTCTTTTAACCATTACCCAAAACGGTTTGTGTGGTATGAAGTTCTAGACTACATGTTGGAAAAACGTGCTAGGCCCTTTAGGTTGAGGGACATGCTTTTTTTGGCAATTCTAATCTAAACACATGCTCCCAGAAATCACCTATCCTCCCTATGCCTACACTAGAAGAAGGTGCAAAATTGACTTCAGTATGTCGAGATGAAGGGCTGTTTGTTGGGTTTAACAGCTGTAAAGATGCTTTAAATGGATCCTTGACAACCAGTCAAACTAAACAACTCTCTAATCCTAATTCCACAGTGCCTGACATTTGACCCAGTTCGTCTCTCTCTCTCTCTCTCTCTCCCTTTCCATCTCCCTCTCATCAGTCAGGTCAAAATAAATATATTTTATTAGGAATAATATACGGTTGCTTGACAAATAACATAAATGAAACAAACTGTTTCTGAAAAGCTGTTATAAGATGCTACCACTCTTTAAGACTTCTATTTGGATTTTTTTAAAAACGTTTACAATTTCTGCATTTAAGTATCAATAGAACACAAGAAAAATAGTATCAAGGTTCTCAAGTATTTTTTTTATGTTCTAATAAGGTTTTATTAAAGACTTTATAGGTACTGTAAGAGAAAAGGTTCAATAAGAGAATTTATTTAAAATATTTTATTAAACACCTATATCAAGTTTACGGTTTAAATTTGATTACCTTTTTCAATTACCTTAAATAATATATCAGATAATGGGTGCTTTAATTTTTTCTTTGAATTTAACATTGCTGCAACCCTGTCAAATGTTATTAGATTCTTCTATTGTGTTTTGTAGAGCAAGGTTGAGCAAAGTAATGTGTAGTTGAAAGTTGACGCTTTATAATATAAATATAAAGCTACTACCATTAATCAATTTCGAATCATCCTTTCTCATGTCAAACTCATGTGTTAAAATGTGAGAAAACAACTTGACCACATTGTGTAGCATTTTAAACGACCACTGCGAATCAGGGCAATATCTTCTAGGCATTCAACCGAACGAGAGGGGTTTTCTTGTTTTGCATTTCTGTTTGAGGTCAGACTGCTGATATTCATTAGCAATTAGTGTCACTGATAAATTATTTCTCCTGACAGTCATCCAATGGCATAAATCCAATGTAAAATGGGTGCCTAGGTTCCTTCTGTTCCTAAAGCAGAAATAAAAGGTCTACAGTTTTTATTAACTGCTGATTCAGATTTTTAAGTTTAAACAAAAATAAGCCATAAATGTAAATACGTTAAAATTCACAACCAACCTCTAACTCGTAATCTACATAAACAATTAATATTAATAATAAATGTCCTTAAATCATTAATAAAGAAAGGTTTTTTTTTCTGTTTTAGGAAGATGTTTCTTAATCTGTGAATACTTATAAAAACCTAGTTTTTTTGATTTTTAACTAAAGGAAGAGTCTCGTGTTATGTTCATTTAACCCATAACAGTGTAGTATTAAAAATACCATTTGAAACCCTGATTTAAGAATACTGTGTCTTTTGCTGCTAAACCGCAGGACAGAGTTTAACTTAAGTGTCTTGTCTTTTGTGCATCTATGCTACTTGTGAAAGGGAAAGAAATGTGTCTTGACAGATCTTGTGTGTTTTTCAGTAATAATCACTCAAAAATATCTCAGCTTCATGCAATATTTTCACCCTCCTTGAAGAACTACTGCACTTTCTTCAAGCCGGTGACTTAAATTTGTTGAGTGGACCTTTCAAGTTTACATTCGAGTACCCCTGCTTTAACCCTTATGTGTTGGGGGTGTTTTCAGCTGCTTCAGGGGAAGTTTGAGTCTAACCTTTTCTCTGTTTCAGCAAATTTAGTGATTTTTGGTGAAAAATCATATTTTTACACATATTTTGGTGCAAATGTTCTATCCTCTTCCGTTTTTGGGGAACAATACACAAGGCTTTACTGGTTTTATTGTTCCAAATCTCATTTGAATTTCTAGGTTCTTATTTGGTGAAGTAGTCCAACAGCCTCTCTTTTATTCAGAGCCCTTTTCTATGCTTTGACTGAGGCATGGGTTGTTGTGGCTGAATGTAGGTCAGCAGCTATTAGTAGCAGATCTGGGGTTCCCTCAGCTATGACTGAGCTGGCCCCCTACGCTTGACCCTTTTGTAAGGCCACAATATGCTAAACATGCCCGTCATCCTAAACCATTCTCTAATGTTGGGGCTTGCGTGACAGGCCAGTTCGTAGTCAGTTGAGATGTAGAGTGTGCAGTGGGACATAACATGATTGGTATCTTGGGCTCTTTCTAAGAACGCTGTATAGCAACAACCCATAACCTTTAAGATTCAGATTCCTGGTTATTAAGTTTGCTTTTTTTAACTCTACCCATGAAGATTTTAAAGAAAATACTAATCCCATTACCGACCTTGATGTGATTAAATCCCCTCCCTCTTTAGCTGTCTTTGTGCTTTATTTGCCTGGTTGAGGAAGAAGGCAGTTCTGCGTCTTGAGACACAGCTGTAATAAGGCTCTTAGGGAAATGCTAATTTGGTCTCCACGTGCTGCACCACACTTATTTGTTTGCTTTCAGGACTTTCCTTTTCCCTCTGCTCTATAAAGAACCCATAAAACGAGGCTTAATTGGAAAATTGCTACCTCTTGGTTTTGACCACAAAGCCTTGGCAAGCATGTGTTTCACCCTGCTGGGTTCAGCTACGGTGATGAGGGGGTATTTATTCTGAATGCTGGTTTATGCCACCGTTCAAGGAACTGAACCTTAAATCCAGCTCATCTTAGTGGTGTTTGTGTGTCTAGAAGTGATTTGTTGCATTTATTCTGTCAAAATTAATTTTCTGTGGCAACTTAGCCCTTAAAACTACATTTGAAACATCCAATTTGTGAAAGCAGCTGTTCAAATTTAGTTGTATATTCAAATTCTATTCTTGTCTACTAGGTTTTTTGTTTTGACAAGATTGTAAAAAGTAATTTGTATTAATTGTTTTTTTTGTGATTATTATTTATCTTTTGATAAAACGCTTTGTTTTAAACGGAAATTTAATGCAGGTGTTTTGTTAATACACATTTTAGGGTTTGGCGATATGGCCCCCATTTTTTTTTATTTATTTATTTTCACAAAACAATTGATTTACAGTTTAAATAGTGTTTATTTAGTGTTTAAAGACCATTTTCAAAACAAACTGCTACTTTGACTATGATGATAATGATTAAAATTATAATAATATGGTTGTAACTACACTAAATGTTCATTTTGGTTGAATTATTTTGTTTTAAATTAAATAGAAATAAACACAAAATACAATGGACCGATTTCGCTTAAAATAGTCCTCGATGACCTTTGGTTATCTCCCTTTAAAATGGTTGATTTTATGAATTTCCTTTACGTTTAAGGCTTGTATTAACATCTAAACTTACAAGGAACATATATGTTTTATTGGTAAGTCTATTACAATACTTTATTCGCCATTTTGTGGCAAACATACATTAAAGGTTAGTGAGGCTAGGGAACTCTAACAGGGTAGTGGAACCTACACCTGGTGCAGGTGCCACAGATGTCACTGCGACCGACATTAAACAGTGTCGAAGAGCAAGATGTCAGGTCGCTACTGATGCAGGGCTGAAGGTAAGCCGCGCGCATTCTATGGAAGATCATAGGGTGAACTCACATTCTACGGAAACTGGGAGCATTTTCATATTACGTTAAAGCTGAAATTGATTTTCATTCAAGCACATCGATGTACAATATAGAGTCGAATTAATTGATAAAATCGGTTCATCACCCAGGCCTAACGCTTTTTGCAAAACCACCTTAAACAGACTAAAGTGTGTTTAAAGTTAAACATTGTATAATCTTTTTTTTTTTAAAGAAAGGTGATGGGTGATTTATTTATTTATTTATTTATTTATTTTTGATTGACAATGGAAACTCAATTTCACCCCTTGACATTTAGATATTTACTATGAGCTTCCTGGAAATGAGCTACTGTGGAAGTCAGCTCTGCTGGTGTTTTTAAATGAACATGTAGTCATGGTTGCTGTTTTAGATCACTCCTAGGCTAGAAAAAGACAAGACAAACTTGTACAGATTGGCTAAAGTGGATGTGGAATACCTTGCTTTCACTTTGTGTTTTAAATGTACCGTCTCTTGAAGGTTTTAATTAAGACCCACAAAACTGCAATTTATTTGAAGTGCTTTGCATTTACAGTTGAAGTGCTGGAAGCACTTTTTGTGTTTTGCATTGAACTATAAAAATGGTAACCTGCACAAAAGGTTTCTTGAGTTCTATGAAACCATTTTATTGCTATATTTCTGTATGTGGATCAAGAGCTGTTCTGTTTAAACAATTAATCAGAAACCAGCAGACCAGATTCATGCTAGCTAGCTGGCATCTTGGTATCTAAACTATTTACTCATCAGAAGAGTGACGCAGACGTCGATGTTGCTCTTCAGACATTAGCAGCTGTAGTCAATACCATGTGGCAAGATGCAGTTTGACCTGCCAGAAAAGTCTTACTGTGAGTGAATTCCAACGGATCAATTGCTTGTTATCTGAATGTCTTGGGGGAGTTGAGGTGTTTGCAAATAAACATTTTTGCTTTGCCCTCTCATACCCTTCTGAAGTGTACTGTTGTTGCCATTGGATTTTTGGCGAACAGAAGCCCTTCTCTAAATGGAGTTCAGAGAAGCTAGAAAGCCCTGGCCGGGAATCCTTTTTTTGGTGGGTTTTGAATTCGTCTTATTGCTTCATATGTTGTTTGTTTGAAATGTTTAGTAATTTAATTATGATCCATTTCAAAGTAAAATGTCTGGAGAGTTAACTGTAAAAGAGTAAAGGCTATTACCGGGAATGACTTGTTTAAAAGATACAAAAAGGCAAATAAAACACACCACAATACTTCTAGTGATGATGACATTTATATATATATAGTAGATCCTGTGTTAAAAGCTCAGTGAACTGGAGCATCCTCTACTCAGCGGATTCACAGTACGTTTGGGTCAACGGACGAGGCAGTTTGCGTGAGATAAAGTTTGGATATATTTCATGCAAAATAACTCGAAAGTGTTTCATGTTTGTAAAGGTGTTCCATTGACATTAGCTGATTTCCAGTGTTTTGTGCGATGCTCGGGTGGTTGGCATAACCATTCATAATTTTTCCTCATTAATTATTAGGCAGTTGATCTAATTAAACAATCACAAGCTACTGAAATTTATGTTTTTCATACGAACAGTAGGGAGCGGACAGGAAGAGGAGGGGTAGTGATGCTTCTGAGTTGTGTTTTGTGTCAGTTTGAGCATGTTATTCAATTTAGAGCTGACTATATTTATCTTAATTTATATAATTGTACATACACAGTCTCGGCTCGGGCTCACAAATAAGACTGAAAGCGAAATTGGGTTCCTGTCGGGTTAAATTCTTGAGCTCAGGCCTGGTTTAACTTTTTACAGCTCTAATTAATTTATGTTGCATTAATGTATGCTAAAATATTGTACTTTTCTTGCGGAGGTGTTTGCTTTCCCGCTTATTGAATGGTAGGGGGAACACTATTTTGTCATAAAAATATTTTTGCAGCAACTAAATTGCCCTGCTACTTCACTTTAGGATATTTTTGAGTGACATAACAGCAAGCTGGATTGTAATTGGTCAGCTCTGTTGCACTTGCCTGCAACAAGACAGAAAAAAAAAATCAATATTAAAGCGAAAAAAGTAAATGTGAAAGGGTTGACTTGCAACTTATGTTTCAAAGGGTATTTTGGCTTTGCAAATAAAAAGTGTATCAAAACTGGGCCAGTTGTTGTAAAGGCTACCCTTTTTCACTACTTCCCGAACTGAAAATTGTTGCTACTTTCTTTTTGGAATGTATTAGATAAATCCTTGCTCTTTATGTTGGTGATTCACCAGAGTGATGTACTGATCATCCAGGTTTACGACTCACCCACAGTGTGGAGCAAAGTGACCTACATGAGTGTCTCACATGAGTGCATGCTTTTTATCCTGCACACTCCGGCGTCTCCATCGCTTTATGCCCAGCAGCACTGGCCCATTACTATAATGGTGTTGGTGATGATTAGACCTTGATTCCATTTGTATCTCTCCCTCTATTACTGGGTTAACTTTAAATAACACAAAGAAATGGGGCTCGCTTTTGGAGTGTGTGTCTAGTAAGTGAAGTGCAGGCTTTATAGTTTGTACCAGGATCCACTTTCCCCAAGAGAGCGACCGCCAACGCTGAGAGGTATGCAGCATATTCCTTTCATGCTATGCCCTATTTTTCCTCTCGTATCTCACACACACTCTCTATCTTTCTCATTCGCTCAGTCTTTCCTCTACTTCGCTCATGTCTACATACACCCACGTTCTCAGTTTTCCACGGCAGGTTGTTTTTCTCACTGTGCGGTAACTTAATTGTTTCTCCATGCGTGGTATCTGCTGCTGAGAGCTCAGAAATACTGCTGACTCTAGACACATTCTGAGAGATGTCACAAATATACAGTAAGTGAAGAATAACATGCTTCTGTGATGAAGTTATGCAAATCGAGTAGGGATGTGCAATTATAACCACATTTTGGTGGCAGTATCAATTTTCTGACTATATAAATGAAATAAAAAAAAACAAAACTTTGTTTTAAATTTGTAAGAATGGCCAAAGATGCACTGTGTATCATTAATTATAACATAACAATAAAACAACATGGATTACTATTTTATTATCAACTATTGGTGTTATTACAATGTTTAAGCGGTCTAATAATAACTACAATTCAAAAGTCTTAAAACTGTGAAACTAAGATCTCCAGTTTAAATTGTAATGGTGTGTAATAGCATCCACCCAGTGCTACATTTGTGTGGAAAGTGAAGGATTTTACATGGGTTTTAAATATTATTTTTGGTTTGCAATAAAAAGTGTACTGTTGTTTCTGAATCTTGTTTACATGGTATATTGTATCTCTTATAATTAACAATATCTCCAAATATTTAAAAACATTAACATTATCTCCAAGTTTTTCAAACATTTCACTATATTTTATCGGCTTCCAAACAAAAGTGAATGTTATTTTTGGTTTGTCAGTGTAGCATAGCAATTAGACAATAATCTTATTTTATTACAAGAATCTGATTCAATTAAATAATCATATTTTAATATTATATTTTCAGATTTAAGAATACAACCAGTTCAATATTTTCATGCATTATTTTGTGTTTTGATCTCGATTTCAATATCGAAATGGTGCATATTGCATGCATTTTTGCTACTTTATCATAGGGTTCTCCCTTTCTCTGCTATTTGAGAAAGATTAATTTTGCAGTTAATGAGATTCACAGCTATTAAACATGTAATTAATAAGATTCCATGTATAATTCCTTAAAACAACAAGAGCATAGTTGGTGCATGCAATCAAAGCGACACATTTAGCATGCATCACACTGAAATTTGTTTTCCTTTCTGATAAAGTTCATTTGGGAAGGTGAGAAGTGCACTAAAGAAAACTCACTTGATTGCACACCAAAAGTGAGAAAATGGTCTGAACTCTGGTCAAGATGCTAAAAACCTGTCTGTGTCTTTATTGGATGATGTGTGTTTGTTTAGATAGCTGTCATTCCACAACTTCATGGTCATAGTTTTATTTTAGTGATTCCTGGAACATTAATAAATGCGCAGCCAGAGATGACCATATCTCTCCGTCCTGAAAGCCTCTGGGAGTTCTTTTGGATTTTCTATCTTTATTTGACCAATTGCAAAGCTGTTTTAGAAATTGTTGTCACAATTCTGGTTCTAAAAACTAGTTCCAACCAGGGTGACCAATGTGGTGGGAAGTTGTTGCTCCTGGTTTGTATCAAAAAGCATCCTTTACAATAGAAGTAGGGGTGGTTTTAGTAGCTTTCAAAAATCTTGAGTGCTTTTGTATTCCTATGACTTTAATGACAAGTTCAGACTGCAGTATTCAGATGTTTTCACACTGCGCAACTGTCTGGTGCAGCATTCAGTTTCTGATGTATTCAGACGACACGATAGAGTTCACACTGCTTGATCCCATTCCCACAGAGTACATTTTGTTAACTGAACACTCACGAGTCAAAAATAAGGCCTTTTTTGGCCCTTTTGTAACCAAAGCCACTGTTGGTAAAGCTTTCTATGCTTTCGTTACTCCTCCCTAACTTTCCTGGATGTCACCCGCCCATTGGCTTCAGGTAATCGCCAATGTAATTTCCAGTCAGAGCACATTTCATGAGTCTCAATCGCTGATGGCTCCAGATATTTAATATGCCCAGTATCTCACTATCAGTTGGCGACTCGTTGACTCTCTCTCACTTCACGTCTTTGATAGTTCACACTAAAACCAAGCAGTCTGAACTCGGCATAGCTCTACCAGCTTCTTGAACAAACTGCCTTTACCCTTTTGTCTCTTCACTTTCTTTGTTTAAAAAACAGTGCTATTCTTTCTCAAAGTACATTAAAACGTTTGCTTTCATAGCTTTCAAACAATGCCCATGACTCATGCTTCATTTATCCACGCTGCCAGATTTGAAAATGTTAATGTTCATTTGAAGGACGTTAATGGTGATGTCAAACAGCTCGATGAATCTTCCATTTGCACGAGGGGTATCTAGAACAGGTGCTCAAGCTGACCTGTATCCGAAAGCTTCACATTGGTAATTGTAAGGTTACCCTGGGTCGAACCACTGGGCATAATTAAAGCAGATTTCAACATGAGGCTGTTCGCTCTTGAGCTACAGGCCAACTCAACAGCCATGACTAAGACGCGTCTCCTTCGAGTGTGTAATTAGAGTGTGCCACCTGATCACAGCTTCAAAGGAAACCTTTTAACATTGCCAGCTCTGCGGTTACTCTGGGGTTATTCAGGTTCACAGCTTCAAACTTTCTCTTATGTAAGAGTGTGGGATTTATTTTCTTCAATACAGATCTGCTCTTTAATTTTTAATTTCTAGTATCCATTATTGATCAGATGGAGTTTAAAGGATGTTTGAGACATCATGGTGATGGGGAAAGAGACTGGGAATTATTTTGACTGTAAATAATGTGACTGGAAAGTTTTGGCCATCACAACACCCTGGACCTGTGTTGAGGTCTAACCCGTTTCTGAAAAATGAGCCTTTCATAATTTAGCTTTTCGGCGGAAAGAGGTCAGACTGCGCTCTAGGGAACGAGTGAATGGCATAGGTACTGATGCAGAGAGGTATGACAAAGCGAATCTTCAGACATTGAATTTGAGGAAAAGGGGAGTTATTCTATAAACGCCTTCTCTTCTTGAGATCAGTGCATCTATTTTTTTCTTCTTGTTCTCTTTTTTCTGAAATGCTTATGGAAATAAATGTATTTTTTGCTTAGACATTATTATGCCAGTTGTATTTATTTGTGATGTGTATTAGGGATGCCACAATACTCAGTTTTAAACCGAACCGTTCAGTCTGACCTTGGTTCCATATGCCCTTTTGAACCGTTTTTTTTTTTCGCTTCCTCATTTGAATAACTCCTGTATGCATTATTATTAGCTTCACGTGTGAAAAAGCAGATGTCAGGTAATGAAAAGCACGTCCGCGAGCAAATATGGAACCAAGTAACTGCTCCTTTGTGTAAATATCCAATCAGCGAGCGATAAAGTTAGAGGTGGGCGGTACTTTGCGTGTTTCACACAGCCAGAAAAGAACTGTCAGTGCTGAGAAGACAGTGGTTTTTTGTTGGCTTTGCAGAACTTAAATGTTCTCCGTATTTATACCTTTAAATGTACACATTTTCACACTTCTATTACCTATGCTTGAACCTTTTTTAATCAATTGAAAATGCCTTAGATTTACGATAAACCTAATAACCCAGAATTTCTCCCACCTCCTCCATTAAGAGAATGGGCAAAGCTCTGTTCATAATGAGCAGAAGAGGATTGACAAAGTACCGGTTTTTGGAATTATAACCTGGCTTGCATCCATCCCACTAGACAATTAGACCTGACATTTTTACTTTCTCAAACAATTGCCTAATATTAAGGATAATTTTGCAGAATTAAACCCTAAGCGTCCCGCTAGAAACCCAGATTGGAGTTTGTCTTTGATCAAGTGTTAGGGTGCATGTTTGTATTCTTGGGGATATTTGCAGTATGTGTGTGGAAGTAGATAAGAAGTCGACATCCTCAACTGACTTGGTGCTGGTGCCAGGAAAGGTATTTTTAGCATTGACTGCTTTTTCTGTGCTCAGGAAGTGGACCCATATGACTACCCGCTGGCTCAGCAATGTGTGCATTCTTAGTCACAGAGACATTTGTTCTGTGGTCTCGGTTGACTTTCACAACATGTGTAGTCTTTCCCTTTAATGGGATTACTTGAATAAATAATCATCCCTCACTTTTATTCAAGCAGTTATCACTGTTCAATTCTCAGTGATTCAAGATTCTGTTCAATTTAAATGAAAGGCGTGGGTGCTGAGAATTTGTATGAGGGGGTACAATCAGAGTGCACCAGACCTTGGGACTGGTTGAGTTTTTCACGGATCAAAGCAGTCTTCTTGCTCCAAGGAACGGAGCAAATGTTTTAGCAGTCCCGGACATCAATCGTGTATCAATCATTCTCATGAGTAACTGTAAAAAAGATAATATAGAAGCTATGTAACAGTCGTGTCGAATCTTATTTCATTCATCATTTTTACTTTGTACCCTTGTTGGGGCCTACTAATAAAACTGTGGTTTCGTAAGCCCTCGGTCCGAACAGTGCTTTGATATCCTGAGAGGGTGTTCCTCTGCCCAAATGGACAGGGTGTCCCTCCACAGCCAGCTGACTGGCATTACTTTTTTCACTAGGCCTGGCGCTCATCCCAGTCGGTAACAGCTGAAGGCAGGAAGAAAGCAAAGATGCCAGTTTGTTCTTGGAATGGGAGACATTTTCTTGACCGGCATGACCTTAATGCCGATCATGAATTGACTTCCTTACTTAGCCTTTCTGTCTTATTCCTCTCACTAAATTTCTAAATGTTTTATAAAATTGGGTAAGCTAAAGATTGTTTCTTGGAGCTTCCTATGGCACAGTCGGTAGATGGCACAATCAATGCCAAAATTGTGTGTTTGTATCCTTAATTTCTGGCAATGTTAGTTACCTTGGATATGTTTTTTCCCCAACAGCTGTGGAGACACAGAGTACAAGCTCAGAAGAAATTGTACCCAGTCCACCCTCTCCACCACCACCACCACGGGTATACAAGCCCTGTTTTGTCTGCCAAGACAAATCCTCGGGATACCACTATGGAGTCAGTGCATGTGAAGGGTGCAAGGTAAGACTCTTTATACTAGACTTTGTGAGAATTGGTTGGTGAGGTGAACTTTATATTGATGGGGGAGGGTATGGGAGGGTCATTGAACTAGAAGTTCCGGTGTAATATTACGTTACTATTGAGAAACCCTTTTTGGTCTGAATGTTTTGTATTTTAGTTGGTAACTCTATCCTGTATTGAAGTTTGTTGTGGGGGAAAGCTCTCAATAGCACTAAGGTGAACTCAGGTCTTTTTTTATTTCTCTACTACTTAATAATTGAAGGCAGTGTATGATCTACACTAAGAAAGAAAGAAAGACATTTGGAGTTGAACTATGATGGTTACAAAGGCCCCTATCTGAGTGCAGCCGCAGGGTAGTGTGGGTGGAGTGTATGCAACCATACACAAACGCACGCACACGGTGCTGCTTGCTTGCAGAGAAATAAACATGACTTCATTAAATTTACATGGACTCTTCTCCTTTTCTCTCTGCCTTTTGAACGGTGGGAGGAGATATCAGCACTTGTCTCACCCTTCAAAAATCAGCCATCACTCTCTCCGCTCACCCGTAAGCCTGCCTGTTTTCATATGAACAAAGAGAAGACTGGGGGATGCAGCTTTTGTGTTCTAAAGCCAGGAACAAGTTGGGAGAGCAGTGCCTATCCACCAAAAGTTTGAGAAAATATAAGATGCATGGAGAAATATCTGATCCTGGAGATGCAATATGAATAATTTTGAGGATGGTTTGAATTAAAAATATCTAAATGTGCTAAATCTGGCGTTTAAGTTTCTGTCACCCAATTCCAGGTCCTTATCTCTAGCTCTTCATTTTTAAGCCAACAAATTAGCTGGACTTCAAAATCCTTTTAATGTTGGATCATTGCCATTTTCCCAGGCAACACTCCATCCTTAACCTCGAAGTACAAATAACTTTTAAACAGTCTAAACAGACAGGTAGTCTTATGTTGATATCATGGTCCAGTCACTCCAAATCCAGTGGAAGTAGGGTACGGACTTTCAGCAACCACACACACCCAGCTTGTGCATCGTGTCTATGCACCTGGGGGTTTGTGCTCATACTCTGGATTAGCAGAGACACTAAAGAGGCTTAGCGCTCTGCCAATGGGATCCACAGCAGACATCAAACCCTGCATTTCCTGCCATGTTAGGCTCACAGGATCTACCCGACAGGTCAAGATTGGGTCATTCCCGGGTTCATACAGGTCAAGTGATGCCAAGAGAGAATAAGAGATTACTGAACAGATCTGCTCGTGTGATGTCATTTTTCCCAGTGTCCATTTTTAGTCCGTTATTCTTGTAACCGTCTTAAACGTTTCTTGGGATGGTTTCTAATTGGACTGATCTTTTTTTGGTTGTTGATTGATAATAGAAGTAGGATAGGGTTTTATTACAACATGTCCCTTTTGGTTTTTCAGAGTATTTGTTGAAGAGTTGCAATCAGTCTTTAAAGTTTGTCCCAAGCAGAACATGAACTATAACATAATCATTTTTAAATCCCGAAGCTAGTTTGAGACTGACTTGCAAATGCAATTGCTAGCCAAGCCACTGTTTCACCACCTCTGGCCCTTTTCACATCTTTCGCTCCAAGTGAAAAGCATCAAATGGAAACTGCTCCTGAGCGCTCCATATCACCAACCTAAGCCAACTTAAAAAATACAAATTAACACTGCTTTGCCACAGACCTGTTTCGTAATGGCACTGCTTGAATTGGGATCTGTTTTTTGACCAATGAAAGTTGGCTCTTTTGATGAGTAGGGCGTTAAAGAGAAATTCCTTTTTCTGATTGCAGAGAGCTACATGCAGCAAGACCTTGGCAGTGCATCAAGAAATTAAAAAAATTTCAAAGCGATTGTACATTTCTGTTACATGTCCTCTGGGACTAGAATGCTGAGTGGTCTTGAGGCTAAAACACACCCACTCTGAACCGATACAGGAAGTTGGTGGAAGCAGTGGTGAACAAAAACTATTAGAGTAAAGTTATTCTGATTTTTGGTGTTAAAAATTGGCAGACTAGACCACCTTTCTAATTATATCTCAGGTCACGCATAAACAGTGGTTCATTTGGACACAAATAATAAACCTTTCTTTTCATGTCTGTGTATCTTAAAGCATTCAGCCACTTGTAAATGAGGGGAAATGCATGTGATGATGATTCAAATGCTGCTGATACAGTAGTCTATATCTAGGAACTACAGTATTTTATTCATGGCCTTAGTGGAATGGCAGAGGGGAATTTTCAGCAGGCAGTGTCCCGGATCTCTTGCCTCGTCTTAATGGTCCCCTCCTCAGCCTCTAATCCAGTGGAATTACCCAGATACTCTTCTGCTGCCAGAGCATTCTTCACACCTTGTGATGGTATGGAGCTTCATTCCTGTGGCTTTCAGAGCTCGGTGGCAGCGCCAAAGACCAGAGAGAGTGAAGCCGCTTGAGGAAAAAGGGTCTTTTGATAGTGAGCTGGTGAGACTTTTGTCACGGTTCTGTTATCAGTGAATCAGTTCTCCAGGTGAGAGGGTAGTCAACTACAATATCTTGTATATCTAAAGTATATAATGATGCATCATGAAGGTCTAACCACAAAAAATGAAGATTCACTCTCTAGAGCATCTTATTTGCAGATTGACATTAACAGAGGCACATCAAGTCGAATAAATTACTTTCCTCTTGAGCTACAGAGGTTTATCGTCTTGCCAAAAAATGCTTGGCCACCTTGTTTTGGTTGCTAAGCAACCCCCAGTTGTGCTCTTTCTTCATACAAAAACTTCAGTCAGTCAGTATTTAAATCAGTTATTCAATGATCCCAGTTTATGCTTTTACTTACATTAATGCAAGTATGTGAATCAAAATAATGTTTAAGATAAGATAAGATGGACTTTATTAATCCCACAATGGGGATATTCTGTTTGTACAGCAGCATAAGGACAATTACACCAACAACAAACAGCAGGATCCATGGGATCGAGAAGTCAAAACATATAGGCATTAAGTACTGAAAAGTTTTAAATTGAAAAGAATTAATAATAATAAAAATAGACATTTAGAAATAGTAAAAAAAAAACATAATATTGCACATAATCTTAAGAAAACAAAAGAGGACTGCTCTTGTTTTGAAAAATTGTTTAACAGTTTTGCATTATTGAGAAATTGCAAAACCTATACACAAAAACATTACTGCCCAAAACATTAATGTCACATGACCTGCGAATTTGTGAGTTGTGTTTAGGAAATCTCTTGACAATTATGGGCTTCTCCTCCATTTCCATCTAAGTTTTTGTCTTGATGTGGCATTGACTTGTCTTAAACTATCAAACGCATGTGAGTTGATCACAATTGTGTGGAAACATCTGAAATGACGTATTTGAGTGGCAAAAGCAATCAAATGTGACCAATCCCCTTAGCTGCCTCAGTTTATTTGCAGATGCACTAAAATTGAGGCAAACTTTAGTGAATTACAATGAAGGCCTGAAGTCAGTTTGTTATCAGCTGAAGTGACATTTCTGTCCTTTACTATTTAGAATTGACACTCACTCCTTCGCTTGGCAAGAGAGACATCTTCCTTGCTCCAGTTTCACAAAAGTTATATTCGATCAGTGATTAGGTCCGTGTCTGTTTTTTTTTTGTCTTCTCTGTGCTTTAATATGTACCTTGCGTCATTGGAACTTCTAAAACAAATCACAGATCTTGTTGTTCGTGTCACCCTCCCATTGGCTTTGTATCACACTTTTTCAACATGGGCACCCCTTCTGTTTAACAGTTAAACAAGATTTTGAAACAGAGTTCTCATACACAAAGAGTGCTCCTTTACCAGTGCAGAGCTGCTGAGGCTCTTTGGCTGAATCAATCACAATGACCTCCAACAATGACCTGTACAAGATCGGAGCTGGCATCAATGAAACATGGCAGATGAGTGAGGGCTCCTCTGCAGGGAGATCAGGCCTTTGGGCAGCGCATTAGAAAACCATTTCAGCTCAGCACAAGTTCTGTTACACATCTACTGTGGCTGCGACTGAGAACACGTCCTCTTAGCATTAGGGACATGTCCTTTCCTCGGACACTTTGGTGCAAAGGCTCGTGGGTTTGATGGCAGCCCCTGGAGAGACCTGTCAAACAATACGTACGCCAAAAAGCTACGTATGGTGTCCTGACTGAAATGGTGAAGGGTATTCCACTAAAAGCTTTGGGAGTATTGTTTCTGAAACTGCACTCCCATTTAAAGCACCATGTATGTTCCGATACATATTCTGGGACCATAGAGTTAAAAACTTAATTTTCTGCTTAAAGTCTTGTAAATTGAAATGCTGTATCACTTAGGGTTACAAGAAAAGAGAGATGTTGAGCGTATACAGGTGTAATTACAAATAGTATTTCAATCGAGTTTGAGTAGTTGAGTCATGCTGATGATGTGTTTGTCTGCAGGATAAAGGCGAGTCTGCATTTTATTTGTCTTGTCTGCATTAAATGTTCTTCACCCTCTGCAGACCCTTCTGCTGATTGCTTAATCATTAGGTCTGTTTTGTTTTCATCTGACTTAAAGGGCCTTGAGAGGGTCTCATCTGCCCGAGCATGTAGTGCTGCGCAAAGTGGGTTGGGATGTGGGAATGGCTTGGATTGGCGTTCGATTAAAAATGTAGAAAGATAAGTGCTTCATAACAGCTGACAATACACACTCATACTTGCACTGAAGTGGCGTTGTTACCACAATTGTAGCAAACTTTTGATTTGTAATGCCCAAGTCCACCATACTCCAGTTCTTGTAGCTTTCTCGAGGAAAATACTTGCTTCAAATACATAGTTTCGACTTGTCGATTATCGAGTTGGCTCTGACTACATCACTGGGAAAGCCTTGTGAATATTCAACTTTTTAAAAAATATGGCGAGTCAAATATCAAGTTTAATGTACATCACAATAAAATAAAGCTACTTTAAGACATTGGGTATTTTTACTCTATGTGGTCAGGTAACAAAGAGGAAGAGGAACAATAAGCTGCTGCATATTCGTTGGCACCATTTGCTTGGTCAGATGTGCAAGCTCCATTGGTTTTCGCACATGGTTTTCGATCAAGGCGCATTCTCGCACTAAATTTTGGGTGTGGAGAGGCCTATTAACGAACATAAATCTCTTAGGTTTCACATATTTTGCTGATCTCTGCTAAAATTGTTTTCAAAAACCCCAATATTTCCATTATTGCTGAGATTTCCAACCAGATCAGGAATTGTACTGAAACCCGGTTGCTCGGGTCTTCCATGTTTTCCACAGTTTACTATTTAATAGGTGTATATTTTTCATCAACCATGCAATAATGCAAACATTTTGCTTATTAATTTAGTGTTTCGCTAAATACGTAGAAAATTTGGTTGTAAAAATTATTGAAGTTGACCACTAAGGGGTAAAATTATGGCAGATCACCCCTCTTTTTCAGTTTCCTTTGAGAGTTACATCCTTATTTTGTGCACTTCCATCATCAAACATCATTCTTTCATAGAATTCAACTTTTAGTTTTTAATCTGAACCAAGGAATTCAAAGATCCAGCCATAATGAAGAACAGAATGCATCGATTTGCATGTTATATTGACATGTTTACATGTGACGTTTTACCCAGAACAGTCCTGTTTTATCCAGATTAGAAGAGTACGTGGATATTCAGTACTTGTTTGATGTCTGCTGCACTTCTTCAGCCTTTTCAATGAAAGTCGGACTCTGCCCTCTTGAGAATGACCAGACAGTAATTAAAATCTGAGGGGGAAAAAAACGCTCCTTTATTTCTCTGTGTTCACAAGTAGGTTGGACCCTGCTGGGAATTAGCCAATGGAAACTTCTGGGCATTTGAACTGGGAGATGATATCTGCCAAACTGAGCTCATCTGGCCATTGTACTAGAAATAATGATAGAGCTCTGTTTATGACCGCACTGAGGCACATCATCACAATGTAAACATTGGTTGAATCAATAGTGGTCCTGCTGACTTAGTTGCTGGCTTTGTCCTGTGTGTGTTTGTGTCGAGTGTAAACCGTACAGCTGTGGTCAACCTCTGTTCTTGCGTCTCTCCTCAGGGTTTTTTCCGAAGGAGCATTCAGAAGAACATGGTGTACACCTGCCACCGAGAGAAGAGCTGTATCATCAACAAGGTTACCCGCAACCGCTGCCAGTACTGCCGGCTGCAGAAGTGCCTGGAAGTGGGCATGTCTAAAGAATGTAAGTTCCTGGAATGCTGCCACTAAGCCCACACACACATACTCACGTATGATGCCAATGTTAGTTTTGCGTGCAAATCTGAAAATATAGCAACCACCCACTGTACCTTGTTTCCCCCTGTCATTTAGTTATAGTAAGGATTAAATTGATACTTAATCATTCATGCTGAGCACTGTACCAACAGTTTTATTCATGGATTCATTTTAAGGGGTGAATTTAGCCAGTTTGTGATGCATGGCTGGGGCAGTTCCCAATTTGAGCCTCCAAATCTCTTCACATTCCCAATCACATGGTTTGATTCAGGCTGCAACGAAGGCATCCGTGATCTTTCAAATCCTTCTAGCTCCATCTGCTGGACTGGGAGCCTAGAATCTCCGATCTACTAAAGAAAGGCTTTACTTGTGTCAATTAAATGGAATACCAAGGGGAGTTTTGGGATATAGGCAAAAACTAGAAGCACCATGTTGCAGTTAGGCGTCTAATACTTCACCATGATTTCTTTATTTGCACCCTGTGGAATAAAATGTCTGTATTTTTGTAGTAGAAACCAAAGTTCTCCTCAGATTTTACATATTGCATTCCTTGCTGGAGTTGATGGTACACACTTGTCATCATAAAGTTGTTTTGTGAGCAGTTTTCATCTTTTTGCTCATGTCGTGTTGTGAAAGATTACCTCCTTGTGTTAATAGTTCTTTAATGGCTCCATTAGATGGTGTTTTCTGAGCTCACGCTGGCACCAGCTCCCTCTGGAGAAATGAATATGTGGCTGTGGGAGAAGTGAGGGAGTCATACGTCTCTATCTCCCCCTTTCTCTGTCGTCCTTGCTCCTCAATGCACTCGTAGTAGAGGGAGATAAATATTAGACGTCTTTAGATGCAGAACGAAGCTTTTACCCAAAAACAAGAGGAAAACTAGATAAAAGAGTGATGTAGATTATGAGAACGTGGGGTTGGAAGTGAAGGGAGGAATGCAGGCGTGGAGAGAGAGCTCTAAAAAGCAGGCTGAGATTTGTCATGAGACGTGATTAGATTAGGGTGGATTTTACTGAAAGAGGGGGTCATTTGTCAGAGATATTAACAACCTCCAGCATTCATTCCTCATCTCTACGCTCCCTTGCACCATCCTTTGTGTGCCTGTGTATGTGAGTGCTCGTAATCAAAACAATATTACACTATTATTTCTAATCGCAATATCTGTGGTTCCTCAGCATCATTAATTTTCTCTTGTCCCAAGTTAATTGTATAGAGCTGTGCAAGCAACTGTAAGCAAACCGCTCACATGTTTTTAAAATACAATTCTGAATGTTAGTGGTCTGTTTGTGCTACACTTCTTTTCTTTTTCGCTAAAAGAGTGTTCATTTATTACCATAGATTTTTTTCTGGTCTGAAACTCTCCTGTTATGTGTATTCTATAAAATGTAGTATGGCTCTGGGACAGGAATGTTTTCACAATTAAATATTTCACTTTCCTATGCATGTTAATTAACAAAGGGTTCTTGTCTATATGTAATGCTTATGTCAAGGCTGGACATGAAAGGCAGCATTCTCCTGCCCCAGAAGTGATGGTCTGTCCGATAAGTATATTAGACACCACCCATTTAGTTGTGTATTAAACAACGATCATGTTAAAGTGCGTTACATGGAGAAATCAGCCAATTTTTACCATCTGGTTCACCTCTGAACACGGTCACAACTCGTTTAACAAAATCTGAATTTTAATTATTAAATTACTTGTTTCTGCAGGCGGCTCCCAGGGATCCTCTTTATTTAGCTGAAATAGCGTCTAATATTCCAATTCTCTGCATTATGTTTGGAGATGGTGAGATTCTGATTCTCCAATTAGAGAAAGTTTAACAATCATTAAAATGCTTGAAATCGAAACTAATACCTTACATTTTGAATCTGCGCTTATCCTGCATAAAACTGATAGTAAACCATCAGGGAACCATTGGTATGCCTTTTATTTGAAACCATTGTTGGGTTTAAATAACCACTAATTTTGTATACTTCATAGTACTGACACAGTGCACAGTGGAGTGTATTTAAAATTACTCTACTTTGGCTTGTGTGCTGTACTCTTTCTGCAAAAATAAACCCCTTTTAGTGGCTCACATAATGCATCCTTGTGTTATGTACTTGCTTTGTCTGTTCCCCATCATTCCCCATGCAGGTATTCACCATACAGTGCTACAAATAGAGCGAGGAACATATATAGTATTTCCTCTGTCTGCACATTGCTCCCATACCGAAATCTGTTTTTGAAGTGACATCAAAGTGCTCTGTTCTTATTCGACTGTCGTTGTCTCTGTGGAAATGCTCTAGGTAGAACACATCCCTGATGTGTTCCATTTCCTGTATGCAGGTGTGTCTGCGTGGTTTTCTTAATCATCTCTTTTTCTTTTTATTCAATTTTTAAGTAAATTAGCTGCCAGGATGATTAAATCGCAACAAGGATCTAAGAGGGGTTTACCTCTGTATGATGAATTGCTGCCTTTCTTCAGGGCAAAGCACTGAGGCTTTGCTTCCATCTAGTGGTTGGTAGGGCTGCCAATAAGTGAAGCACCAAACGAAGGGTTTTGTTTGTTGACTTTTTTTTTTTGCTTTATGCAGCTGTAAGGAATGACCGGAACAAAAGGAAAAAAGAGGAAAAGAAGCAGGAGTGCACCGAAAATTATGTGTTGAGTCCTGATACCGAGCAGATGATTGAGCAGGTGCGGAAGGCCCATCAGGAAACATTCCCCTCCCTGTGTCAGTTGGGAAAATACACCACGGTAAGACGTGAGCAGATCCTCCTGAAATACACTCACTTCCTGCCGTTCACACGGACTCATAATATGTTCTCTGTGAGCAGAACAACAGCGCAGAGCAAAGGGTTGCTCTAGATGTGGACCTTTGGGATAAATTCAGCGAGCTCTCCACCAAATGCATCATTAAGACAGTAGAGTTTGCCAAGCAGCTGCCTGGCTTCACCACACTCACCATCGCAGATCAGATCACGCTGCTAAAGGCTGCCTGCCTCGACATCCTGGTGAGGAAACCACACACTTGTGGATTCATGGTTATCTATGTATATAAGGGTCTTATGATAGTGATGTTGTTCCTCCACAGATTCTGCGAATATGTACCCGCTACACTCCGGACCAGGACACTATGACGTTTTCAGACGGCCTGACTCTGAACCGTACGCAGATGCACAATGCTGGCTTCGGGCCGCTCACAGACTTGGTGTTTGCCTTTGCCAACCAACTCCTGCCTCTAGAGATGGATGATGCGGAGACTGGGCTCCTTAGTGCCATCTGCCTGCTGTGTGGAGGTATTGCAGCATGAAATTCTGAGAGATCCTTTGAAAACGTGGTTCTGTTTTGGGGTTTCGGTTTTGTTCAGGGCTATGAGAGCCACAATCATCTCCTTTCTAAATTACACTACTTTCAATTATTCAGTTGAGTAGCTTTCAAGCGCTCCAATAGTATTGAATAATGGTTTGGGGAGTGTTGACAAATCGATCAGCGCCACCATTTTCAAATATTTAACTGTTTGTTTGCTAATGTTTCTGAGATTAACTTGTGTTCCTGATCTGGCAACATTTGACATTAGGAAAAACAAAACTAAATGCCACAACGCATTCACTGAAACCCAGCAAAGGCACCTTGCCTTGGACAGAATACTCGGTTTGAAAATAACAGAGAAGAGCTCTGTGGTTAACAGGCAGAGTGAGAAGTTCAAATGTAGAGTTTGAACTGAAACTAAATAACTAATGTGCTTTCAAACTAGGGCCAATTACAAAGCATGTTGACCTACTTTATGTGCAGTAAAATATTAGCAGAGCTATTTATATTACATTTTCTAGAAGGTAACTTGCCAGTCTTAAAGTGGTGGGGTGCCCCTCCTAACTGGATGGTAGGGGAAACACTGTATGAAGTATTAAAAATCCACACCGTTCTCAAACAGATCTTAATCTTTTGCTCAGATCGGCAGGATTTGGAGCAGTCTGATAAGGTGGACGCACTTCAGGAGCCACTGTTGGAGGCACTGAAGATCTACGTAAGGAACAGGAGACCTCACAAGCCACACATGTTCCCCAAGATGCTGATGAAGATCACAGATCTGCGGAGCATCAGCGCTAAAGGTGAGCATAAGCATCTCCTTTTGTATCATCATCATCAGATAGAATCCTGGCTAACCGATTCCCTTTCACACGCAGGAGCGGAGCGGGTCATAACACTCAAGATGGAGATTCCTGGCTCGATGCCTCCTCTCATTCAGGAGATGCTGGAGAACTCAGAGGGGCTGGAGGGGGGTAGTAATGGTGGTGCGAGGGCAGGTGGAAAGCCACCTGGAAGCTGCAGCCCCAGTTTATCTCCTAGCTCACCACACAGCAGCCCATCGGATCACTCGCCCTGACCCAGAGCGCCGCACAGAACCAGACGGGTTCCACAACCGATATTAGCCCTGGAGCGAGCAGAACTCTAGACTCTGACTCGGGGCTACCAGACCCGAAACCGACAGTGATTCTGGCCAGCTTTCTGTAGCCGAGTTACACACAGGCCGAGCCTGAACGATACTCCCAGCAGTGGTTGAGTCCTTCAGCTTTTCATGTTCTGCTGCTTGAAGATGATGGAACCAACATCATGCGCGGCTGCTGACTGTCTTCCTGGCTCTGCTCCATCACACAAACTGTGAACGCCCAGAGCCACCGGCCTGTGATGCTTCTTTCTGTTTCAGTACGGACTAAAGGACAATAGGACGCCAGCTGTCCACAAGTCAGGGACCTTTTTGAACGTTCCCGCTCTTCTGTTTCTTTGTTTTCTTACAAAATATATATGAATATATGATCTATATTGACAGAAATATGAGATTCGATGTTGTAGATGGAATGCAGAACATTTCGTAATCATTTTCTCTCACTGTTCTCAAGAGAGTTATAGTCGACCCACTGTTGCGCTCACTCCGAGACGGCTCACTCACAAGCCCTTACGTTCACTTAAGATGGCACAGCGCCCACGCGTCATCAGAACAGTCATAAATGAAGGAATCCCTGTTAGAAATCACTTTTAAAGGAGTGAAGAATGTGCTCCTGTAGCTTTTCATGTTTTTTTTTTTCTAATTGACACTGAGAACCTCTTGTGAACAGTATTATCAGATTACAAAACCGATTTCCAGTTGTAACGGCTAACTCAATTTAAATGTGTTTTAGCTAAAATGTTTTAGCCGAAGCGTTTGTTCTCGTTCCTGGATCTTTGAGCTATGCTAGCGGTTTATTTGAGACGCTTCCTCTGATTCCTCACTGCCTAAACCTCACAACCTCGCTGCCTCAGCTCTCCTCCACCAATCACTCAAAAGCACTGCCTTATTGGGACAATCAGCTCACGCATCAGTTGGTCATTGATTCTTGCCAGCAGAGACGGGAAGTATCCAAATACAAATATCAAATACTTGAGTAGAGTTCAATACTTAATTAATTTTCTCATTTTTATTCCATACATTTTTTTTACTTTTTTTACTCAACAGTTAAGGCTCATTACTGTTACAGAATATTAATATTTATTTCATATTACCCACTCTTGAGACAGGGTGTATAAACACAGGATATTTTATTTCATTGTCAAACAGATAAACAATAGCTTCAAATTACTTCCAATGTGTCTTGAAAGAGAGAGTAAGACATCTGCTTTTAAAATTGACTTATATGTTTTATAAGAAGAGTTTAGTTACAAAAGACAATGAATCTATAAATGTTGAGAAAAAAGTGTGTTTTCTTTTCCAAAGATGCAAATTAAATAAATGCCCAAAACCAAAATATGTCGTAAAATATTTGCGAAGAAAGCACGTAGACAGCCAAGACTGGGATTTTAGAATGCCCAAAACAAGATTTCAGTTATGCAATGAAATCGGTCCATTGGTTATTCCAGTAATGCTGCCCCATCACACCCGACAGAACTTACTCAATAACGGCATTTCCATCAAAGTTTATGCACATTTTTTCTAATCAGATAAAAAGATTATCCTTAGTTAATTTTTACATGTGTCTTGGTGTTTTCATCCAGGTTTTTTATGCAATATTTCAAAATGCGCATTAAAACAGGTGGATGGTATCGCAGCTATTGATGTGCAAGCAAAAGCTTTTCTCTTTGGTGAGCAGCAGGAGATCAGTGGTATCTTTCCAGCATCAAAATGCTTTGGTATCTCTCGATGAAACATTTTTTTTACATGTTTCTATTTTGGCTGTCTTTGAATGGTTTCTGTTTCCTCCACTTGAGCACATCCTGGTCAAAAGGTACACCATAGTTGGATTTATTGCATTTTTCTTGACAAAAGAGCTGGCATTTGTCTCACATTGAAAGTTGAGAGAAGACACAGGCCAAAAGTGAAGCTTATTTTGGCGGGAACTTTGGCTCATTGCATTTTGGAACCAAACTCTTCACATACTATGAGGTATAAATCGGATTCGGTTGCACAACATCCTCCGCCTAGTTAGAATCTTGTGACCAACTTGCATCCGTGTCATTTCAAATTCCCCTCACATCATGGGATCGCAAGATGCGTATGACCACTTCACATCTCATTACTGCATTTCTCAAACTTTAGATTCAGACTTACTACACGGCTCACCAACTGTGTTAAGCAAATTTACCAAAACCTTTTGGCAGTCAGTTTTAAGATCATGTTACCCAAGCGCTGAGGGAATTGTTTTGTAATGTGTCAGTGCTACACTTTATAGCTTGCTTACTTTGCTCAAGTCCAAAAGTGAAATAATTTCTACTTTACCAGTCATTTTAAATGGGAGAACTTGTACTTCTACTCTAGTAAAGGGTATTTTTATTCATCCCATCTCTGCTGGCTAGACCACTGGTGTGTCAGTAGGTTTTCATTATTTTTCTCCAGGACCTATTCTTTGTAAGAATATCTGAAATTTACATCTGTTATGTGAAGTGTGTTGTTAACTGAAAACGCTGGTCCAGCTCTGTTTCTACTGATGGGATACAGAGGAACAAACTGCGGGGTAATGGTGTGTAAAAGTAATAAGTATACCTTTAAATAGGAACATGGATTGGTAAGAAACTTGTCGGTTGAAACCAAAAAGAAAAAAAATAATCATTCCGGTGCACAGCAACTCTGCATCTACATCACATTATCGACCCAATTGTGTTGTGCCGGGACTGGGGTGTGGAGTTCTTCACTGCAGCTATGCATAACTCACTTCCTTCTACCTTCTGTGAAAATCACAAGCCTCTTCCAGAGATGCAGCTCTGTCAAGTTTTTTTTTTTTTTGGATTCAGTCCAAAGCTTCATTGCAGTTCAGCCATACAAACCTCAAAGTACGAGAAGAAGATACACAGCAAACCGCACAATCCCTCTACTGCTTTAACAGTTCTTGGACTGTCGAACGCACAAAATGTCTCTGTTGTGTCCACTCCCTGGAAGACAGGCTTATGTTCAATAAAGTCATCTGTTTTGTGTTTCTGACCACTGCTGTTTGTATTTCTTTTTTGAACATCTGAATGCCTGATGTTTCCTTGTTTTAAAATGTTAGAATTACCACATTCTTAGGATGTCATGTGATATTGAGCAAATTCCTTTGGTGCTCACATAGCTTCCGGCAATTTTAAGAGCAAAGCAAATAAGCATATTGTCAACTTCATGACCACTGTAGTAATTAAAAATAAACACTTGAAAACAAAAGCAAAATTTACATATTTCCCAAGTGATGTTTTAAAAAGTTGGTATCATTCTGTTAAAAACAACAATTTATTCAGGATTGTAATATGTATAACCAAAAGGTTAAATATTAGCCCTCTGATTAAATCTGTTGCTTTTAGTTGTTTGCTGTAGTCCTCCCCTTGCATGTCTCCTGAAGACTAGTATTCATCTTCTGGTGCAAACAATGGACTATTGTGTCCCACAGATTTCCTGTAGGTTTCAAGTAAAGGTTTTGTGAAGGACAGTTGCGGTCACTCAATTTTCTCTTTTGGAGCCACTTCCTAACTAGACGTGAGACATGCATCTTTACTTGTTCCACTAGTCACTCTATATCCCAGACACTAACTTAGTAGCAAATAAAATAAAAGCTGTTTTTTTTTTTCTTCAAATATCTCAAAAGGAAATTAATCAAAGAGAGCAATTGTCATTCTGAATATCTGAAAGTCAATTTCTCATATTGGTCTCTTTTTAATTCTGACATAAAACACTCTATCACCTAATTACATAAGTATATTCTTATAAGCCCTTTTCATATATAAAGTTTACCGTAATTTGAGTTTAGGTTAAGGAGCAGTGGGTATGCCACCACTGACGGTGGTGGTTTTTTTAAGTTGTAAGTACATACAGTTTTGATGCGGGGAGTGTGCTAAGTGCAAAGGACATGTCAAGTTTTTTTATGAGGAAATACTGATAAGGGTTTTACTTTTACTGATGAGGCTTTTCTTAGAATCACTGAAGCATTTCTTTCTAATCCAAATACATGCAAGCTACATCAAAGAGAATATGTCTACGATATTTGAAGCTAGATTGTAACAGTTAAGAGCTTTTAATTTAATAAAGTGCAAATAGCAAGTTAATATTTGTAACCAATGCACAAAGTTATGTGTGTTTATTTGTGAATGTAGTTTACAAATACTACATGAAGTGTTTAACAGTCGTCTAATGGTTGATTTGTCTCATTTAAGCATAGTATGACATTAATTGAGACTGTTTAAAAAGTAGTATCGTTTCACAACGCGGAAGTGCTTCAATGTGTTTTACTGGTCTGACGAGCCAGATCAAAGTTCCGACTGCGCTGCGCTCTGATTGGTCAGAGCGTTCTGAGCTGTGATTGGTTTAGCGTGTAGCGCTCCATCCTATTTCACGGCGTTACGTGTAGCTGACAGGTCTGTGCTTGCCTTTTTCGTCTTGTCTTTGCTTTAATCCCATTTTACTCTCAAAACATATACCGCTGAGACATCAATGGCGAGCCACGGCATCTCCAATGAATCCGGTAAGTGCTTTCAGTTGTTTCTTCCAAGAGAAAATAACTTGTGAACAAGTTTAGAGCTGTTCGCCTTCGTTTGGTTTTCGTTTCCTTATCCCAGCACCTGGTGTAAATCAAGTAAAAGATGCTTGAGCATGAATCACGAGGTAAACGCTTGAAATGTGTAGTGTAAACAAGGAGCTAGTGTTCTTACAAAAGTGCTTAATTGCTTTTAACTGTCAGTCTTTGAACAATAAGGAACGGGTAGAACTGAATCCAGAATAAATTCACATTAAAGCGAGTACAAGAAAAAGTTGACAGTCTGATTAGCTTTAAATGTAGCATCAGCTCACGTTTCTCTGCTTTGCTTGACGAACTGTTTGTAAAGCTATTGAAATCCGGCTTGACGAGGTGCTCGATAAACAATACAGGCTTGACCTCAGCAGCTTCTATGAGCTGTGCACTTCATGATCTTCAGCACAGACTTTAGTTCAGGTCACAAGCTATACTCCGATCAAAAGTGCTTAATACTGATGAGGAAATTAAATTATTAGATGGTATAAACTTTTTGGTTAAAGAAGTAAATCTGCCAGTTGTAGAAGCTACTCAATTAAAAATGTTTCAATTGGAACTGGACCAACTGTATGAAGAAATATTTAAAGGAGCATTTGTTAGATCAAGAGCAAGACTGATGAGGAAGGACAGAAACTGTTGGATTTTTTTTATATTATTGGGGTCAAAACCCGTAATCCATTGCGTGTTCAAAAACCGAAGAGGAGAACGTGTATTAATAGATTTAATAAGTATTATTGTAGGAGAAAAACAACAATCAACACGGTGCACCGGAGAACCTTTCAAGTCCGTTCATAGGATGATTCTGACTCTTGTCTGTCCGTTCTCAGCTTAAGTATCACAGTTCACAGTTCTGCCCCCTGACCCATTTGCTTTGAAACAAAACTAGAATATTCTGGAAGAATATCCTTATCTCTTTCTGCCTGGGAAGAAAAGGGAGTCAGAGTAGTCCTCTTACTCTTCTCCAAAGCCATGTAAATAAAACCATTCATTCTCGTTATAGTGAGACCTGACTTTACAAGATATCATAGAAAGTAAATTAAATTTCCCATAAAACACCAGCTTTTTTTTTAAGTTGAGAAAATTAATTTTAAGGGGAAAAGTATTACTGCACTTAACAACTTCATATCATAACGACCTAAAGTAATGACTGACACAGTTTAAGTGCAACACTGTGCCACCGTCTGACGTCTGTTTGCAAGGCAAATGACCAACTATCCCAAACATTGTTTTACTCTTCTTATTCTTAGAAATAACACAGCAAGTAGAATTTTATTTCAGATGGAATTAACTTCAGCGCATTATGCGATTCCTCAATGGAGTAGCATCTGATGTTCCATGGGAAGGGCTGGTTGATACTCCACCAACATTCACTTAGAAATAGAACTAGAGAAGTTTATTCTGACGAGTGTTCATTTTGACACTAAATCATCGAGATGCGGTGAGGTTTGTAGCTGGTGAGTTAGAGAACACATGAACCCCAATGCGATGTCTCCTACCTTGTTTAATATATATTTCAAATAACTTATTCTTCTTATGAACTCATTGAAAATGTATAAAAACGCAAAGGCTTCTTCCATTTTTAGTTGTCATTTGAAAGGCGTTATGTGAATATCTATGTTGCCTTATTGTTATTTATTATATGTATTCTTTAATTTGTTAATCTATATTTTTTTCTGTTTCTTTACTTTTCATTTTTTACAACTCAATGGAGTTTGTAATATTATTTCTTGAGAGTTGTATTATTTCTAAAGAGAGTTGTTTATTCACTGATTGATTGGCAACTGTTAACATGTTTTTTTTTGTTTTGTTTTTTACGTCATTTCTGTATATTATATTTACAAACTGTCGCATGCTCAAAAATTATTATCAATAAATCCACCCACCATTCCTGAAGAAAACATTGATGACTTGTTTGTAGAAGTTTTCCTTTTCTTTCTTCAGTTTTAAAAGTCTCTGTGTCCAATGCAAACACCCCCCCCCACACACACACACACACACACCACCACCACCACCACCACCACCACCACCAAGCTTGATGCGTGCCGAAAATATCAGTTACTTCGGCTAAACTATGTAAATTAAGCTCATATAGTACAAGTGGTTGAAAATTGTAACACTGACATACAGAGAGACAGCAAAACCATCTCACAGCAATCCAAACTGAGCTATATGGCAAATTTAAATGCACATTAAAAATAATTATAAACTATATAATAGGTTTTTTTTTTATCTTTTTTTTTCCCTCAGCTGCTCCCACTGACTGTACATCTTTTCACTAAAAACTCTTTTTCAACCTGAAACATCTGTTCACTTGTTTAATGTTAACAAAAATTATCCAAAAATTGACATCATTTGCTTATAAAACACTATTTGAGTTTCATGGAGGTGTCAAAAAGATCATTTCTGTTCTCTTAACTAGATACCATATACATAAATGTAAGCTCTCCAAATGCAGGCCATCCTTTTCTCTGTTTAAATTGGAAGTTAAAATATTTATATTTAATTAATTCTATGTTAAACTCCAAAGCTCACAGGACTGTGAAATTTTAGTCTTAATGGAATGAGGCTACTTGAGCCGTGCCCTTTGACATTTCTTCTGTACTGTTTACAGATCTCATGTATCTTTTATTTATATTTCCCTTGTTCATCTGATTGTGTTTGCACTGTGAGGTCAATTAAAAATGTCCTAACTATATCCTGATATCTACCTTTCAGTTGAAAAGAACTTCACAGAGCCTGATGGTTTAGATCCAAGGTAAACCTGAGAAAATGTAATGCTGCAGTAATAGAAATGATTAAAAATGTGCAATACTGAATTCAATTGTTTTTGTCAGTATGTTTAGTCTAGATGCTAATCTTGAGTATAACATGAACCACACGAAACGAGGAATGGCGCTTATCTTTAACCATGAAAGTTTCTACTGGAAACTGGGTTTGGGCTACCGATCTGGAACAAATGCAGACAAGGAGAACCTTGTCAGAAGGTATCTGTCGAAGCTAATAAAAAAAAATCCTGCTTATAATGAAGAGTTTGGTTCCAAAGCGCTAGAAATCCATTGGAAAAAAAAGGCACCCAAGAAAGGGTTTGCATGAAGACTTATTTCTGAACTGTAATAATCAGAACGAGTCTCTACATTTTTGTTTAATACATTTCCAATATATAGCAATAAATAAAAAGTATAATAGTTTTATACTTATGGGAAGTCTCAAATTTCCACACCATAAACTATTAACCTCCACCTTCTTGAAAAGCAGGCTACATTGGTCTTGAAATACATTCCAAATATCCTTCTGTTTATTATTTGATGTCCAGTTTAAAAACAATATTTTTGTTCATTAATGAATGAACCCACCTAGTGTTTCACACTTTCCAGCTCCTGAAATTGGTGTTGTTTTTTTTAACATGTTCCTGTTGTGGCGTTCACTTTCTCCCGACCCAGACTTATCAAAATATTAATTTTATTTCACTAAAAAAGATGAAATACTGAAGATGTATTTACATACCACCGTGTTTGTCATTTGATCAGAAAGTGCTCCACGGATTGGTCCTTGCATTTTTCTTGAAATAAAAGTTTCATTTGGAAAAAAGCAAGGATGGCGAGCAGGAATATATGATAATCAAGTTTATTCAAAAGCTATGACAGGACTTTGAATAGAAGCCGATTGGGAAGCTTATTTTAGCGTAAACTCATTTTTTTATGCCATTTATTGCTTTTTGAAACCAAACTCTTCAAATATTTCATGTGGCTTGGTTATAGTAGTACGTTATTCAAAGCTTGACATGAAAACTGTTCTAAGCTGCACAGGAAAAATTCAGTGTTTGATCAACACTACTGGTCTGAGTCATTTGGATTTAAATAAACATTGACCCAGTGGTAAATGTAACATTTTTGAGTTTAATTAACACCTAATTCAGTTTTCACACTATCACTTTTCCAGCAGAGCACGCCCCTTCACTGAGGCTGAGTGGCAAAACTAGTGGGAAAATGACTGTATCTAATATTGAACCAAATCATGAGATTTTCTGATATCACTTTTAAGTTAAAATGAATTGACTTTTATCACCACGACCAGCTTTCTGTGGACGTAGAGATTTGGCCAGACATTGGCTTCCCTGACATTTATTATGCATTTCCATACAATATTATTGTCAAAACAGTGGCATATTTCATTAACAGCTTAAAATATTATTCCATTTAATGTAAATACTGTAAGAAGTTTTTTCAACTAGTGTATTTTCCGTCAAGTACTTCTTTTTTTTTTTTTTTTTTTTTTTTTTTTTTAACAAAAGTTACCAGATAAGTCATTTAATGTACAAGCCCTCTGTCACTACCAGTTAGGTTGCTTTAACACTGTGAATTTTGCTGTGTGGCTAAATTGGTTTGGAATCAGTGATCAGAAGATGCTTCTTTGGTTAATTCATGTTTTTATCTTCTGTCAGATTTAAAGCCCTGGATTTTGAAGTGAAGGCTTTTGATGATTACACACGTGATGATATTTTGACTGTCATCACAGACGGTATGTCCTTTCTATTTCCCCTGTCTTTAGTTGTTTTGTGCCATTTGTTTGTGTGATCTCTCTCTATTAAAAGCATGTTTGAATGGGTTTCTTTCAATCTTTAGGACCATAAAATCATTCTTTACAGTCAATTTTGAAGTTATAAGAGACTACTTTCAGGTACTTCACAATTCATGATTTCAAGTGCAGGTGATTAAGACATTTTGGCTTTGATGGCTCAAAGTATAATAAATCTATATTATAGTAGAGTAAAAACATATGTGTTATTGGCCTGCAAAGATGTCTAGCCAAAGCAAAATGGGTCAAATCAACCATTTATTCAGTGGTACAGTCTACTGAACACAGTCAGATTTTATTAATTGTTTCTCAGCTGCTACAGTAATAGTAACCCTAACAATATTTGATGAAAAGGACAAAAACTGATCATGTATTTTAACCCTAGAAATGTAAAAGTATTTGGTTTTGGCTTCAGATTGAAATTATTGATATAATTATTGATGGAGCATCACATGGACTTAATAACATAACATAACAGAATAGCTTAACACCAGATGACTTCCTAGAACAGCTATAAACCTTAACAAACAAAAGGATTTGAATGAGATTTTGGGAACTGTGAGTTTTATGAAAAGAGAACAATGTAGATGGACCTAAAAATTCCATCAGAAGTCATCTGTCTCGGGAATTTTAAATATACAATGATTCTGTTTACCTTTAAAATGAATGTTTTTGCTACACCTCAAAACAAATTGTGGAATTTTAACTTTAAAATGAAACATAGCTATAAGTAATAATTTTTTTTCTTACAAAAATGTGCAATTCTCATTTAACAAACAATAACAGAAAATTACAGGCTTTAAAGATAAACAACATGGGTTTATTGATAAGGGTGTAACAGTATGTTGCATTGAATACATACATCACTTTACTCCTCACTGAGATTGAGGGAAATAATGTCCAGGAGCTACAAGATGTGAAGTTTGAGAAACAAAATAAAACTATATATAAAACCTCAGAGTATGAAGGTAGTTGACGTTTAAGCTGGAAAACGTTTTTTACTTTTTTTTAACCAAATAGTATTTTGTGTAGTACTTTTCTAAAAAAAAAAGTATGTTCTATTAGATGTGTTGATGAAAACATGCTTTTGAAAGCATCACTTTATATTTTCAAATAGAGTGGAAATGGTGTAATCATGACTTCTTTGCGTACAAAAATTTGCTAATTTTTTTTGTTTATTTTTCCCACATTCATCGTGAAAAGGAGGGCATCACTCCTCAAATCTTTCAAAATATTTTCAATAAATTCTCTTAAACCTTGTAACATTGGTCAAACAACTGCTTGAGAACCTTGTTGATACCAATTTCCTTGTGTTCTATTTATATTGACCCTAACAAAGCTGTTTTTTTTTTTTTTTTGTCACAATTGGGAACGTCACATTTTGACATTTATGACATATGACATTTTTTGTGCGTATAAAGAATCCAAATAAAGAATCCAAGTAGAGAACTCTTAATATACAAAACACCTTTGGTCGCATTTTACTATATCTTGTCAGAGGAACAACATTTAAATTTATTTTGTTAATTTCCCAGTTTCTCTTTGTGACGTAAAGACTATTAGACTTGTCAACCACCCATGTGTAAAGCTTGGAGACATCTTCCTCTCTTAAAAGTTCAGAGTGAGGAAACGTTAGTGCCAGCACTTAACGAGTGGATGCCATGGCACACTGTAATACAAATCAAACTACACCCTGACTTTCCTAGCTTCACAATCTTAAACCATAATTATTGTATTGTATTGTTGCACAACAAACCATAAAACATGATAAATATTCCATGTGATTTACAAGCTCACGGCTGAGTTTAAGGGTAATATCGCAACAGTGGATCACCTGCTTCTTGAGGAATATTGCTTTTTAACACACCTCTGTTCCAATCCCTCAGCTGCTGCTTCCAGCCACGTAGATGCAGATTGTTTCGTCTGCGTCTTTTTAAGTCATGGGGAAAATGGGCACATTTTTGCCAAGGATGCTAAGATTGACATTCATGAAATCACTGATTTGTTCAAAGGAGATAAATGCCAAAGTCTTGTGGGCAAACCAAAGATCTTCATCCTGCAGGTAATTCCGCATCTTATTTACAGTCTGTTTACTGTAAGTCACTGTATATGTTGACACTTGGGTTTCTTTTGACAATGAGGCTTGTCGTGGTGATAAACACGATGAACCCGTGATGCCGATGGATGTAGTTGACAGTCAGGCGCTAAATGAGGTTGTGGTGGATGCAGGGGTGTTTTACACACTCCCCGCAGGAGCAGATTTCGTAATGTGCTACTCTGTGGCTGAAGGTCAGTGCCTGCACTTTTTTTTTATTGCCTTTTGGAATGTATTCAAGTTCCTCTTTTTTTTTTGCGCTTGAAAGGGTATTACTCTCACCGGGAAACTGTGAATGGCTCGTGGTACATCCAGGATCTGTGTGAAATCTTAAGGCGTTTCGGTTCGACGCTGGAGTTCACAGAGATCCTGATGCTTGTGAACAGGAAAGTGTCATTGCGCAGTGTGCACAACTGCAAGGATCCCTCGGCTATTGGTAAAAAGCAGGTGCCATGCTTTGCCTCAATGCTCACTAAGAAGCTGTTTCTCAGGCCTAAAAAAGAATAGTAGAGCTCAGGGCCAGTGCAAAAACTCATTCAGGGATTCATGACTTCATAAGAAATAGTAGCATGTTTGTAAGGGTTTCCTCGTCCAGTGAGTTCTCTTTTAGTTTTAAAAGTTTATGATTCAAGTAAGATCTACACAGCAAAAAGGGAAACGTTGATTTCTTTGTGGGTTAAAATAGTTCCACACTCCCTAGAGTTAAAGGGGTCATGAACTGGATCGTGGATGTCCAAGTATATATATCAAAACAGATATTTTTTTTTTTTTTTTGTATTAAAACATTTTTTTTATTTTAATAAATACACCTTTTTTTTCTAGCCATTAAATCCTTCTCACAAATTCCATCTTATCAAGCATTGCCACAAAAACAATGTTTTAAAGGTAATTTGTTAAAGAAAACTGTAAAGCAGTAAAATAAAAACACTCAAAAAGGCCAGGGACTTTTAAGGTTTAATACATGATAAAAGTACCTTTTTTTAAGTACAGTGGTACCCCGAGATACGTAAGTAATCTGACTTTTGTATGTCAAAGCAAGTTTTATATGTAAAACGCTCTCAGAAACAAAAGCATAAGTAGATAAAAAAGAAAAATTCTTCAATCCTAAAATCTACACATTGTTAATGTAATAAATGATAATAAAACAGAATAAAAAACATGCGAAATATGTAATATGTACACAAATGTGAAACCCTACCTTGAGTGTAGTGATGTGTCAGAGGAGGTGGAGAAAACATGGTAGTAAACGTTACAGCACCACGGATCAAAGTTAACTTTCTCAAGATATTTAATGAAATACGGACACAAACACGGTTTCAAGCACGAGTGCAGACAGATGGAGAGACGCTTCTGATTTCCGCTACAGATCAGCACGTTATAAACGTTATTTCTTTTACGACACCTTGACTCTAACATTTGTTATCGTAAATTATTGGCAAACTATGCATAATGTTTGCTGTGTTGTTGAAGTGTTTTGAAGCACATCAGACCCTTTTTGCGCTGGGAGATAGGTGCGCCAGGAACCCGGAAGCGTAGCGCAATGTCATCAAAACAAGCGGAAAATACTGCAGAACAGCTTGTGTTTGTTTGTATCTCAAATTTTTCTTCACATCTCGAGGCAAAAAATTTTCAGCGAGAACTTTCGTATCTCAAACATTTCGTAACTCGAAGCATTTGCATCTCCGGGTACCACTGTAATTAGGAGTTTCTCACAGCATTGATAAATGAGTTGGAGCGACTTATAGGATTTGTTTCCGTGTTGGCAACAAAACTTTTTTTTTGTTTATTCCTGTGGGTAGGGCTCTGATTCTCACCAGAATTTGAGCAAAACCAGTATTCAATAGTTGCTTTTTAAAACTGATCTTTGGAGAAATGAAGTGTAAAATTCTTCCAAACACTGGCTTGCTCCTTGTTTCCACTTTTTTTTCAGAATAGGCTCTTTGTAGGCAGAGCAATTGTTTTGTAACAAAACTTCAATACTATAGCTATGTTGATGTAAAAAAAAAAGTCATGAAATGAGAAACCAAAGAATGCGCGATCCAGATGTTTAAACACTGTGAGAGTTACCTGTTCATCATTTAGATGAGGCACACCAAAAGCATGATGCAGTAAAGATGGAACGACTTAGTGGGAGGACTGTAGTTGCATCTCTGAGCTAAATAAACCCTTATTTGTTATTGGGGTTGGTTTCAGCCACAAGAGATTAAAAAAAACTGTTATCTGACAGATTTTGACAGCAGTTTAATTTAGTGGTTGCACGAAGAACAGGAACGGGTAGTAAATTTGAACAAGAGCAATATATATTTTACTCAACTCACTCAAAACGCCCAAATTTCAACCCTGCAATTTTTGCTGTGTATATACTATTATGTTTTGTTTCTATAAATCTTATCAATTTTGCACTGTAGATTGGAAAGAAATCTCATCTGTGCGCCAGACGTCAGTCCATCCAGAGCTGTTGAGAATGTATTTTATTCTGAAAGGGAGAGAACCTCAGCTACCGTTCATATAATAGCACTAAGCTTCTGATCCTCAGGTTTTGATACAGTTTTTACAATGAAATAATAAGGGAATAAAGAGGGACTTTGATTCTCATATGTGGTTTTCTCATAAATGTTGAGAGGACACATTTTTTACTACACTTTACCGATTAAACACTTCATGTGGTGGTGGGTTTATAAAGAGTCTGATCGACCAAAAACACTCATGTGGGATTGTTGTAATGGTATTTTTAACTTTGGAATTGTGGTAATACACAGTATGTTGGTGCAACATTTATAATGTATTCTCATGCCCTGCTTATTAAAATGGAATTTGATATTTTATTTTGATTGTTATATATATTGACATACTTTAATTGACTTCTATGCAAATCATGTTATTTCAGTCAAAGCAAGAGAAACTGCTTGCTATTTAATGTTCCATGCTTTGAGGGAATCGCTGCCCCCAGAGGCTGGAGGATATGGCAATCTCTTATACACTTCAGACCAGACCGTGTGGTTCACTTTAGTCTTTAAATGTTTTGTAAAGATATTACAATATATTCCTTTTTTTTTAAAATTATTAATATTGAGTTCTATTGTATAGTTGACCTAATATCATGATATTTATCGTTTTGTGAGAAGATACTTAATTTTCCTGCATTTAAAGATACTACTCTGGCCCACATCACAATTATATTAACAATAGTTATCTTGGACAATAAATATCCAAAAATAATGCACTAATACGTTGGTGTGAATGCACAATTACCCGTCTTTTCTTAATATTTTATATCACATCACGTCACATCTACCCTCCCAATAAATGAAAAGTGGAAGTTTTCTAGAGCAAGGGGAACCACAATATCTCATTACAAATGTAAAGAACGAACCAGTTAGTCTTGTGCGTGGTACAAAAGCAAATATAAAAAAATATATCATTAGAAAATACTTTGAAACAAGAAATACAAAGTCTTGGTGAAAAGTGAAATGTCCTCAAATGAATAAAAGGTTATTCTATATTTTTTTTTCCCCAAAATATTAAGAGAATCTAATTATTTCTTAGATACTTTGTCAAGAAACCCCAACACAAAGCCAAAAATTGTGATCAATCAATCATTCTAACGTCATTTTGAAGATTGAAACCATTTTCCGTACTCTAAACCATTTGAAGTTCCACCTTCAGATAATGCTGTCAAATACATGGGGCAAACATCAGACATATTTGGATATTTATTACAGATAAGATGTGTACATCAGATGCAGACACAACATAAATACTTCTTTCAGGCCTTGAACACAGATCAGAATGTATCTGTCAAGTCTAAACCGATTTTGACTTTTACAATCAAGAGTCCCCCCCTAGAGCCTTTAATCCACATTGCAAGCGTTAAAGACGACTACAACTTTCCTAAGGAATGTGTAAAGCATATATTTATATCCACGCTCTGAGAATGAAGTGAATTGTTACATTAAAACATATATGCATCGGTTTAGAGAGTGATTTTGAAGGAATGCTTTGCACACTAGAGACTGTAGGTAGTTTCAAGAGCTCACACTACATACAAGATGTACTTATCAAAATATATTTCTTTTGGATGATTTCCCGATGTTTAATCATGATTGCCTTTTGCATTTCAGCCCATTTATCCAGTCAAATGCATTGCTACGCCAAGCAATGATTTTCAAGCCAGATATTTCAATGGGAACTGGTTCACAAAGTGCAGTATGCGTCCTACTTTTGTGGACCTTTACTACATGATTCAGTAGTCTTCAACATAATTCTAACTAGTTCTTATAATTCAAGTGTTTATCTGGATTTTCTCAAGCATAAATAAGACTTAAATTCTATAGAAGCTTCAAAATGTGTCTATTTGGTCTGAACTGGTGATTGCAATGCTCCAAACAAATCCAGCCCTATTGCACATTTCTTTTCTTAACCCTTAAAAGTGGGAAAATTAGTGTGATTAATACGCAATTCTTTCAAGTTTACAGTACGCAAGATTTCTTGGATACTTTGGGATGGTAGTTGCCGACTTGTGTTGGTTAGCTACCCCATTATCATGGTTTTTTGGAAACATTAGCCAAACGTTCAGAAGCAGAGATGAACACGGTGTTTTTCTAATGATTATCAGTTACACACTGGAGCAGACAGATTCAAACACACTACGTTTACAAACCAAATGGAATGGAGAAGTCTGATTGGAATTCATGGCAAGAAAAACTAAATTAAACCAATGTATCATTCACAGATTCAAACAATTGACCAGCTTCTCAGTAGCGTGTCGTGTACCAGTCATTGTCTGTCATCTGCACCAGTTCGTTGACCACGTCCAGTAGGTTGCGGTTGTGTTTCTGTAGTAGACGCTGATTTAGCGCGCGATCACCAAAACCCATTTCTACCAGCACCGCCATCATGGCATCGTGAGAAGCCGCATCTTCTGGGAGCTATACAGGAAAAATATGGTGAAGTTTGAGAAGAATCATGTGCATCACCTGACCTCTTGTGATCAAATCACTGAAAACACTAGCTAGAAACTAAAAGATGATTTAAAAGTTTAAATCAGTTTAAAAAAAAACTGAAATCAACAAATTCAAGCATTCCTGTGTGTAACTATCCCAGGGTATTTGAAAGGTTCTGACCTTCTCAGAGCCAGTTTGTCCAGTAAAAAGTGCTTTATATGCTGAAGCCGCCACAGACAGGGCACCCTTCACCAATCCACCAGTGATGCTATTAGCCCTGAGGAAAAGAGTGAGGATGTGAGTAACCAAAAGAGATTCACTTACGGAGCTTTATGTTCCTATCTCACCTTAACTCTTCGGCTTCTGATTTAACTGGTGCTAATGAGTTCTCGAGCTCAGGATCTAAAAACAAAAATCACATTCCAATATTAAAATGCAGCACTTACTGATACCCAAGCGGAAGTTGTAAAGCCTTCACTCACCCCTGTTTTCATCACCTGGCTCTGTAGGTTCACTGACCTTCATCTCCCCAGCTCCATGTTCCATGGGTTCCTGTGTCTCTGCACTGTATGAGAAGACTTCATGTCAGTGCAGTAATGGGTAGTAAACAACACTAAATACGCTACAATATTCTCAAGTTAATGAATGATTTCACTTTACAAAATATCCAAAATATTAACATTTTAAAAAGTCATTCAATGTTTTACAAAAAAACACATGGTGGTGGACATAGTTTGCTTTTCTGATAAAAATGTTTTTTCATTCCCTCACAGCGTTTGCAGGCTCCTGCAGAACATTTTTGTGTGTCCTTGCAAAGTTTGCATGTCCTCGCAAAACACATTTGCGATCCCTCGTAAAGTTTAGAAACCCTTTTTACACTAGGCTGTTTAGGTGGCTCAGACTCATTCCCAATGTGCTTAACTTCATGGTACTTTAAACTTGTAATTCAAAAGTTCAAGGCATTGGTTTGACATGTGGTCTCCTTTTAGTATCATTGAAGTCAGTGACGGGTCTAAACTTTATTTTGAAAGAACTAGACCCTGCGAATTTTGAAATGCTCACCTTTATTAGGCACACATTGCTATTACTAGGTTGGACCCCTTTTGCCTTCAGAACTTAATCCTGTGTGGGACGTATTCAGTAAGCTCATGGACACATTTCTCATAGAGTTTGGTCCATACAGACATGATGGCATCATGCAGTTGCTGCAGTTTTGCTGGCTGCACATCCATGATGCAAATTTCCCAATTCACCACATCCCAAAGGTGCCCTACTGGATTAAGATCTGGTGACTGGAGGCCATTTGAGAACAGTGAACTCATTGTCATGTTGAAGAAGCCAGTCTGAGATCCTTTTATGACAACCAAGCCAAGTTCAGTCACTTAAATTACATTTATTCCCCATTCTGAGCTTGGTTTGAACTGCAGCTGATCGTCTTGACCATGTCTACATGCCTGATTGCATCGAGTTGCTGCCATGTGACTGGCTGATTACAAATATCCATTAATAATTCTAGTTGTGTAAACTCACCAGGTTTTGACCGAGGGCTGGGGTGCCACTACAATTACAGGGGTAAGTGGCACAGCATCTAGAGTTTGCGATGCACAGAGCATGTCATTAGCATCCACGCTAACAGTAGCATCAGGGCTCAGGAGCTCCGGTGTCTTCACTGAATCCAGTTTTTCTTCAGTGCTAGACTCCTCTCCGGGCTGTGACAAGGCTGAACTGTACATGGACTCCCCTAGTGGACGACTGGTGTCAAAGCAGTCAGGAAGGATGATAATGTAGTCCTCTGAGGAAGCAGATGATGCCCTGCTGCGGCCTTCCTTAGGTGCTTCCCTGTCCTTGACTTCCTCCTTCTTAGCCATTTCTTCTTTGGCCAAAACTACCGGATCTCCAGTGGCAGGATCCATGTGGATCTGCTCGATGTCAGACTCCTGACCTTCATCTGAACAAGACAAGCTGCTTTAATTGTTTCACTACGTGTATTGTGAGACCTGACCAAACACTATAATAAAAGGTGTGCTACCTGTGCAGATGAGCTCTGCTGGGAGCATTAGCAGAGGACCGGGCAGCTCTGGTGTCTCTGTCTGTGCTGGAGTCGAGCCTAGCGTTCCAGCTGCCTCTACGTTCAGTGGGGCCGGACCAGGCTTGAGACATTTTTCTGCAGCCTTCTCTGAGATTCTTTCACAAAGTGACATTGAACCTTGAGGAGCTGGACGTACCACTAAGAACGACAAACATTTAAATCAACACTTCTACATTGATGTCACTTTCCAAAAGGAAGGTAATCACCGTTTGCGCTTCTAGTACATGTGTAAAGCAGGAAGTAAGACATTTCTTTATTTACATTTTGTATTTTTCATTTTTCTGGTTGTATATTGGCCATAACTTAATTCCATAAATGACCAAAATCTTTTTTTCTTAAATTGTTTCTTCAAATTGCAGCAATCCATTTGCTTCTCCTTGCTTTAATTTCAGCAGTAGAATAGTGTTCAAAAAAATTGGTCGAGTAGTCGTCTTTTTCAGCGTTTACTTGGTCAAACTCCTTTTGTCATTCCACAAATTATGGTTAACGTGACGCCATGGGTATACCTTCGATTTATTAAGAAAATGTCCTATTTTTATTGACCGGCCTGGACAAACCTTTAGTAGGGCATCGGCCACAAAGCGCTGCATGCTCAGTCACTTCAAGAGTAAGCGATCGGATAACAGACGGACTGACAAACTGAGGCCCAATGATACCCTCCTCTCCTTTTTCTTGTGCTGGGACTCCTTCCAATTCAGCGTCTTGAGTCAAATCTGCAAGTAGACGATCCAGAAATATGTCAATTTCACATCACATCGTACTGCGCAAACAACATAGTTCCACTTAACCCTTACCCAGAATGCTGCTGACGCTTTGTGCTTCGGTTTCCTCTTGAATGAGTCCCAGTGTGGGTTTCTCCAGAAGAGGTCCATCAATAGGTAGAGGGGATATACATGGAGTAATATCTATGTATTTACAGACATTAAACCAAATACAATTTAGCGCTGATCTCTTTAAATCAATTACAATCTGCTCCAGTTGTAAGTACCTGCCGGGGTGTTATTGGGAACACTTTCCAGCTCTTGAACAATGTTGATGTCCAAAAGTTCAAAAGACAGTAAGTCCTAAATAAACAGAAATGTTTAAGGAGTTATTAGGCAGGTAAGCTAGCTGTGATGTGGTGTGCATGGGGACTAGTTCGTACCTGAGCTGTGAGTAAGTCCACGGAAGGAATGTAAAATTCCTGATCGCAGTCCTGGTCAACAGATAACAGTAGCTGGTCTCTTGAGGCCTGACATTTCTCCATGCGTTCAAGTGTGCGAGATGCCTTGTCCTGAAACAATTTATAAATGACTTAGGGGTGAGGTTTCAAGAACAAATATGAATTTAAGCGAAGTTAAGAGTAAAGTTGTTCATTAAAAGGCTTCAGAGCGATACAATAATGAGAACTGCATGCAACGGTTAAGCATGGTGAATGGTCCTTGATCATTTGGGGCTGCATTTCAGATGGTGTTGGAGATTTGGTCAGGATTAATGGTGTTCTCTGTGCAGAGTAACGCAGATAGATATTTATCCATCTTGCAATGCCATCAGGGAGGTGTGTGTTTGGCCACATCGGTACATACACCCAGTCATTAAGACTATGTTTTAAGCACATGATACAAAAGTAAAGGAAAGTGACTAACAGGAGGTATTTTGTTCAATAAATGGCTTCAGAGGGGTACAATAATGAGTATCTGCATGCAACAGTTAAGCATGGTGAAGGGAGCTTGATCATTTGGGGCTGCAGTTCTGGAAAAGGAGTTAGAGATTTGGTTAGGATTAATGATGTCTTCAGTGCTGAGAAATGCAGGCTGATAGTATTCCATCATGCAATGCCATCAGGGAGGTGAATGATTGGCCACAAATGTTATCGTCATAAGGCCCCAAACCTAAATCATCATTTCATTCAATTGTGTTAAAATGCCCAGAATCAGTGTGCTACAAGACTTTGCTTTGTGTTTTGGGGAATTTGGAAGAGTGTGGTACCATCCTCGCAAAAAAAAAAAAAAAGATTGGCCCCTTTTGGAAATAATCTGATTGGATCGACCAGGAACCATTTGTTGAAGATCAGAAGCACAAGAGATCACCAGCAGGCGAGCTGTGACCTCTGGAAATTTTGACTTTAAAATATACTTTTCAACAAAGGGGCGTGGTGAGAATACGGAAAAAAGATTCTCTATTGCTCGGGGCTTACTTGTGGGGTGACGCACGGAGACACCAGCAGTCCGTCTGCACAGATGGCTGTTGGAGCTTGAGGATCCACAACGATGCTACACCAAACACGAGGCCCGAACTGGTCTCCTCTGTGTGCCAAGCGCCAATGAGATGTATATGTGCCCTCTAGCCCTGGAGCGCAAAGTGCCACACTGACCACGCCCACCTGACCTGGCTGTAGAGTGGGAACAGCCACTTCTCGCCATCTTTCTCCAGAACCCACTGCTAGGTTCCCCCACATGAACTTCAACTGTGGTCAAAATGGCACAGTCAGGTATTTGTGCCAGTGAGTGATGAGTCAGAGACTTCATACCTTAGTCTCAGAGTCCCAGCAGAGCCGGCCACTGTTCTTCATTTTCCAGTATTTGATAAACTTTGTCCCAGGACGCAGACGTGACCCATCCGGTAGGTTTTCATCCAGCAACAGAGCCGTCATAGCTGGTACCGCCAGTGGGCATGGACGTTTAGGACGACTGTGATCATTTACAACAGTGAGATTAGAGCACTCCATTTTAAGCAATGAGAGGATTGTGGAACCATCCATTTTAAAGGGATGAAGAAGTAGTGGCTCTTACTCAGGGCTGTTTGCCTGTGTGGCACGTGGCTGCAGCAGGACTGGTGAAGAGTTGCCCTCTCCAGCAGTGCTCCACTGCAGCCCTCTCCTCTCCATCCTCAGCTGCTTCCTGATCTCCTTAACCTCTGCCTTGAGCTGACGCTTCTCAGCTTTAAGACGCTGCTTCTCAGCTTTGCGAAAGCTCCGGTCGCCCCGTCTGTAGAACCTACGGAGGCGCAGCAGAAGGTATTGAGAAGTGAGGAACAGACATGTCCCACACACAAGAGGACATCTGCCCACCGGCTATGGTCTGGTGCTGGAGACCCATGCTCAGGAATGGATAGAGGAGTTCTGGCTCTCACGAGGTTGTGGCTAGGATCATGTGAAAAGCTGCAAGGCTCACAGAGAGTACAGGAAGTGCACACACTGAGAAGGAAACCAAAGAAACAAACAGTCAAACGTTGCAGAGGAGACAAAATAAAGCCACGGATGTGTTTTAAAGAACCGCTGTTGTGCTTTTGAAAGAATCACTTTTTGGTTTTGGGAATGTCCAATAGCTGGTTCACCTACTTACAATATCAAAAACACCTTTGTTATCTTATAAAACACATTTATTCTTTACAGAATTGTTATCATCTTTTTGAGACTCTCCTTTACATTCTGCAGTAGTTGGTATTTACAAACAAATATTCACCCTCGCAGAAAAATGCTTTATTTTTGATGTTGGCTTGAAAAATGCCAGAAAAAGTATTTTATTCGAAACATTAAATGGTTGTCAAGGTAGAATTTTTGGTTGCTGTGTAGGAGTCAGTGGTTCCCTATGCCAATTTGAGTAATATAAACCAAGCCCCATACCTCTATGATTTTCCTTAGCTGAAATAGTGATGTGGTTGCTAAGGTAAACTGTCAGGTTGCTATCGAGAGGTCAGTGACAAAATATAATGTTCCCTTTGTTGCTTCAAGTTATATTAACCAACCCCCATGTCTTTATTATTTACCAAAGGTGAAAATGAGTTTAGAAAATTTGGTTGCTATGGTAAACAGTTTGGTTGCTAGGGAGCTGTTTTTCATTCATTTTTAACGGCCATTATAAATCAATGGTGAATATTTAACCCTTAATCTAGCCACAGGGGTTGCAAGCCAGTGACTTCTGTGCCGGTCCCAAGCCCGGATAAATAGAGAGGGTTGCGTCAGGAAGGGCATCCGGCGTAAAAAAATGCCAAAAACCAAACATGCGAGTCACCAAATCGATTTCCATACCGGATCGGTCGAGGCCCGGGTTAACAACGACCGCCTCCGGTGCTGTTGACTTACAGGGTGCCAGTGGAAATTGGACTACTGTTTGTCGAAGAAGGAGAGGAGGGAGAAGGATTCGTCGACAGAAAGAGAAGAGGAAAGGCAGGAGTATAGATCTGAGAATAGGGACTCTTAACATTGGTACAATGACAGGGAAGGGTAGGGAGCTGGCGGACATGATGGAGAGAAGGAAGGTAGATATTCTGTGTGTGCAGGAGACCAGGTGGAAGGGTAGCAAAGCTAGTAGTATTGGAGGAGGATACAAACTGTTTTACTATGGTGTGGATAGGAAGAGAAATGGGGTAGGAGTGATCCTGAAGGAGGAGTTTGTGAGGAATGTTTTAGAGGTGAAAAGAGTGTCAGACAGGGTGATCAGTTTGAAGTTAGAAATTGAAGGGGTGATGTTGAATGTAGTGAGTGGTTATGCTCCACAAGTAGGCTGTAAGTTGGAAGAGAAGGAGAGATTTTGGAGTGAGTTGGATGAGGTGATTGAGAGTGTTCCCAGAGGAGAGAGAGGAGTAGTGGGAGCAGATTTCAATGGGCATGTTGGCGAGGGCAACAGAGGTGATGAGGAGGTGATGGGCAGGTACGGTGTTAAGGAAAGGAACCTAGAAGGACAGATGGTGGTGGACTTTGGCAAGAGGATGGAAATGGCTGTAGTTAATACTTATTTCCAGAAGAGGGAGGAACATAGAGTTACCTACAAGAGTGGAGGGAGGAGTACGCAGGTAGACTACATCCTTTGTAGACGAGCCAATCTGAGAGAGATCAGAGACTGTAAAGTAGTGGTAGGAGAGAGTGTAGCCAGACAGCATCGGATGGTGATGTGTAGGATATTTCTGGTGGTCAGGAAGAAGAGAAGACGAAAGTTTGAAAAGAAGACCAAGTGGTGGAAGTTGAAAAAGGAAGAAGATTGTGAAGAATTCAGACAGAAGCTGAGACAGGCTTTAGGTGGTCAGGAAGAGCTTCCAGATGACTGGGAAACTACAGCAGAATTGATCAGGGAGACAGGAAGAAAGGTGCTAGGTGTGTCAGCTGGAAGGAGGAAAGAAGATAAAGAAACATGGTGGTGGAATGAGGAAGTACAGGACATCATCCAGAGGAAGAGGCTAGCTAAAAAGAAGTGGGACATTGAAAGGACTGAAGAAAGTAGACAGGACTACAAGGAATCGCAGCGCAGAGTGAAGAGGGAGGTGGGAAGGGCCAAACAGAAAGCATATGATGTGTTGTATGCCAGGTTAGACACGAGGGAAGGTGAGAAGGAATTGTATAGATTAGCGACAGAGAGACAGAGAGGGGAAGGATGTACAACAGGTAAGGGTGATTAAAGATAGAGATGGAAAGGTGCTAACAAGTGAGGAGAGTGTGCTGAGAAGATGGAAGGAGTATTTTGAGGAGTTGATGAATGAGGAGAATGAAAGGGAAAGAAGGGAGGAAGATGTGAATATTGTAGAGCAGGAAGTTGAAAAGATTAGAAAGGATGAGGTGAGGAAGGCTCTGGGGAGAATGAAGGGTGGAAAGGCTGTTGGTCCAGATGACATACCTGTGGAGGTGTGGAAGTGTCTAGGAGAGACAGCAGTGGAGTTCCTGTCTAGGTTATTCAACAGGATTTTAGAAAGTGAGAAGAGGCCTGAGGAATGGAGGAGAAGTGTCCTAGTACCAATCTTTAAGAACAAGGGTGATGTGCGGGGTTGTAACAACTACAGAGGCATAAAGTTGATGAGCCACACAATGAAACTTTGGGAAAGAGTAGTGGAAGCTAGGTTAAGAAGGGAAGTGGATATTTGTGAACAGCAGTATGGCTTCATGCCCAGGAAGAGCACTACTGATGCAATTTTTGCTCTGAGATTGTTAATGGAGAAGTACAGAGATGGTCAGAAAGAGCTTCACTGCGTCTTTGTGGATTTAGAAGAAGCGTATGACAGGGTGCCGAGAGAGGAGCTATGGTCCTGTATGAGGATGTCAGGAGTGGCAGAGAAGTACGTCAGAGTAGTTCAGGATATGTATGAGAGAAGTAAGACAGCAGTGAGATGTGCTGTAGGTCAGACAAAGGAGTTCAAAGTGGAGGTGGGGCTACATCAAGGATCAGCTTTGAGTCCCTTCTTATTTGCTATGGTGATGGACAGGTTGACAGATGAGGTCAGGCAGGAATCTCCGTGGACAATGATGTTTGCAGATGACATTGTGATTTGTAGTGAGAGCAGAGAGCAGGTGGAGGAAAACCTGGAAGTTGGAGGTCAGCTCTAGAAAGAAGAGGAATGAAAGTCAGTAGCAGTAAGACAGAATACATGTGTTTGAACGAGAGGGAGGGAAATAGAACAGTGAGGTTACAGGGGGCTGAGGTCAAGAAGGTGCAGGAGTTTAGGTATTTGGGGTCATTAGTCCAGTGTGACGGGGAGTGTGGAAAAGAGGTGAAGAGACGAGTGCAGGCAGGTTGGGGTGGGTGGAGAAAAGTGTCAGGGGTGTTGTGTGACAGAAGAGTGTCAGCAAGAATCAAAGGAAAGGTGTACAGAACAGTAGTGAGACCAGCTATGATGTATAAGTTGGAGACTGTGGCAGGGAGGAAGAGACAAGAGGCAGAGATGGAAGTAGCAGAGATGAGGATGTTGAGGTTCAGTTTAGGAGTGACGAGGATGGACAAGATTAGGAACGAGCACAACAGAGGGACAGCTCAGGTTGGTTGTTTTGGAGACAAAGTCAGAGAGGCCAGGTTGAGATGGTTTGGACATGTGCAGAGGAGGGATAGTGGTTATATTGGAAGAAGGATGTTGGAGATGGAGATGCCAGGCAAGAGGTCAAGAGGAAGACCAAAGACAAGATATATGGATGTGCTGAAAGAGGACATGAAGGTAGTTGGTGCAAGAGTAGAGGATACTGAGGACAGAGTTAGGTGGAAACGGATGATTCGCTGTGGTGACCCCTAAACTGGGAACAGCCGAAAGGAAAAGAAGAAGAAGATATAATAAATTTGTAAGATCTCTGTAAGTTTATTTCTAATTGTTATATTTATTTCTTTATTTAATTTTTGTCTTTCATTTTTAATACATTATTAAAACATGCTCTATATTTTCATTTTAGGGGCTCTGGGATAATTTTCTATTTTATGTTGTGTGTAATTTAAACCAGTTCTAGCTTTATTCTAAGCCTTGGGGCACCGCTGTGACGTAAGTGCCCTTAAAATACGCACTCGGGAGGATGCGCACTTCTGGATTGGGACACAGCTATTGATCAATCAAAGCAGATTCATTACCCATGTAGCCGACAGTCCCCACTCGGCCGCGGATCAGGTCTCCATCAGGCACTTTAATAGCCAATCCCAGGTCTGAGATTCGGATATGCCCTGACAAAAAAAAAATAAAAATTGCAGAAGATAAGAGAAAACATTTCTGCCAAGGAAACAAAAACCAAAATACAAAATGTAAGACATTAGAGATGTGATGAGATCTTGCGAGATTCATTGTGTCTCGTGAGAACTTGATTTACTCGCAATGCAGTGGACGCAGTGAAAGTGAAACAGAGGCTTGCCTCTAGAATAAATGCCATGAGCTGTGTCCCAATCCAGGTTCCAAAAGCCTCCGGAGGGTCCTTCCTATCTAGCCTCCAAGGCTGCGGATTGGGAGGATCCTCTGAAGGCTGCACTTCTGCAGGTCTTCTTCTTCTGTTGTTCTTTAGAGGTTTGTCAATGGTACATTAGTGCCACCAGCTGGATCAGTAGTTTGGATCCCGAATTGAATGAATGAAACATTTTTTCCTTAAGTGAGGAATTCATATTTATGTTTTGTGTATAATAAATTTGTAAGATCACTGTTAGTTCTTTGTTGCTTAATTTGTTTTCTAGTGTTTTAGGGTTAATTATTTATTTAATTTTTAATACATTATTGTAATAATCTTCATTCTGTTTTCATAAGTTTTATAAACTCTTTCGTCTGCCTCTTAAAACATAATGACATCACCAATACTTCGTTAACATGTGGTTTGCTGCGTGTGGCAATGTTTACAATGAATGTTTAAAATAAAAATGTTTTACAATTCGCCGATCACTACCAGCATTTAAAGCTTGAATACACCGTCCTTTATTTTAAAAAACAAAGTGTTACTTACATGTAAATACAAATTCAAGTGTGTTTTGTTTTGATTCTAATGAAAAAAAAAAACTGCTAAGCATTGTGGGATATCTGAGGCCACGAAGGATGGTCACGATGCATCCTCTGCATTCAGGGGAAAGTAGGATGCATTTGAAGGGTGCACTTTAATGCATACACTTCAAGTCTTTGACGAATTGAGACGGACTTGGCGCACCGTTGTGACTTAATTAAGGAAGGATGCGCAAGTCATGGATTGGGACACAACTATGGTCTAGCTGAATACTGGATTCTGATTGGCTGGCACGTGCTGATTACATTCATAAAGCCACACCGGTTCCTCCGATTAGGAAATACCAATCCGCCAGTAGAGTACCCTTCAGATCATTTTACCGACTCGGATCTTTGAGTTTTATTCAGCAATAAGAACAAATCTTTTTTCAACTCATTTAAGAAAAATGCAGATAAAATGTTGTGTGTTACTTCCCCAACCGTCTACTAGCGTTACATGCACAAATGAGAAATACACTACAAATAAAACTATGATGCTAGAAGACAGCTTCTTGGATGCGCATTCCTCTAAAAGCATCCTCGACACTGGCTCTGTCTAAAAATTGAATCGGTAAATTGCGCTTGAAAAAGTTACTTCTTTATGGCGGTGTTATCGACAGAGACTTACCATTGTCGTCCAAAAGTATATTCTCTGGTTTTAAATCCCTACAAAAAAAGAAAGTAACATATTTATTGAACCCTGATGTAAACAGACTGGCACACGGTAAGAAGGTTGTTGGTCACCTGTAGACGATAGACTCTCGGTGCAGGTGCTCCAAACCGCAGCAGATCTCAGCGGCATAGAACTGCACACGCTCCTTCTCGAAGCCGGGGGTCCCCATGTTATAGATGTGAAACTTCAGGTCTCCTCCGTTCATTATAGTCAGCACCAAACACAGGGCATCTTTGGTCTCATATGCATATGCTAAACTAACCTGAGATGCACACAAAATACGTTTGTTCAATGAAAAAAGAGCAGTAAGCATTAATTTGTGTTCAATCTCACATTAAAACCAGATGCCACTAATGCATTAATTATCTCAAGATGTGATTATTGTTTAGGTCTTAAAACCAGAGCAAAAACATGACCATATTAGCATCGCTAAGCTCCGCCCTCTTTATAACTCAAACAACTGCAGAACTTCTTGCTTTTCAATGCAAGTGAATAGAAAAGGTTCACACACAAAAGCCACAAGGCCAAGTATTTAATGCCAAGTATTTCCGTTTGGATTTAATAGATTAGAACCAGAGGTGCAGGTTTATTTGCGACAGTCCAAACCTTTGATGATTGTTTATGGGGCACACTGGAAACTAAGGCACAATATATATTTGTGGTAATTTATTGACTGTCACTGATTCCTGGACATTGTTCTCCTGATAATTGAGTGGAATCCATGCGACCCTAAAGTTTAACAAGATTTCCAGTCCCTGCACTAGCCAGAGCCCCACAGCATAATGGAACCACCAAAAAGGCTTGTTCTTGATCATACAGCATCTACTTGTGTAAAGCTGAATAGTGGAACGATGCACAGTGACACCATCTGCAGCAAGAGGATGTTGTAGCTCTTTGGAGCTGGTCTGTGGGTTGTCCGTGACAGTTCTCACCATCCTATGCATCTACTTATCTGGAATTTTCCTTGGTCTACCACTTTGGGACTTAACAAGAACTGTGCATCTAGGTCTTCCAATTCCGCACAATGTTCTTCAAGGTTGAAACCGAGAGCTTAAAGCCTTTCAAAATAATGTTCAGTTAGCAGAATAATGTTATTAATAGTGTTAATGACCTTTCGCTTTAATTTGTTTGTGAAATAATTGACAATAACTTTTGTCAACTGATAATTTTAAAATAATTTTCTTTTTAAAAGATGGTTGCTGCGATCCATGGCCCACTGGTTGAGAATCGCTGATCTAGGACTGAAGCAAAACTGAACTCTTTCCAAACTGAAACCTGGCTTTGCAGTCGTCCCTTTTTTGACATGAACATGAAGCGGCTCGGACACAATCTGTTTTGCATGACCAGACTCACGCAGCTTTCAGCGGATCCTAGTGAACAAGACGGCAGTTAAGAGAGGAAATATATGGTTTTGCTTACCACAAACCTGCTGTTGACCTTCTCCAGAATCTGTTTCTCATTGAGAGCCATGGCCTCCCCTTTCCTCTTCTTTATCCTTTTCTTCTCCAGCTTTTTACAAGCATACATTTTACCCGTGGCCCTCACCTGGCACGCACAGACCTGGCGGGACATGGACACAGAAGTGGCATGCACAAGGGATTAAATGCTGCATTGAGAACTTTACACAATAACATCCTGTTAAGTTAAAAGCAAAGCTATCAAAATCAAATCTTGAAATTCAATAATCAGAGAAACACAGCCAGAACTGCGTACAGTATTGCGTACACAAATTTCACAAATCTACTGTTGGAACATTTTGAGCAATACAATATCTCATAGCTTAAACATAAACACACACGCATACCCGCTGAGCTCTTTGAATAATATGCTTTATCATTGCTAAAAAAAATAATGTAATTTTCTCTTGGCAGAGATTCTGGGGCACATCACCGGAACTGCTGGTGGTGGAGCCTGGTCACGTAATCAATAAACCTTGTTAATCAATTAAGTCTCTGTGTCTTGATCAATCGGGAGAGTTCATTGGTGACAGACAGGCTCATGAGTGTTTACCACTTTAAACCTTTAGAAGTCAGGGACATTTTTGAGCATTTTTCTCTATTTTACAAATAGTAGAAAAATAAAACAAAAATCAAAATTGTGGACACAAAATAAAGTTTCCTAAAAGCATTGTCAAAAAAACAAACAAACAGGTGAACCTCTCCTAAACGCGCTCTCTTTTCCTTCTCTCCCTCTAGCTCTTTCTGTCATTTTTGCCAAGTATTGTGTTTTTTTTTTTTTTTTTTGTAAAATTGATGAGCTTCTTTTCAAATGTGAAAAGTTTAACAAACATTTTTTTGGGCTTTTATTGTGTTTTGGAACCAAATTCCAAATTTCATGTTCCCATAAATCTTACCTCTCCAAAGCCTCCTTTCCCCAAAACTCTGTACTGTCGAAAAGTGTCTTTAGTGATGGGGTGTCTGGAAAATAAATGTGATAGGTCAGACAAGAAGCTCTATAGTCATAATATAAATTCCAAATGGAATTTAATAAAACTTGTATTACTTTGTGGTACAAACAGTTGTTCTATTAAGTGTTTCCTTCTTTGGAAAATTGTAGCCAACACAGACAAGCATTGAGGACTGCCCCACTAGCACTAGATTTCATCAAGACTGACAAAAATAAAGCTTGAGATGAAGAGGAAAAAGCAGAATATCATAGAAATATATCAGATGCATTTCTATTGTAAATCCTCTTGCTTACTTCTCTTTCTTCTCGTGTTCTGTTCATTTAGGCAAACTACTAATGCGTTCAAGCACAAATTGGAAGCAAACTGGCACAAATCTGGCCACCTGGTGGAGCTCCTTTTGAGAACACGTCAATACTGTGCTGGGGATAATAACGACAAAGTGTGAAATGTGTCATTATATAGAATCCAAAATAATCAACCGTCAAAATGTGTGAAACTGCTATACTTGTCATGAACACCAGTCAGGAGAGTGTATAATGAGTCTAAATTCTGCCATTGCCACTACTCCCTTTCACTACCTTCAATCGTCCAGAATGCCTAGCAATCGTAAAGAATGCCTAGCAATCGTCCAGAATCCCTAGCACACGTCCAGAACGTCTAGCAATCGTCCAGAACGTCTAGCAATCGTCCAGAACGTCTAGCAATCGTCCAGAACGTCTAGCGATCGTCCAGAATGTCTAGCGATCGTAAAGAATGCCTAGCAATCGTAAAGAATGCCTAGCAATCGTAAAGAATGCCTAGCAATCGTAAATAATGCCTAGCAATCTTCCAGAATCCCTAGCAATCGTCCAGAACGTCTAGCAATCGTAAAGAATGCCTAGCAATCGTCCAGAATCCCTAGCAATCGTCCAGAACATCTAGCAATCGTCCAGAACGTCTAGCAATCGTAAAGAATGCCTAGCAATCGTCCAGAACGTCTAGCAATCGTCCAGAACGTCTAGCAATCGTCCAGAACGCCTAGCAATCGTAAAGAATGCCGTAAAGAATGCCTAGCAATCGTAAAGAATGCCTAGCAATCGTCCAGAATACCTAGCAATCGTTCAGAATACCTAGCAATCGTCCAGAATACCTAGCAATCGTCCAGAATACCTAGCAATCGTCCAGAATACCTAGCAATCGTTCAGAACGTCTAGCAATCATCCTGAATGCCTAGCAATCTTCCAGAAGGTCTAACAAAAGTCCAGAACGTCTAGCAATCGTCCTAAATGCCTAGCAATTGTAAAGAATGTCTGGCAATCATCTAGAATTCCTAGCTATTATCTAGAAACCATAGGTATCGTAAAGAATGTCTAGAAATTGTAAAGAATGCCTTGCAACCGTCCAGGACGCCTAGCGATCGTCTTGAAAGCCTAGCACCATCCAAAATGCCTAGCAATCGTCCACAACGCCTAGCAATCGTCCAGAACGCCAAGCAATTGTCTACAATAGAAAGGAATTGTCTAGAATGCTTAGCATTTGGTAAGAAAGCCTAGCAATCGGAAAGAATGCCTGGGAATCGTGTAGAGTGCCAGTTTGCATGTTCTCCCTGTACTTGCTTGAGTTTCCTCAGGGTACTCCGGTTTCCCTTACAATCCCCAAAACTCTCTTCAACTTTTTACACCCAATAGATTAGTACCATGCATGATCTGATCGGAGTTGGATTGACACTGGTAAATTTACTATGTAAAGAATGCCTAGAATTGAATAGAATGCCTAGGAAAATTCACGCAACATCTTTACAAAAAGACTTTTATTAGTTCCAACACATTACAAGTTAATCATCCTTGTATCAATAAGACCTCACTTGCATTAGCCTTAATGAAGAAAAGCTGGGAATCTGGTCTAACCCAGAAGGACTGGGAACTCTACACAGAGTTATTGATTAGGCAACAGACCGAGTAACAGAATATAAACCAACCTTTCCAACATTTTCCACTGGAGGAAGCGATCAAAGTACATACTGTTCTGATAGTCAGCAAAAGGTGTACTGCTTAAGTAGTCGTGAAGAGTTCTGTTGAATTCAAAACAGAGTTAAGCATTGGCAGTTCTGTGACTTACACTATTTTTTTATTTCCACTACTGTTAAGGTTTTACTTTATAAAGAAATAGCGATGCACAGATACCACATTTCTTCAATCTGATTACAAGCACACATTTGAGTACTTTCCTGTGGCTCAGTTGGTAGAGCATTGCGCTAACAACGCAAATGTTGTGGGTTCATATCCCAGGGAAAGCAAGAACTGACAGAAAAAAATATGTTCATTCAAATGTAAGTCGCTTTGGATAAAAGTGTCTGCCAAATGCATAAATGTAAAAAAAAAAATGTGAATGTGAAATGTGCTTGTCAAAACCAAGAATCAGTGAAGCAAGAGGCAACCTCCTGCTTTCACTCTCGATGCGTAATAGGAAGTGACGAAACTGCAGTTCCTCGACCTACTGTTAGAGACTGGCTCTAGAAGTGAGCAGCTTCTCATTCACTTCAATGTTAAAAATTCCAACTTTGAAATTCATATTTCCACCCCTGGATCCACTAGTTTTGTTGATTTCAATTCTAAATTTGACCTTCAGGAACACTTAGAGGGGAAGATAAGAGGGGATTTATTTTTTTTAAATAAATGTATTAGTTTAAGATTTATTAAGTTTTAAAGTTATGCATAATTTAAGGGTGTGGTTTCTTGACAGGCAGATGATTGACAGTTCTTTCAGCCTGTGAAGTCAAGGAGTTCATCCTCTGGTGTCGATCATTTCAGCTAATTTCATCTGAAGAACTCGGCTACTCCTTGTGTTTCACACACTACGAGAAGCAGGAGGCTGCCACTTGTGGCTATCTCTGCATACTTAGAAGGGTATAATTTGCAGTTCCCAGGCCAGCATTGACAATGAAATACTTCCAGACTGCAGCAACGATTTCAGCTCCTCCCCTTTAGCCCACGACTGCTCAAGATGGTCACAGGATTGACCAGGTATGACGGAAGAGGAACGAGGATACGAGGAACCCATATCAGATCCTGATTATGGTATCGGTGCACCCCTTTACAAACCAGTACACAGCAAACAAAAATATAAAATGCAGCAAAAACAAACCAGTTGAAATGTTTGTAACCGTTGATTTCTGGTGCTTTAAAAGTGCATTTGTCACTACCTGCAGCAGTCACTGAAGATCTCCTTGCAGGGGCTCAGCTCCAGATTTTCCTTACATCTTTCGGCGATGCCTTCAGCAACATCGACACACTTAGAGGACTGTTTGAGGACAGAACCGGACACGATCAACATCCAAAGTCCCGAGCACAACCATGAGTAAAGCTGAAGAAAGAAATGAACACCTGCTTGTTGAGAAACGTCTTGATGATCTCATCTCCTCGACTCTTTCTCTTTTCATCCGGAGATACCTCATAGTCCTCCTAGAACACCCATTGCAAACAAATTACATTAGATCTGTAAACAGAATAGAAATCATTAAATACAATTTGATTTAGTAGTTTATTAACCTCTTAAGCCCTGAGGCCTATTTTCCGAAAATCCTATACTTTTACTTTTTAAGGCATTTCTCAGCTTTTACAAGGCCTAAACTGCAAATCTTGGTATCAAAATGAAGATAGGTTCTTGGGGAGTGGTGTGGATGAGTTAATTTGACAGTCAAGAACACTGGGTAAGAGTAATTGATGTTGGAATGGCCAAAAAATGAACTCCGCCTAAAAAAAAACACGTTTCCCCCAATATCTCCTTATTTTACTTATAACGAAGCAAATAAACACAATAAATTGTAACAACTACATGTCAAGGACATCTGTAGCAAGTTTGGTGTCCATACTACAAGAAACTAATATTCTGTACAGGTTTTGATTGAACAAAGTTCAGGCGTAATCCATGTTGGCACAGTTTGGCACAATAATTGAAATATGGTAAAAATCTTGTTCAAAGCTTCAGCTACGTTCATAGTCTTCTTTTCTTGCTTACGGGACATGATTTCAGCAAAAAAAACTCCTAAAGAAACGCTGTAAAAGGGGGGTGGAAGCTCATTTACCCCATCTTGCTGCGCTTTTGGGAACCTTTCATTCACAAACGCCTTCGACGTCGAGCTTCTGCGTGTCCCTACCCCCCGACCATCTGTCCAATCCGGGAGCTCTATATATCGCTGGAAAGCTGATTCTGAGGAAGCCAATAAGCTCAACCATTTTGAGACGGACAGCATCGCCGACGAATGACACGACGCGCAGCGTGGAGAGACCACCTCTTACGCACGGGGAGTCATTCCATATTTGGTGACGTTACGAGACCACGGAGCAACAGAAAAACCCAAAATGGAGTTTCCGCGAAGCTATCGACCGGACATAACAACAAACGGACTTTTATCGCTATGGAAATAACTTTTTGTTGAAAAAACGGCAAAGGTAAGACAAGATTTACATGCTTGCTTGGTTTTCGCTGGCGTTTTTTCGGGGAACTTTCGCTCCCTGCTCTGAAATAATTCATGCAATGTTAATGAGTTGCATATCACTGGATTCAGCTGGTTGTTAGCTTTCATTTAATGTCATGGTTTGGTGTTTCCGTTTATATTGTGGATACATATCGCACATAAACAAAAACTTGTTCATGATTATACTCCGGCTATGTTGTTGTTTATTTGCATGGCGTTCGAGCTGTGGTTAACGGATATGAAATTGAATTAGATACGTTTTTAGAGGAGTTTCTACTGAGCACAATGGTATTTAATATATGTGGGTTACTCTCAGGGTTAGTGAGCTATGAGTGAAAATGTAACGCACAAGGGGGCAAGACCCGGGTACCGGGGACTCTCGGGCTTAAGAGGTTAAACTCTTTGTGACCAAATGTACCAGAGAACAGTTTTACATGTTAATCTGCTGTGGGGTGCAACCCTTTAATCCAGTAAACATTGAGGTAGATCAACACTTACTGAAGAATGTATTTTGTTTGATTTTTTCAAAATCTCTTTTGAAACTTTCGTCAAAAAAATATTTTGTGGCAAGCAATGCCGGTGTTTTAATTTGCGTTTTAAAAGTTTTTTTTTACTTTTTTTGAGCTCGCTCTTATTGGCTAGTGAGATTGTGATTGGCTGCTCACTGAACCAGAAGCAGTTAGTTTTATGAAAATATCCATTATTTCTACAAATACATTGTACAAATACATTGCTGTGTATGCGCGTCAAACTGTGTCAGGGACGCTTAGGGACCGTCTGCAAAGTGCCAAATATGTTTTGACCAGAAAATGGTTAATAACTTTACTCTAAAATGCTTCATTACGACCGAAATCAAGCCACACAGCACTGCTCACAGACAGAAATTTCAGAATTAACTACTTTCCGTATTTTGAACATTAGAAATTTGTGATTATTAAAAAACCCTGGATTTTGATAGTTTAGGGGGCCATTTCACTTTCAAAAAAAAAAAAGTGGCAGTCCTGGCCTAGTGGATAAGGTGATTGACTGGAGATTTACCTTGTTTACATGCATTATAGCTAATAGACCAGATGTAAGCAAGATTTTTAGATTCAACCCTCATTAAACACACCTGGTTCCACTAATTAAGCTATTTTTCCTTGTTTCACATTACTAGTGAGTGTGCTGAAGATGGGTAAGAACAAAAACCAGTAGGGACTGCGGCACCCCAGGGACGATGTTGCCCAAAACCTTTCATAACCAATGATTCGTTTAAAAACGTGATGAATGTTTTTTTTCATATCACTTGATTAGCATCTGAAAACAGGAATCCGCTCGTTCAAAAGGAACTGCTCACATCTCCACTGATGGCATTCCTTTACACTATAAAAGGTGCATCCTCGTCAAAAGATTACACAAGGAATGAGCTCAACCTTCTGGCACAATCCTTTCCCTAAGGCTGTAATGGTGCCTGTGTGTATGTTAGGAGACCAATGCTTGATGACACCCCATCAACACCCTCTCCAGACTTCATGCTTCATAGATCTCATCATGGAAGACTCTTAATGACCACCTGCCCCCTTTCAGTTCCAACCCAATGATGTAAAGCCTTGGGCACCCACACCAAAGCATGATTTCACGTACAAATCATGTGCCTCCACGTATTATTTACTCCTGCCAGCTTTGACTAAAAACTTACTGATTCCTAGGGAACAGTAAACCATATATTCCTATTCTGACTTGCAAAAAGGTCCATGTCCGAGTGAAATAGGTTTACCTTCTCTCTTGTTTAACAGTTTTTTATTCTTGTCCAGTCTAGAGCACCACACAAAAACCCACAAAAAATGCATATGTTATCACGGTACCAAGAAATCGTGGAGTGAGTGGCACAGGGAGTTCAGGGACTCCCTTACACAGAACCCATATCCAAAGAAAGCAAATGGACTGCTGCAATTAGAAGAAACCTGGATTAGTGGTCACCGTTTCATGTCTGGTAAGATTCTGAGTAAATCAACATATTCACTGACCAAATGTTTGGCATCTTTATGTTGGATGCAATTTACTTAAAGCAGGTCATCTGGTCGGTGAAGAGTCGAGTCAATTCCTTTTTTTTACTTATAGTTTTGCAATTTTCCATATTAAATGCAGTCATTTTCTGCTTGTTTTGCCACTCAGTCTCGAAGGTGGGGTCAATGTATACGCTCTGTTGGCAACTACGTCATGGTTGGAATCAGTTAAACTTGCCATGTATAGAGAGAGAATATCATGGAATATTATGCTTTGGTTGTGTATTTCTCTTTAAAAAAGGCTTCCTTCTCCCACACAAAACGCTTTGTTACAGCAGCAAAAAAGTTGCTGAGAGGCAGCTGGAGGTTTGCGTTGCCATACATCAAAACCTGATTGACTTGGAGAGGATCTGTGAAGAGGAGTGGAACAATATTACTCTTTAGATTTCTGCAAACCTGGTGACTTATCCGCAAGGGTTATGCCACCAAGTCATGCTTTGTACAGAGGTTACTTATATTTATATTTATATTAGGCATTAAATTTATGAATTGATCATTGAATTGTCAGTAAACAAACCAAAAAGTTCCTTTTAAAAATGAGAAACGTTAAAATGTAGGTTCAGGCTTGACTTTCCTCATGTTGCTATGGTACAGGAGGCACATTACCATTCTGTATGATTCAAGATGGCACGCTCACATGTTTCATGAAGCCCACCATGTGTCACGTCAGGTTGCTTGGTAACCAGCCAGTCGACACCATGGGATTCCACTGTTGCAAGGCTTAGCAGCGTCACTAAATACCCCAGACGTCATCCACATAGTGGGGGACTCTCTGTGTGTCTCAGCAGTCAGTATGTTTCCATTACCTAAACGCAGCTGCCAACTACTCCATTCAAAGGTCTCTCATATGCAGCAAGCAATGGTGAAGTAAATAATGTTTCTTTCTTTGATCAACAGTCAGGTTTGGTAGAAGGCCTAACTCTGGATTGTTCTCAAGTATTTATTCGGCTCATGCTAAAACGTGAGGACTTCATAAGACACTCATCTGTGGCATGAAGCAACATCGGCGAGGAAGAGATGGCTAGGATTAGGAAACACGATATTCAAAGAAAAAGCATATGGACTAAAAAAAATGGACCAATCCGGGAGACTTGGAGAAGTATCTAAATGGAGAGGGCAAGACTTCGCCCACCCCCCAGAAATGTGTGAAAGCCATAAAACCCTCCACTACAGCTTGAGGTGCACCTCTTAAAAAATGTATCTTTGCATATGTAGACGAGGACTCTGTGATTGATCAGTTTAGTTGTTGGGCGTTTCTGGTGTTGCATTATGGGAGCAGTGTCATATCCGGTTGTGCGTATGAGAAAGAAGAAGGCAGCAAGTGTCCTCTCCTTCCATAATTGAAGTGTACGTGATTTGAGTGACTATTATTTTTTTTCCACATCAATGAACTCAAGCTCCAATACAGTACACCCCGTTTCAGTCTCCATTGTGGTGTACTGCAACAAAACAACAAAATGTGAACGACGAAGAAAAGCGCCAACTAGTGTTTTTGACCAGCAATTACACAGTGAGGTCACACACAGAGAAAAGCGAAAGGATTGGTGAAAAGCTTAAGGGTGAACTCCTTCCGAGTGCGCATTTAAAGGCTGTGTGTCACAACGCCGTGCGAATGCTGTCTCACTTCGCCAAAACTCGTAGAGTCCTTCAAATGCGTCTTCACCCCTGAATTCCAATGATCATCCTTCCTGAATGCCCATAACTGTCGTTTTGAAACAAATGCCAGAAAGTAAAATGGCAATATGCATGAAAGGTAACGTTCTCAAGATATTTCACGAATTACGAACAACACACAACCAAGCGCATGAGTAGGCCGTACCGAAAGCGCGTGGTAAGGAATGGAGAGAGCGCTTCTGAGAAGGCTTCACAGGGTTTCTTCTCTTAACTTGCGCTACAGAAACGGATAAACGTTATTTCTTTAGGACACTTTGTTTTGCTTGATTTAAAATTGATTTAAAGCACTTTGAAGCGTATCAGCACCTTGTGCTCTGAGTGGAGCGCCAGGACCCGGAAGAATAGAACAGAACTGTTCATGTTTTTCGCATCTTGGAATTTTTTTTATCTCGAAGCAAAAATATTTCCCGAGAGACCTTTCGTATCTTGGATTTTTCGTAACTCGAAGCATTCATTTCTCGAGGTACCACTGTATATGGCAAACATGTGGGGTGGAAGGTGAGCCGTGGGCATTCTACGGAAGCTCACAGGACGAGCGTGCATTGTGCAGAAGTGGGGCAGCATTCAGATTAAAGAGAAAATTGATTTATTGCCGAGCAATACTCTGTGGTTTACCAACGGTTGATGCTGCCTTGCTGGTTCTCCCAAGATGTAGCATCAGGAGGTTGGGTATGCTGCATCCTCTGAAGGATTCTAGAACCTGGATTAAGACACAGCTATTGAGAGTGACAATGAAGAGAGACTAAAGGCCAATACAAACCGAACCGACTTTTCGTGCGACAGTGCGCGGAACATCACACCACTGAGCGAATTGCCAACAAAAGCTTCCAATTGCCATATTGGATCGGTTTTTCTCAAGGAGGTCGACCAATGAAAGCCGTCTCTTTTCAGGACATGAGTAAAAGAGCCACTTGGTGGCGCTCATCCCACATTTTCATAGTAATCTTTAGTGGTTTTACTGATGAGTTACTGTCATGTTACCGGTTGTATGCCGGTTAAACATGTGTGGTCACTATGTCCATAAGAATTCTACAATGTTCAAATGAAGTGAAATGATTTACTCAGATTAGACTGTTCATTCATTCAATCTTCTCACCACTTGTTCCCTCTCCAGCTCACTTTGGTCTAAAGGTGGGGGTACCCCCTACACACCTAGCCACTCCCACATCCGTCCCTTCAGCACGCAGCTGTAAATCTCAGGCAAACAGGATTTGAAATGAGTTCCATTAGTAGCGTCCGTAAATACATTTTGTCCATTTGTGTCCCATCCCGAAAGAATTCACTCCAAATTAAAAGCATTTAAAAGCCATTTGTGGGGTGGGAGAATAGCTTTTATTAAGATTCATTTTCAAATAGAAGAAGCCTGAATATTACACCTCCCCTGCGGAGAATGAAATAAAAGCAAAGTGTGTGAAGCATTCTCACTTTTAAGGTTTTCATTTCTCATCTCTGGGAGAACACACAGATGGCGCTAACCACAACAACCCCGCTAGCCTTTGACGTCAAAGAGGGATTGCATAAATGCCAGACATAAAAACACATAGATCTGAGAAACAATAATCATTTCAGTAAATCTGGATCTGGTATTGTCTTTTCAGGGGAGTGTTTCATTTAATTTTCCATTCTGCACTTTATGTTTTGTGCAACTAATCCTTGGTGTTAAGCGTATTTTGAAAAAGAAAAACCACAGCAGCACACTTTTTACGTAAAAATTGGCAAAAACCTGGCATTTTTACCCTTTAAAACCTATGTGAGCTTCGGTGATTACATTTGCATATCAATTTTTAAATGCAGATAAAAATGGACCCACATAAGAGCAATAATTATTTGTATTATTTAATAAACGTTATTTCTTTTACGACACCTTGACTCCAACATTTGTTATGGCACATTATTGGTAATCTATACACAATGTTTCCCTCGATTTAAAACTGATTTAAAGTGTTTAAAAGCATATCTGCCCCTTAAAGCACACTATCTTCAATGGGAGAATGGAGGCCCGGAAGTGCAGTGCGACGTCAGACTAAACTAGCCGATAACAGAGCAGAATTGTTTGTGGTTGTACGTATCTCGATTATTTATTTGCATCTCGAAGTGAAAACTTTCCCGCGAGACCTTCCATATCTCAAACATTGCGTATCTCGAAGCATTCGTGTCTCGGGGTACCACTGTATTAACATAGAGCTGTTTTTTTTCACGAGTGGGTGTGCAGCAATCCAGTAAAAAAAATCCATAAATAAAAAAAAAAATCACAAAAATCCATAAAAAGCCGACACAATAAAAAAAAACATTGTAATCCAGACCACAGGCATTAACAGCACTTCCAATTGAAGGATATTTGTAACTTTTTTACATTTACAATTTTGAGGGATAAGCTATGAAATGTCTGTATTATTAAAAATTATGTGGAGAAAAAAAAAAAAACAATAAATTTTTTTTTGTGGTTTTTTTGTCGTTTTGACACTTTTTTCAGTTAATATTGACCTAACTCTATACATTATCAAAATCTAGGATATAAGGGTTGTATTGATGTATGGCAAATTAAAATACTCCAAAAAATGCCACCACAGCAGGTAAAAATGTAAAACATGGCAGGTTCTATGGCAGGTCATTATGGGTTAAACCATGTACATATTTAAAAAGCATTTGTCGAATGTTCCTTTGCATTGCTCAAAGTTTACTGAAATAGACTTTCACTTCTATACTTCAAAATAATGAAGAAAGTCAAAGATTCAAATGCATGAAAAACCTACCCTCGAAATTTTCCAAAATGCACTGCTTTTAAAAATAATGAGAAACATATTTCCACACATCCACCAGAGCTTTCAAAAAACACACAGATTTAAGAGTCAAGCATGTCGTAGTTTTCCTTTTCAGTTGTTAAAGGATCAATATTTGCGCAAATGCTAATGTTAGCAAGCTCAGTAACTTCAGCTGCTGTGGGATGCTTTACGCCACTTGGTTCATTAAAATATATTGTTATTTCTCAAAATAATTATGAATGCCAAATGAAGGCTAGCTAGCGTTAGTTACAACTAGAGATCGACCGATATATCGTTTTACAGATTTTTTCCCGATATTTAAGCATTTTACCATAATCGATTATCGGTTTTGTAATATCGGGTTCACCGATAAACGGCACCATCTTGTGGTCGTTTAGAAAATTACGCGCATAATCGCCATTGCAGCACGGCGTCTGAGGGGAACAACAACTGCGTGCACAGGTAAAGTATACTTACTTGCTTTGCTATATTTAGTAAACTTTATTTAACATAACAGCTATTAATGCACAAATTAGATGTGTTACATAAATGACTGATATGTAATTTATGCAGCTTGGCTCTAAGAAATAAAGACGAACTCACAGAGTCACGCAAAATAATCCGTCAAATCCTGTCACAATAAAGACATAACTGCCTGGATTAAATAATATACAGCCATGAATAAGCACATGTTGTAAATAAAAGCGCTGAATTTAATTCTCTCTCTGTTGTCTACCTGCTCATTATTAGTCTCGTGAAGTCGGAGTCACGAATGCTAAAATAAACCGTCATGTCCTGTTCCAATAAAGACGTAACTTGCCTGAATTAAATACAGCCACTAATGAGCGTCTATATGCTCCTCATTCGTCTCATAAAGTCGCTTCCATTTTGCTGTTCACTCAGCGGGTTGATGCTCATGAAATGCTTCCGCACAGCCACCGCATAACTTTTAATAAGATTCACTAAAACACCCCAAATTATATTAACATTTATATAACCATCATTCCGCTAATAAACAAATTCTAAATAAATATAACTAAGAAATTGAATGCGCTTTGTCAGCACGCATTTCATAATCTAGAACGACAAAAACGTTTTTGTTTTTTTTCAAAAACGTATTTGTGATATATCAGAAAGGCAATAAAAACAATGTTTTGTTTGTTATATTTCAATATTTCAGAATATTACACAGTAAATTAACATTATCCAGCAAATTATTCTTCACTATTTGGCCTATAAACAGCTTTATAAACCTAATAAGTTTGTATATAAACCTAAAAACCTAAAAAGTTGATATGACTCCTGTGCTTCAAGACAGACATTCTATATTTATGTTAGTGTTGCTGCTCATGCTTTTCATAAAATATTTTTATTGTTGTAATATGAATATTAAATTTAACATGAAAGACTGCTTTTTACCTCATTGAAGGTTTTATTTTTGAAAAAAAAAACAAAAAAACTTTAGAAACAGTGAACTTTCAGACCCCTCTATTTATTGTTGTATAAGAGTTTTGATTTGTATGCAAGGAGGGAGTGATTGTAATAAATAAAACGGTTTGTTCAGTTCAGTGGTGTTGTAATCATTGTGTCAAAAACAGAAGTGTAATAGTAAATAAATATCGGTTATCGGGCACATAAACATGCAAATAATTGGTATCGGTATCGGTAATAAAAAAAATTTATATCGGTCGATCACTAGTTACAACATGACTGTTTCATTTATTCAACGGCTAATGGTTACGTCTCTAAACACGTTTTCTACACAATAGTGTCTGAAAATTACACTAAAACCCATATTTATCGTTATATTTAGCATGTTCATCAGGTCACGCACCTTTTCTCTTTCTGCGGAAGTATGCTAGCGCTCAAACGTAGATATCCATGGTGCTGACACAGCTGTTGCGGAGATTGGAGGCTTTTTGGTTCAGTGTCACATGCTCTAGTTTCCAGTTAATTCCAATAATGAAAAAATAATGGTATTAACGGCAATACATTTGGTACAGAACAGTTCAAATTGATTACGTTTTTGTTTCTGTTCCTGGTACAATTTCATTCGTTTCCGGTTTCCGTTCCATGAAGTCCTGATGCATGCGTGCAAATATTTAATGCTGTTTTTGTGTTCCGTAAGCAGTACACAAACTGCATAATTACATTCAGCATGACAGCGGTGTTACACTAGACTGGAGAAGGAAGCCTAATCTGGGCACAAAATGTTCAAGAACTGCAAAAATACCTCGACCAAATCAATTCTAAAACATGGATTTGAAGAACTACCCATTCTAAAAGTATGTTTTAAAGTCAAATTTTCAAAGCTATTCACCTCCTAACGCTCACCTGTAGTTAGAGTCTACATAGCAGCTCTACTAGAACACTTGAATGGAAGCATTGAGCAATAAAGGCAGTAAAGAAACGAGCTCCAGGACACTGGAAAGCAAACAATCCTTGAGTTTTCTGTTGACACATCTAAACCTACCATGGCATCCAGAAGTTGGATGCATCGTTGAAGGTCTGGTCGGGTCTCACAGTAGAGGCGGAAAAGAAGTCTCCCGATTGGCTGCTTCTCACACAGGCTGAAGTAGTCGCGGTCTGACACACACACACACAAAAATCAAATGTTAAATGAAGTGGAGTGTTGGTAAAAGAGCTTGTCATAGCTGACAGAACATTGGCTCTGGTTGCACCATGAAACATTAAAAGCAGATAAAAGTAGCAGAACCATTACTAAGATTTTAAATTAATCAGAAAAAAAAGAGGTAAAAAATTGTAAGGTTAATCCAAGGAAAATTCTGTTAATTGTGTTTACAGAGGACAATTGTGCGTGTAAAATGGCATCCGTTTGGCAAATTGCAGAAGAAAGATTTGGCAAGGTATTCTTCTCACATTATTTAACATAACTTTATGCATTTACGTGTATAAATAGAGAAACACTGTTTTTGTGCTTATTATTATCATTAGCACAAATGTACACTTTTGGCACTTATTTTGGGATCGTTAAACCTTTCAAGTGCAAGCAGCTCTTTGTTTTTAGGCAGGGAACTAAGCATGCTGACATTGGGATAGCACCTGAACAGAAAATGTAGCCAGCAATTTCACTTTACAGAGTTATTTTACTGCACGACTTCAGCCCCGATTTTGAGTCACCAACAAGATTTCATCAAAATCACATGCAACTACCTGGAATCACAGGCAAATCAATCAATACTCGTGTAGCGCAACTACCAAATACGTGATGTCAGAAAGTCACCAACGACTTTTTTGTTTTGGCCAAGATTCTGGTCACATATTTTAAAATTTATAAAAAATAAGTATCTAATCACTGTTAAATGTTGTATATCGTGTGACCTGGTGGCGCTATAACTGAGAGAGAATGTTGTAGATGTGTAGCGACAGTGTTAGCATAGTTGGTAAATTTTTAAATTTTTATTAGCATAGTTGGTAAGAGTTATATATAACAGCTCCCTCTTTGAGGCAAAATGTCGACTTCGCTGGTTGTTGTGTGTGTGTTAAAGTCAAACACCAAAATTAAACATCCCACATACCTTAAGATAAGACTGATGGAGATTGAGGTGAACAGAAAAAATCTCTATGAGGAGTTTGTTAAAGTATGATTATTGGAGTTTTTACAAAATAATTCACTTGTTGGTTTTAGAAACTCACCAAAATAGATTTTTTGTAGGTCTTGATCCCTTACAAAAGTCATCCAAATTACAAACATTTATTCCAAACACTGTTTGAAATAGCAGTAAAAAAATAGCAGAAAATGACATTGGCCACAATGTAGCGTTATAACTGACACCATAGGCTGTGCATGAGAGGTGTTCAGACATAGACCCTTAACAAACCTGGCAAATTTCATCTCGATTGGACATTGTACAGCTTCATTGTGAAACTGAAATTCAGCTGACCACCAAGAACAAACTGTTAAACGGAAATGAGACTGCCAGAATTTGAGGGTGATGAAATAAAATCTCTAGGAGAAGTTTGATAAAGTCGATGTCGACTCCCTGTCGGTGCAGCACTACAAAAGACTTCTTTGTAGAGTTCATTAGAGTTCTTCAAACACAGCTTGAAATAGCGTTGCAGAGAATTGGATATTCCACATTGCCACTAGATGACGCTATAACTGACACTGTAGGTTGCTATATAGATTTGTTTAGACATGGACTCTTAACACACATGGAAAATTCGAGTTTAATCAGAGATAAGTTGGCTGGGATATTAGCAACTTTCTGTTTATGCCAAAATTGAGATTTTTGAGGGCCGCTGTCCTCAGATAATTTATTGAATTTAAAACAATTTAACACCTCATATGCCTTAAGATAAGACTGATGAAGTTTGGACAAAGCAGAAAAAAGGAGGCTGGCATAAGCAAAAGTGGCAAATTATTCGAGTTTTTTGCAAAATAGCAGACTCACTGTCCATTTTGGAAATCCATATTACTTAATTCTTGGAACTGAATGTGTGCGAATTTGTCCACATACAACAGACTATGAGCGGAACAAAAGCTGAATCGCGTTACGTGGAGCTATTTTTTCTCACATACTGTTCTAACGTGTGTTAAGCCTGGTGACTTTTTCGCCTTCAAAAATGCCCTAAAAGCGACAAAACAATAATGCTCTGAGAAATAACAATATGGTTCTACTGATATTCTGTGCTAGGGCCCTAATTAGAAAGATCAAAATAAGAGTATTGACCAGACACTGAAAACATTTACCAATGGTTTTGCTTAACTCCATGCACTGATTGATATGAGGGAATCGAAGAATTTCCCTCCATTTTTTACTTCTTCCTTTCCGTTTACCTCCTCCACCTAGAAAAAAAACATACACACACAAATTGAGTTTCATATACAGGGATTTAAAGCACTACAATATTGCATTCTTGTTTCGTTTCAATCAAACTAAGGTGCATATGTTACGATGAACAGTAATTTTATCCTCATCTCTAGCATCAGTCTTATTGCGGACCATTGAGATCCAGCACAACCATAGTATTGTAAACTTTATGATACTGATCCGTTATCAGAAAATGCATGCTGTTAGGAAAATATTTTTGCATACATGTTTTCCCACTGAAACAAAGACAAGCGCACACATGCACAATAAACTGAATGGCCGAAGAAAGTACATACTGCTCTTTGGACGCTGGAAAACACTTTGCATGTCACTCAAACATTATATTGATGTGTACTACACAAAACACCCCGGTGTTGTTTGAACACTTGTTGCGTGTGATGTTCATGCTGTCAGGTTTTGCAGATTGTAGTGTTCCAGCAGATCCCTCTGGAGCAAACATCCCGTATGTTAAGCCTCCAAAAACCCAGGCTCTCATTTGACTAATACGGATTAAGATCAGAGGCAAGTTTCACCTGTGGCTGAGATGCTCCTTTAGCTGATTCAGGGGGACACTGAAACGTTCCCAGGCCAACAGGGAGACAAAGTCTCTCCAGCTTGTCCTAGGTCTTCCCAGTAGCCTCTCCCTTATAAGGCCATCCCCAGAACACCTCCCCAAAAAGATGCCTTTTTAGCCTCCAAAAACCCTGTCTCTCATTTGACTAAATTGGGGTTAAGATCAGAGGCGACATTCACCTGAGATGAACCTCCAGCTCATCTTGGGGGACACAGAGACTTTCCCAGGCCAGCCGGGAGACAAAGTCTCTCCAGCATGTCTTCTATAGAGGGGCATTCCCAGAACGCCTCCACAGATGTCTGTTTTGTCTCCAAAAACCCTGTCTCTTATTTGACTAATTTGGGTTAAGAACAGAGGCGACTTTCACCTGAGGCTGAAATGCTCTGGTCAGTGCAGTATTTCTCATGTACAAATTAGCGAATAAGTTTTGCTTTTGAAATCTTCTTCCTCTTACCCAGGGCCGGGTCGCGAGGGAGCAGTCAGGACACCACCTCCAGAGTGAAATCAAGGCATTCCCTGGTCAGCCGGGAGAAATGTCTCTCCAGCATGTCCTAAGTCTTCCACATAGCCTGTCCCCTAGAGGGCCATATGCAGAACACTTCCTGATGATGGAGTCCAGGAAGCATCCAAAACAGATGCTAAAGCTACTCTAAAGATTACTCTAAAGCAGTGGCCCAGTGAGCTCCTCCCAAGTGACTGAACTTCGTAGCCTATCTCTAAGGGAACTCCTTCCACCCTGCGGATATAACTCTTTTCAGCCATCTGTATCCTGGATCAACCACGCATGAAGGTTTCAGCTGTATTCTGCCTTTCAGTATGTTACATAATGAACAGGTAAACAAAACCAAGAAACTACATGATCTGGAATAGCTCTAAAACATTCAGCTACGGGCTTTGCCATTGGACAAAGAAGCGCCAAACTCTTCCTGCAAATCACTCTTCCAATCAAAGTCCACTCCCATATATAGTTGAAAGTTTAATCAGACAGAATGTTCAAGAGACCACATCACCAAACAGTGCACCTTCTTGAACAAGTCTCGGACCACTTTTGGTCAGATTTTTTTTTGTTCTGTTGTTGCTTTCTCACCTGCCCAAACTAAAAGTGAAAATGAACTCTATTTCGAATGAATCAAATTAACAAGTCAGGTGTGAAAGCATCCTTAATTCAGCACCCTAAACAGTGACATACTTCTGAGTGGGAGACACCTACCAAAAAACACTCCAAAAATCATTTACAAGCATATATACAGGGATCTCAAGTCTCACGCATTGAGTGGGTGACACGTGAAGTTTACTATTCTCCCTCGCAACACATGCAATTTCTTTCAACAAACACATCCCTTTCTAGGGTACAAATATTATTTGTAGACTAAAACATGTTATATTTGTTATTTTGTGTTTTAAATGAACATTACAATAGTTATGACACATAATTTGCAAGGGAATTCAGATTAATGTTAGAAAATGTGGTATCCTCTTTCAGTTTCATTTTAAAGAACCCCAAATCTGTTCCATCAGGGCCATCTAGTGGTCAAAAGAAGGAATAACCATTGAAAGTACAATACATGTGAAGTGGCTTGTGTTTTTCAAAGTTCTGGCACAAAAAGTTCTTGGAGTAGTGTATGTAACATTTTTTTTCTTTCTTTTTTCAGTTTCTTGTCACAAAACATAAAATGGGTTCATTGTAGGGGTGTAACGGTTCACGGGGATGTATTGAACCATTTCGGTCGGCCTGTTCGGTTCGGGACACTTGCGTACTGTTTCGGTATTCTGTATTTTTATTAAATGATTTAAATGTATTATTAGCGCGATATTAAGCGCAGCGGAACAATGTTCCTAGGCGAGTTTCCGCACGGACGCTATTGACTGACGAGCGCGGGAAGGAAAATGGAATCTTATCAAAAGCGAAAGAGAAGCTTGAAGACCCTCTCACTTCACTACGGTCTCGTGTTTGAGAACACTTTCGCTTCTCTGTTAAAAGACATAACGGAGATAGACGAGTGGATAAATTTAAAGTTGTATGCCGACATTGTTCCACGGAGATAGTTTCCGCACGGACGCTATTGAGTGACGAGCACGAGCGTGAGTAGGAAAATTACATGGCAAAAGCGAAAGGGAAGCCAGAGCTTGAAGACCCTCCCACCTCACTACGGTCTCCTGTTTGGGAACACTTTCGCTTCTCTGTTAAAATACGTAACGAGGATAGACGAGTGGATAAATTTAAAGTTGTATGCCGACATTGTTCCACGGAGATCGGGCAGGCAACACATCTAACATTTTCTACTGCTGGAGATATTATAACCAGATCTATGCTCTCTTCAGAAAATGTGGATAGGTAATCTATCCTAACTAGTTGCAGTATTTCATTTTTTATTTAAAAAAATGTGTTTTTCTTCATAAAGAGTGCAATTTATTTAAAATATCACCCAAATGTGTCACTTTTATTTATTTTATGCAAGAATTCTATTGTGTATTGGCAGCTTTTCAAAATAAAGATTATGTAAGTTCTCATTGTTTTGTACCGAACCGAACTCTCCAAGACACTGTACCGAACCGAATACGATTTTAGCGTACCGTTACACCCCTAGTTCATTGTCAATTTTTTTTGTAGCTAAAAAAAAGGCAAAATGTACTACTGTTGTATTATTTCAAAAAGGTTCATACTTCTAGGGGTTAATATCTGTTTTGAACAATTTCTTTGTCTTTGGTAAATAAATGTAAATGTTTAATAAATAAAATTAAATAGGATTTTTGAAAAAACTAATTAGGCCACATCCCCTAGTCCTTGTCTGATCACTTTTATCTGTGAGGCAAACATCCAGAATCTACAGGGAATCAAATGACTTTCCCCTCACAAGGGCTTTCTTAAGGTGTGGCCCCACAGACTACAACAAAAGCATGTGAGCCACGGGAAGTTAAAAAAGAGACGCCTTTTCCAAAGGTGAACGTCAGGACTATTGGAGGAAAAGGCCTTTTGTTGAAATGCTCCAATAGTGTCCTTTCTTTTCTTTTTCTACTGTATCAGTTCAGCCTCACAATGCATCAATCCCATTTGCACACTGCCTCGCATACAGAAAATTATTACAGAAGCATTAAAAAAAAATCAATTATTGACCACTCAGAGCCACCAGGGCAGTGAACGGCAAAATCCCATAGCAGAGCTGTAGGCAGGATGAAATGTGAACGGCTCGTATAAACATTCCGTTTCAATGAGCATCTCCATGTGAGTATCACAGCACAGGAACCTTTAAAGCTGTTCCCTGAGGCTCAAGCTCTGGATGTTGCATCCCTCCTCGAAACTATAAATAGACACCTCATTAAATGTGAGAAATCATTCGCCCTGAATGCCACCCAGACTGTTAAAGTTGTGCCGTAATCTCCTTGTTTATCTCATAATGTCATTCAGGTAAGTCTTGATCACATGATGTTTCTGAGGCAGATTTTTGCTTCTTTTTTCAAACAGGAAGTTAAAGTGATTTCTTTACTTCTAACAGAGCTGTGGACTTCCTCGCCGGCTGTTCTTGATTTCCTGCCCCACAGATATGCCCTTCTCCCTCGACCACTTCACTTGAACTTCACTCTGATGTTTGTGGAGGTTTCTGATCAAGTTTTTAAGGACCACATTTCCTTGAAAATCTGATAATAACAGTGTCGTAACTAGAAAATTCTGGGAAAAAAATATTTGTTGTTTAGGTTAGTGTTGAGATGGTGATTTATCAGCACAGCATCTCATGCAATTAAATAAATATTTTCAGTTGGCTTTAAAATTCTAACTTTAAAAAGTGTAACAGAAAAAATAATTAGAATCCTATTATTCTGCGATAGAACAGGAAGTTACATCCCAAACAGGAAGTTACATCACAAATAGGCTTACAAGTCAGGGTGTTGAAGATCTCTTTCACTCTCTGGACTTTGAAAGAGCTGTTTCCCTCTTTCAGACCCTTCTCTTTCCCCTCCCCCCTTCTTCCTTCTTTGTTCTCAATGCAACATGGTTTGTTGGCTGTTTGGCATTCTATGTGTTTTAAAGATAATAAAGCTGTATCGTCTCCACATATTTACATGTGGCGGTCGACATTTAAATATACATACACCCGCCGTATACAGTTGTTGTGATACAAATGTTACTTTAAATGGTTAAGTGACAAAACTTTTTTTTTTTTTTTTTCAAAATTAAACCCCTAGAACTTTTGAAAATAATTAAATATGATTTTTTCTTCGAAATCTATGGTCATTTTGATGTGAATACATGGCCGATTATAATGCATGTGCCATCCCTCCTCCCACTGCTTCAAAGTGATGGGAAGTTCAGATCATTTGATCCGACTTGAATCTTTGAGACTCGTTCAGCAAAAAGAACAATCCACAACCCGCCGAGTCGTTTTGTTCACATTTTTTGTAAAATACCAATAAAATGTTGTGTGTTACTTCCCAAACACATCTACTATTTACACAAACGTCAATCACACTACGAATAAGACAAAACTATGATGCTAGAAGACAAAAAAAATCCTTATGCCTACTTGGGACTTTAGTCTGGTTCACCTCTGAAGCCTCCTTCGTTCCACACATTACCTCTCTCCAATTTAATAAATTTGTTAACGAGCTCTTTTGTCTCATGACCGCTCCGAAACGTTAACCAATGCAGTATGAGCCGGAAAAGTCCTTTTGTCTTTAATGATGAGTGGGCTACACACGGAAAACCATAAAAACAGTTGCAAATGAATCCTTCTATGACACGATTCGTCCCTCCAGAGTTACATCAAAGATTCGTTCAAAGTGAACGAATCATTCAAGACCATAACCACTGCTTCAGATATCCCCTTCTTAAACAAGGGGAGAGTTTCAGCTGATATTGTTTTGGTTTATATGTTACTTATATTGAACTCTGCATGGATTTGATTCAGACCAACAAACACAGATGTGTTTTACATGTGTGCGCAAAACTGAAAATATTTGTGAACAAAGCAACGTTTCTGTAGTGATTTTACTGTAGTGATGAGAGGAGTAATAAATTATGTTGATTAGTAGAAAGCTCTGTCACATATGCACTGCAAAAATAAAAGAATAAAATATACAGAACATAATTAATAGAATAAACCAATAATAAGATTGAATCAATAAATGAATCAATGCAATTTGTAACACTTCAACCCATTGGGGTTAGAAAAAAATTACCTAGTAAGAATTTTGAGACGCATCTAAAACTTTTTTAGCTGATAGTTGATGGTGACGGACTGTATGGAAATGGAGCACAGTCGTGAGATACAGAGTAAGTTAACAAAATAATAAATAAAAGAGGGTAGAGAACGGAATCCTTCCATTACACGCTCCACGAGTCTTCCTGATAAACTGGCACCAAATATCAAAAGAAAGTTGCTGTGTCAGGAGAAGGCCTTTTTTCGTATATAATAACTTACTTTCGTCTTAGAACACAGACGAAACGCAATATGCACTGTCATGTGACCTTGCTTTTGGAGGCTGGAGACTGCTCTTGTGAACGCAGCCGGTCGAAAACGTTTTGGGACCACTTTAATCCTGAACCACTTTGATGACAGATTTTAGGAATTTTACAAAGACCAAAACAACATCGCAGACCACCCTTTTCTACAGTGAGGGAAAATAAAATTCAGTAAAAGAATTCCCCTTTACCCTCAGCAATCTTGTGTAGATTTGTGGCAAGCCCCCACTTTGTCAACATGAGGCTCAGATACATGCCTCTCATTTCAATTACACATGAGAAAGAGGAGAATCGTATTTTTGTCACATAATATTTGTTTGATTTCACGAGAGGGAAGAATAGCCTACAAACAATAACACACAAACAAAAATAAAACTACCTAAATTGATTCATGGGGAGTTCAACGTTTTTTTTTAAACAGGGTTTTTCTCACACAAAAATTGCGCCCACATGTGCCTGTTTGATAATAAAAAAAAACTCAGTCCATACGAAATGCTATAAAGACAAAAGCTCACAGCAGACAAGTTGTACCATTTTTAAAATGAGTATCCAGCACTGTGTTTGCAAAAACACAGGCGATTCTGTTCCGTGATCAGACAGTAAACACCTGCATGTAATCCTGCCCATGTTGAAAGTGACAATAGCAGAGTAAACAGCAAGCAGTTCTTGTTTAATCCACTTGGTCTTTGTGAACAAAATTATCTTTCTCACGCTGTGATGACAGCGGCCTGTGTACTTGTCAATCACATGGTCCCGCCTAGATTTTTTTTAGGGGTAAATTGAGCCATCGTGAGCCACACATTGTACTTTGTTCACTTTAGAAAATCATTAAACTGTAATTTCTGAGGGAATCTTTTAAAAAGTTTGGCTTATCCCCTATAGAGTTGCATTGGATGGAGTCATGGAGGTGATCGCCACCGTTTGGCTTTACTCCGCCGGCCATGTGAGACACACTCATGTCTAAGATGGACTCAGACCGGTATGTTTGAAAAAAGGTTTTGTGCTCCCGACAACAACAAAACAGTAAAACTCGTTTTACGTTTAAATGCACAATTGTGATGAAAATATCAGTATGAATTTGCAGCCTTTTTACCGTTTAATCGACTAGTGTAGACTCCCAGGAAAACTGGGATTTATCACATTAGATAGCACAAACTTTCAGAATGGGAGAAACCCACTATTCTGATTATGGGAATCGTTTTCATTGTTTGACAAAACAATAACATTCCAAGCTGCAGATGACACTTTCGTGGACTGAAGGAGCTAATGACGACATGCTCTGTGTGTACCGCAGTGTTTGGGGCTGTGTCGCGATAATTTACGTGATTGTGAACTGAGTGAAAGTGTTAAACTATTAAACGACCGACACAGGATGTTTATCCTATAACGGTCAGAAAGAAGACGTTACAGCGTGACGCCACCGACGTGACGTCGGTTACAGACGAGAGGGTCGCTGGAGGTGTTCGAGTCAATGTTACAGGTCCTGGTGAACACATTCGTCTGTCTGAAACAGACTATAGTCACAAAACTAGCATCACCGACATAAACTGGTGTAAACATGTAGAAGTGGGTTTCCGTACTCACCCTCTCTTGCCTTTAGGAGTACCGTGTTAGCAACAATATTCTCCAGCTCCATCAAAAAAAACAAAGAGAAGTAAAAAAACCCGTCGTATTGCTTATAACAGGGGTAGAATAAACTATCTGCTCCTCCTAAAAGTAATTCGTGTAACAAGTATGAAACGTTAAATCAAAGGCTGGCCATTTGAAGTGTCAACGCACGTAAAACAACGAGTCGCTGGCAGAAGCATGTGGTGCTTGCTGTAATTTGTTCCACAAAGCGCACAAGGGAGGCATTGCCTGTTCAAATACAGCATTGCTGAGCCACTGGCGACAAGTCCCATTAAAACACGCATGCCACAGACAGCAGGCCGAGGTTCATGTCACAGAGAGCGGATCGAGTAGCGTACGGATCACAGAGAGGAGTCGCGACGCGCCGCACCGCTGCTCGCTGTCACTGCTGGCGTGCTCCCTCTCTCGGCTTTCAGTTACACATTCTGGCTCGGTCCCAAGCGCCTTTCACCCGTGGCTCCTTCACACTTCCAGCGGCAGAGCTGCTTGCACACGAATAGCGGTCCGAGAGAGGTGCCGGAACAGGCGATTCATCTTTAGCGGTCGCAACGTTTCCCAGTCATTCCTATGATGGCATTAGGCGTTCGGAGGGGCGTGGCCTAACGCAGCTGTGACGCACGAGCTTTGAGGGAAAGCATGCATATGGCTGTCAAAAGAGACCGTGCCATCCCTTCACCGTTCCGAACGATCAAAGCGCTCACTGTGTCTATAAGTCTAACATGGCTCCTTAAAAATGGTATTTGTTATTTTGAAAATGTAAACAAAACTCTTGAAGGTACAGAACGTTGTTATTGTATAGCAAAAGTTGCTTTCACCAATGGAAGGATGTCATTTAACATCAAAAAACTAAATACAGCGAAAAGACAAAAGCGAATCTAAATCAAACCAATATTTGATGTGACCATCCATTGGCTTTAAAACGACAGCAATTCTTCTAGCTGCTCTTCAGGTGATGCGGCCTCAGTTCTGGAGGACATCTCCAATACAGTGGTGTTATGTGTAGGTTTGGGATCAATGTCTTGATTTAGATGGAGGGAACAAAGACATTGCATTGTTGGGTGACTGATGGGAATGATTGATAAACCTCTCAATACTTCAAATCCACTTACCTCTAGAGCATGGCAAAGAGATTACATCTCCATTCCCTCCTTTAAGTTGTACTCTACATGTTGTTTGCCGCAGAACGACTGATGAGAACTTTTCTACCATTGGACAAGGTCCTTCCATGCAGGCTGACGCAGCTTGTACAAACCTGTAGGAAGACTCCCTCTGTCTGTGAATATTTGGTTAGTGAGTGATCAACCAGAAAGAGGGCACTCTACTTCCCGTAGGAAGGAGTGCGTAGGGAACGCATCAAGACGAAGGGCTTTTGGCAAGAGGCATCATCCTGAAGCCAGTCATCGAGAGAGTTAATTTGGGTTCTGCCACTGGAGCAGCGGGTGCGAGGGGAAGACAGACCAGGGTGTAGGACCGCCTATCCTCTGAGACAGAACCTAGAAAGGTCTGCATGACGTACGTGTCCTTCACGTCAATGGCGTGGACAAATCTCCAGGATTAACGCATGGTGGAATGCTGCGGATCGTCTGCATCTCGAATTGAAACTTGGCCAGGCTCAGATCCAAGATTGGTCACAACCCACCAAATTTCTTGGAGACCAGGAAGTATGGGTTTTAAACCCTCCATTCCTAGAGGGACCAGCTTGACAACTTGACACGGGCCTTCTATTGCAGGAGTGAGGCTCCTGTACGGGGAAGAAGGGATAAACTATGCTTCGAAACCTGGAGGGCTAGAGCGTGAACTGAATCATGAAGTCCGGCCGATTTGTCTGGATGACCCACTGATAGGCCCTGGGAAGCTTCTGCTCGCCTCCCGGTCATACTGACAGGAACCGTGCTGGGAGGTTGTTCCAAACATTTGTTAAAACTAGCCTCAGATCATCTGTGGATGTAGTGTTCTCACTTCCTTCAGACCCAGCCAGTGAAGCAAGGGCTCCGTGGGGAGCCATTCCATCACCTTCAGTACTTCTTCAGGGTTACGACCTTTCTTACTGACTTTGGCTGTATGATTGAGGCCATTGTCTGGCTGCACTTTTGTGGACAATCATATCTCTCTCTGGTGGTTTTACATGATGGATAAGTACCTCAGCAAAGAACACCATTAAGCCTGACCAAACTCCATTTGGAGAAATGCAGCCCCAAATGTTTAAGGTCCCTCCACAATGCTTCACTTTTTATCTGTAGACTCTTATCCGAACAACTCTTTCATGGAAACCACTTCAGGCCAGACAGAACATGGGTGTGCTTGGGTTCTACTGGTTTCTGCCAGTTTTGAGCCAAAGGCAGCGCTGGACATCTGGGTAATAAGCTTGATGTGTCTTGTATTTGAAAGCACTGCGTCCACAATCTTCAACGTTGCTCAAAGTTTTGTTTCTCCTGACTGTGCCAGTTTATCTGGAATTAATGTTGGTTTGTAGGCACCAAATAGTGATTTGATTTCAAAGCAATCTTTGTTTACCACGTTACACTTTATTTACAGTTTACTGTACCTTCGTTTCTCTTCTCTGTTATGTAAAAAGCCGGTGTGAGGTTACCCGAAAAGTGCATTCTTTTTTGCTCTTAGGCTGCAACACAATGGGGTTTTAGTCAAAGAATACCAGACCACCAAAATCATCATAAAAGTAAATTATTGACCGTGTCTATATAATTAATGGAATGAAATTCCAAACTGTAAATTTTCAAGCCTTTACTTTTTAAAAATGTTGATTTTGGCTTGCAGATCACCAAATCAAAATTCAGGGTCTTGGAAAATGAGAATTAACTTTTACATCTACACATTTCTTAGCCTTTAAAAGGTTCCGCTGCAGTAGAACTGTTGTGAAGAGTGGGGTGACTTTTCTGTCTGGGGAGATTTAGGCTTCTTTGTTATCCGCTGGTTTTCCACAGTCACTTAAATGAGAAATGCTCAAAAGTTTTAAGATTATCTTTTTTACCAAAAGCTGGTTCAATAAGGTTTCTGTGCTTAGTAAACTCCCCTGATCCGAACTCGTAGTGTCCATCAGGCATAACCACACATAGTAACAATGTCTGCAATTTAACATTTAAATACAGTACAGTGGCACAAAATTAACCAGATTTTTACACAACCCTTAAAGTTAACAGTAATACCTTATTAAAAATGCAGTACACCGCAGCAAAATAAAACTACAGACTGTATAATGTATAATGATTTATACACAGAATGTATAATTTACTGAACAATATGTTTTCATTTTAAAGAATTATTGAATTTCAGAAATGTCAGTATCTGCTACGCGGAATTTTTAACTTTAACAGTATTTTATCAGTAAACTTTTAAAACTCCATATAATGTTTACATATTCTCTGAACCAGTAGTTAATCAAATTATTCGATTAGGCTAAAAGACACCTAATAATACACTAGATTTTAAAGCTTGTAGACAAACTGTGTCGTCTTGTAAAACACTGGACCTTAGAGTTCATGAACCAGTGCGCATCACTGTAAAAATCGTAAGAGTTTGAAACATATTAAAAATAGATGAAAATGTCAATCTTTGTAATATTCCTTCAAACGGTTAGTAAAAAGTTAAACCAGTTGGAGAAACTTTGGTTATAAGCAAAGTTATAAAATGACAGACAATCTTTAAAGAAACTGAATCCTAAAATTAAAAACGGATAATAAAATGCAATCATTACAATAAGATAACTAGTTATTGACAGATATAACATGTTTTAAACCTTTGTAAAAGAACAGGCAACTACAGCGGATTATTATTACATTAAACGTTCAGCAGCGCACAGAAGAGTTTATCGAATGCCATGAACTGATCACCACAGATGCGGAAATTCACTCAAAATCACTGAATGAACAAAAAAAAAAAAGCAAATAAACAATTACAATAGTTTAATTAAGAATCCATATAAGCACAGGCTTCTCTTTCCTCAATATTGATCTTTTCAATCATATTCAATGTTCTGAGCCCACTCAGAAAGTGTGACCTGATTGATTATAGCGATGCATTAAAATGCTGCGTCTTGAAGAAAATAAATATATTGTACAACAATGGTAAATGATATAAAACAGGTTTAATTAAACAAAAATACGTTCATGTGTTTAACACATTATCTTAACTTTCACCACATTTTTATTTTCTTCTTGTGTGTTCTTTTGCCACTGATTACAAACACAAAAAGAAAAGCAAACTAAAAGCCATCAGGCCAAGTGCTTTGGGCCCTGCATCCTTTCTCCATGACGTCCGTCATAAATGAAACCATAACTGTGGTCCGTTCTCAAACAATTCCAACAGAGAAACAAACCTCACGCCTCCATCGACAGACAAATCATTTCAGTCAAGATGTCGTCCCACTCAAAAAAAAAAAGAAATATTCCATAAAACAAATAAAACCATCCCCAAAAAGAAGTAAAAGTTGTTTCAGAAATCATCTAGTGCGTCAGACTTTGGGATGGATAAACCTCGCTCTTTCACCGCCTGCAGCTTTATTCTCTCCGACTCCTGCTTGGCTTGCTGCTCTGTGCGCTGCTCCTCCAGAATCTCCTCAATAGATACTCTCTGCAGGATTTGATCACATTCTTTATCCAGATCCTGGTGAAACGGACCCAAGATAGAATTAACAGTTCAATCCGAAAACACAGAAAAAAAAAGTACAGCATGCAAGTTCTTTTGAATTCAGGAAAATGTTCAAGTCTACCTCGGTTTAATCATTGATCTCAACCTGCTGTGTGTAAGATGATCAGTATATTACACAATGTTCTTGTTCTTTTTTTTATATTCCAGGACCTGAGGGGGAACATCCCTGGAGTGTAGGCCGGTGGTCTCAAACTCAATTAACTAGTGGCGGGCAGAACAATCCTTGGGTGGGAAGTGTGTCAAATACAATACAAGTTGTCTGTGCACGATCAGCGCAAACGGCAAAGGAAAAAAACAGTTAAAATAACCGGGTACATGTGGACAGGGCCTTTAGGCCATTACACACCTATGCGTTTACTTTTCCGTCTGCGTCTTTCTTTTGCATCAAATAATTACTGCACAGACACTCTCCTGAACACTAGATGGCGCTTCATGCCACATGGTGGCGCAGATGCAATTCACACTCTGAAGGGCATTGAAGGATAAGGATGAGCGATCACTTATCTGTAAAAAAAATAGACAAACTATTCGTTTTCTGGAAAACAAACACCTTCTCATTGAAGCTTGTTTCAGGCGCACGATTTTAGCCCAGATTTTGACTTTATGCTCAGAATCTTATGCAAATCGGGATTCATGCACAGAGCGCTATCTATTGCTGCCTTTCCGGACTGAAGACATGTGACCAAACGAGCCAATCACAGCGTATTACACATACTGTTTAAACAAAAAAAAAATGACTCGGTGCGTTTCATAATAAATGACGCAGCGTTTTTTTCCGGCTGGTGTGTATAGTTACACATAGGTTTGCAATGTCCTTAATAAAATTTGTTTATTTTTAATTCTCAAAATATACCTTTATCTCAAAATCTAGCATCTGTTTCATCCAGAAGTCATTTGGATAACATTTTCAAATCCCACTTTAATGTAATTAATCAATAAGATCGGAGTGTGATGGATTTCTTACATTTTGTTTCTAAGGGTGTTTTTCATGTAACTAAACCCGGACAAATGTTCACATACTAATCATAAACCACCTGCTGTGTTTGGATCACCTACTAAAAACAAATGCTGCACTCCACAACATCAAAAGCATTCTTGTTCTTGACCCCGCCCTGCTGGTCATGTAAACAACGGTTTCTGTTTGAGTTGAAAATGCAGCCTCAAGCTGTGAAATCTCACCATGCAGAACACTTGTACTTACTACTTCTCCAAGCAAGACGACATTCTCTCCCCTCACGACAAATATCCCACGAGGTATGTCACCAAATTTTTTACCTACATGGATGCGCTCGACTGTCTGATGCAAAACCAAATTAGCTGTGGAGGAAAGGGGAGGAAAGTAGTTCAGTAAAAACACAATTTGTTTTGATCAACAATCCCAGACCCCTAACTACTAAAGCTGGGTGTTCCACAGTAAGCAGAGCACCGTCTTCAAGTACTATGGGGTATAAAAGGCATCTCTCTGCTGCTGAAAACTGTGAAATAGTTCAATGGCTTGGGCGAGGTATGAAAACATTAGATATTTCACAAAAACATAGACATTATCAAATTTGTGGCTGATTCAGAGCGCAGATGAGTTTGTGCAGATAAAGGCACTGTTGAGGACACTATCGTGTCAAAAGAGCAGCAAACAGATTTTTGAAGCCACTGGTGCCTCAAGAAGTCCACAGACATCAAGGTGCAGAGTCCTCCAGAGTCTTGTGCATAAACACTAGGGGTGTGACTAGTGCTGGGCGATATGGAAAAATCATATATCACGATATGGATTTTTTAATATCACGATAACGATATATATCACGATATACCACAATAAAGTACGTTTTCAGTTATTCTCTGAAAAGTTTGACAAAAATATCATTGCATACTTTTTTTTGCAACTTTATTTTGAAGTGACATTTAACTGAACTGTCACAAATGAGAAAAACTTACATTACATAACATTTTAGTGCAGCAATGTAAACGTATCAAATGACAACAGATGTGGTGGAGGTAGAGCTACAGTAGCCTTCACATTTTTTTAACCACATCATAGTTATTTAAATAGTATTATCAAAATAAACTAGTTAAAAAAAATAAAATAATGGACCACACTGCAAGCATCCTTCTCTACTTGGGCCCGGCATGCGTTATATAAGCGAGGCAACTTGACATTACTGAAGTGCTTACGACTGGGCATAACGTACCTCGGGTCAAGCACTTTGACGAGGTCTCGGAAGTTACCCTTCTCGACTGCATACACGGGGATCATGCCTTTACAACAGTAATGCAAGATGGCACATGTGATTTCTTTATGGCGCTGGGACGTTTTTTCATACGGTGTGCATTTTATGAAAGACTCTTTAATTTTAGGCTGGCTATATTTTTTCTCGCCACTTGCCCGGGCTGTTTCACAACTTTCTTTACGTCGCATTTCTTCGATTCTCCAGTATTCTTTTTCGTGAACCTTCTTCAAGTGGTAAAAGAGGTTTGTTGTGTTAGCGTCGGGCGCGGAAACAGTTTTTTGGCAGAGTTTGCAGATGACTGTCTTCTGCTCTGAGTCGGAGCTCTTGAAACCAAAATGCAACCAAATCACTGACGTACCCCCACGTTACGGTAAAAGAACTTCTTGGGCTGCTGCCTGCGTAGCAGTTTCAATTTGTTGCGACTCCGGGCATTCATCTTCAACCTCTTGCGTCTCCATCTTTAAGCACTCACGAGTTAACTAGCGTAAAGCATGTCGCAACAACGTAAAGCGTCACGTCGCAAAATTTCGAAAATTTCGATTTTTGCGAAAAAGTTCGTTTTTATTCTTGATTATTACTTATATAAAGGGTAGAGTATGCATTGCATAGCCACAAGACATTATCATACATTTGTCATAGCCTATTTAATGCAATATTTTCTTTAGTAATTGATAAAATTAGGTTAGAAACGATAGAAGAGAAATAGGACTATAGACACTTTTCTATCGTCCCCACGATATATATCGTCATATCGCCCAGCACTAGGTGTAACGTACGCTAAAATCGTATTCGGTTCGGTACAGTGTCTTGGAGAGTTCGGTTCGGTTCATTCGGTTCGGTACAAAACAATAAGAACTTACATAATCTTTATTTTGAAAAGCTGCCAATACACAATAGAATTCTTGCATAAAATAAATAAAAGTGGCACATTTGGGTGATATTTTAAATAAATTGCACTCTTTATAAAGAAAAACACATTTTTTTAAATAAAAAAATGAAGAACTGCAACTAGTTAGGACCTGAAAACTTTTAACACTAGCAGAGAAATGAGTAGAAAATGTTGATGTGTTGCCTGCCCGATCTCCGTGGAACAATGTCGGCATACAACTTTAAATTTATCCACTCGTCTATCCCCGTTATTTATTTTAACAGAGAAGCCAAAGTGTTCTCAAACACGAGACCGTAGTGAGGTGAGAGGGTCTTCAAGCTCTGGCTTCTCTTTCGCTTTTGATATGATTCCATTTTCCTACTCGCGCTCGTGCTCGTCACTCAATAGCGTCCGTGCGGAAACTCGCCTTGAAACATTGTTCCGCTGCGCTTAATATCGCGCTAATATTAAATTTAAATTACTATAAAAATACCGAATACCGAAACGGTACGCAAGTGTCCCGAACCGAACAGGCCGTACCGAAACGGTTCAATAAATACTGTGAACCGTTACACCCCTAATAAACACCGCAAACCAATGCTCACCAACAGAAACGTGCAACCCTAGGTGGTCCAGATAAATGGAGTAGGGGATGAACAGGGTGGATATCCAACAAGGCTGCAAGTGGTCAGCCCCTTCAGGTTCCCTAAAGGTGTAAAGCTGACCTCTGAAAGTATGTGGCGTTTCTGACTGGGCTTCCTGCCCTGCTACAGAAGGAAGAACTATGCTTTCCAAAATAAAATCATCGTCATGCAGGACATGCACCATCTCCTGCTGCAAACAACATCTCTGCATCAACTAATGCTATGGGGATAAAAGGAGAGACAGTCATGGTGTGGCCTCCATCCTCCCATTAACTCAATCCTACTGAGAACCTTTGGAGCATCCTCACGCAAAAGATCTGGGGGCCATCCAAACAGCAGCTCTGGAGGCGATTCAAATATCTTGCAAACAAAAGCGGTCCAAACTCCCAAGTTTAATAGATGGGTCCTTTGTTAAAACGTGGTTCAGAGTTTGATTGAAAGGTTTATGTTTGTGTTAAATATGCTGCAAACACAAGAAAGTACAGTTTTCAGTTCTTTACAACCTATAAAGTGTTCTGAAACTTACTCTAGAATTATTTGGAACAGTACAATAGAATTTTTTCTGAAGACTTCACTTAAAAGTAGATGCTGGTTTGGTTTACATCAATTATTTAAGTAAAGTATGAGAAATTTAATTTGCAAAACAATTTGGAACACTGTGTTGGTCAAGCATTCTTAGCTTCACGGTCTTAAAACTTTACAAAATAAGCTTTATTTTATAAAAAACAGATTCAATTAATTGACTAACAAAACGTTTCTTTCCAGTTTATAGATTGTGCATATCGTATCGTTGACATTATAGCCAATCTTCCACTGCACGACACGATACGATACATCTCGTCATCGTCAGATTTTTTTCGCCACTTCTTCCATGACATACTAAAGAGTGTGACATGAGATCAGGAAAAGTTTACCAAATGCGCTGAAGGACTATTGTGTTTGCCTCTTGACTTTTTGGCATTTTACAACAAGTTATTTGAGGTGACGTTGGTGTGATTGGAACAAACGCACCTCGTAGGCGGGAATTTCTGCTGTCACATTGCCACATGCGATAATTTTTTTTATTATGTGACCGTTGCTTAAGGCCGAGTTCTATTTCCCTCACTCTCTCACCTACGGCTACCCGAGGTCTAAAAGCAAACCCATTTGAATTTAAAACTCCGCCGAATGGTTCTGAAGGCTCAGCAAATGAGTCACCGTTTGTAGTTAGTTTCTTTTAAACATACAATCAATCAAACTGAAATGTGACGTGCCATATGCAAGTCCACTGTGAAACTTTAATGGTATTAGGCTAAATAATGGTGTATTAGTTCTGTCAAACTAGCAAATTTTGTGATTAATTTTACCTTTAATTACACATCCTTTTTCAAACTGAACTATGGGTGTGCGTGCTTCAACACAGAGCCACCAACTTCTTTAGCTAAGACTTTCCTTGAGGACACCATTCAAATGGTCAGACTTCCCTATCCATCCTTTCGATTAATTGAACAGGTACAACCTTCTAGTATTCGCGATCCATACACCATGATAAATTTAAATTAAAATATATATGTGTGTGACAAACACCTTATTTGAGATTACGTGTATAATAATAAAAAAATAGATGTGTACGACATGCACCTCCATTCATCATAATTAAACAGAGCTTGTAAACATTACACTTACCAAACTGATCTATACTTCGGAGGATCCCAATTAATGTTCGTCCGTCTCGAAGAAGAACAAGGTGTTTTTCTGTAAAATAAGATAATCGTCACATGTGGGAATTGCGAATGTTTGGTGATGATGTCACCATCTAATCACAGAAACAGCTGCAAGCAGGCAATCACGCCAAATGTTCCACATTACAACACAAAGTTATGTACAGTTCTAGTAAGCTTCAGAACTTTCAGATTAACCCTGCACGTTTAATGTTTAACAAATGTGGGTTTTATTTACAGACATATAACTCAAACGAATGTCACAAAGCCAAATTGTGTCTCTTTGGGTTTCGCTTATTTCTGTGAACTTACTATCAATGTCCTCGATGAGGCTCGCAGTCCCTGGCATGTAATTCATCGTTTTAACATCTGGGAGTGAATTCCTTTTTCTTAAAAGTTAAGCATCACGCCATGGACAATTTCAAATGTGAACTCATACTACACCGGAAGTAGTGGGAGAATGTGCTTCCGGTTCAAATTTATACCGTTCGAGAGGTCGCTTTCACGAAAGATCCACGTTGAAATGGCGAGCATAATGACTGGTAATGAGTTTTCTCTTTTTCTCTGTTGAAATGGTAGATTTTTTTTAAAGAACGTTAATTGTTAGAATCATGGTTAAGTTCTCTGATGCCTTCATAGTCTATCATTTGTCGTTCGAACTTGTAAGAAGGATCACAAAACTGCTCTCAAATCTCAAATTAATTCAACGTAAAAACTGTTGTGACCGTTTTGTGATGTCACTAGCTTAACTTAAAACATATGACTGATTCTAAAATATGATGTACTTATACTAGATATAAATTATTAATTGTTTGCGTGTTTGTTTTTTTATTACACACGGTTAAGCATTTTTTTTTACATACGTTAAAAGCAAATGCCAATAAGTAATATTGAGGAAAAGTTACGTTTGTTCTAAGTTATTTTCGATTATTACTTTTGCGTTGCCTAACCGCCGTGCTTGTCTCCTATTGGTCATTTGAGTTGTCAATCAAAATACGTCAGCTGATCAGATGAACCGAATGACAGTCGTGTGTCTCCAGTAAGCTGTGTCTCAGTTAAAATGGGAAATGCATTATGTTGACGTCTCCACTTGGCGCAAATAATCTACTATACTGGGGTCTTTTAAACTGACATCGAGCTCGAACGTGTTATTGTTTTAGTAGGAAATGGCTTTCGATTCGGTTGGTAGCGACCGAGGCGGAGGTGAAGCTACGTGGATCATGCATCAGCAGATGCAGCCTGACACCAAGTCATCCTGGCCTCCAGGTTTCAACTCAGAGAATAATAACTGGAATAACAGCATGGTGAGTGGTTTCCCCTTTCCTTGCTTTTAATGAAGCGTTTAAATCGTACTCAAGCGATAATTTTAACGCTAGCTGTGAGCCACTTGCCCAGCAGCGAGGCCCGAGGTTGTGAATCATGAGGAACACGTTAATTTCCAGGAAACTCCGGTTTCCGTGGAACCATTCGGACTTTAATGTTTCATAACACATAACTATGAACTAATTGATAAACTCTGGTTAAGCAGCTGAAACGTGTTTGCAGTAAAGTTGTCTCTTCGTTTAGCCGCTTAACAGTAGAGATGTTCCGATACCATTTTCCCCTCCCGATACCGATCCCGATACTTGGGCTCAGGGTATCGGCCAATACCGAGTACTGCTCCGATACCTGGGTCTTAGGGGTGTAACGGTACGCTAAAATCGTATTCGGTTCGGTACAGTGTCTTGGAGAGTTCGGTTCGGTTCATTCGGTTCGGTACAAAACAATAAGAACTTACATATTCTTTATTTTGAAAAGCTGCCAATACACAGTAGAATTCTTGCATAAAATAAATAAAAGTGACACATTTGGGTGATATTTTAAATAAATTGCACTCTTTATTAAGAAAAACACATTTTTTTTAAATAAAAAATGAAATACTGCAACTAGTTAGGATAGATTACCTATCCACATTTTCTGAAGAGAGCATAGATCTGGTTATAATATCTCCAGCAGTAGAAAATGTTAGATGTGTTGCCTGCCCGATCTCCGTGGAACAATGTCGGCATACAACTTTAAATTTATCCACTCGTCTATCTCCGTTATGTCTTTTAACAGAGAAGCGAAAGTGTTCTCAAACACGAGACCGTAGTGAGGTGAGAGGGTCTTCAAGCTCTGGCTTCCCTTTCGCTTTTGCCATGCCATTTTCCTACTCGCGCTCGTGCTCGTCACTCAATAGCGTCCGTGCGGAAACTATCTCCGTGGAACAATGTTGGCATACAACTTTAAATGTATCCACTCGTCTATCCCCATTATGTCTTTTAACAGAGAAGCCAAAGTGTTCCCAAACAGGAGACCGTAGTTAGGTGAGAGGATCTTCAAGCTCTGGCTTCTCTTTCGCTTTTGATATGATTCCATTTTCCTACTCGCGCTCGTGCTCGCCAGTCAATAGCGTCCGTGCGGAAACTCGCCTAGGAACATTGTTCCGCTGCGCTTAATATCACGCTAATAATACATTTTATATTATTTAATACAAATACCGA